>CAJFCO010000035.1:3563867-3625511 GCA_904066015.1 Synergus gifuensis
GAAATAAAAAGAACGATAATGACAAGGGACAAAAAATTTCAGAGGAGAATTTGGATCTTATAGCCAGGTTATCCTTTTAAATCAATACAATCCTCACTAAAGCTCTAAATATATTTTACTAGTGTATAATATTATATGTATATAATTTGTTTCGTTCAGAAAGACATAATAAAGTAAAAAAAAAATTATTATATTAAATGCCAATATTTGATTAAAAAGTGTCATTTATTAACAAATATTTCTAGTGTATAAAAAATAAAAATAATCCGTATAATCCATTAAATCACTTATCCTTGAAGATACTTGGCGATTTCCACACGAGATTATGTTAATTTACTGCGATTAATATTGTTTCATTCATTAAATTATTATATTAACATTTTTTTAAAATTATTGTTCGGTTCGATCGATTTAACGAGATGCTCGTTTCTACGAGACGATCAGATCGATATTTGATTCAAAATAAACGATCATCTTTCTCGTACTCGTTAAAATCTCGATCGGCTCGATCGACATGCATCACTATGTAATACATACAGAAAAAGACATCTGTCCCTGACAAATTCGTGAGAGTATTTTTTTGTGAAGCGCAGAAGTGGATCGAAAGATTAGTATATCGTGGAACACATAGGCTATCCATCGTTTGAAAATAACCTATCTTTCTCACTAATAGATTCACGAGTACATCGTGAACAGAGCACGGCATTGTAGTCCGGATGGATATAGAGACACCATAGATTATGTAGCTGCGCGTATAGAGATTCCAAAGTGATGGATGGGCCGCGGCCTCGAGTACCATTAACACCCTTCGAAGAAGGACGAAGTACGAAGCTACTCGCACTTGACGTGGCTAGAATTCACCGTGAAAATTCAACGTCCCATTGTTTCGTACCGCTTCCGCTTTTGACGCAAGAAGGAACGATTACACGCGCGAGTTAACGCATTGCTCCAAATGACGACCTCTTCAAAAGATTAAACGAACACGACTCCGAACAAATCCTTTGACAAATCTTTTAATGACTTCCCTTCATGCCATATTGACCCCGAAAAAAATCCTTTATACACTTGTCTGCAGCATTAATACTGGAAAACCCCATAATATAAATAATTAATTTAAAAAGAAAACAACTTTTGGACTTTGAATTCAGTCATTAAGCACAAGTCATTAAGGATATCTTTGTGTTTCATTACAACTTCATTATTGCTGATAAAAACTATAATAAGGTATTTTCCGACTGCATTTCCTCGAGCTTTTTTATAGGGTAAATTTCAACTTGAGTAGAGGTGTATATGGTACACACGTATGCGTTTGAGTTCAAGGATACGGAAGGCTGGATTTGACGGCTTAATTAAGGATGCGGGAGATCCTCCCTTATATTTAACGGTCCATGGTATCTTCGTACCTCCTCCTTTCTTCCTCCTTACCCGACTCACGTCTTTCTCACAGTTCCGAAAGTACCTCACCTTTGTCTATCCGTCGTGATTTTCACCTTTTGCTACACCTAAACCAAATTACCTATTCTAATTTGCGTTACTTGGAAGGGTAATAAATAGCTTTACACTCCTGCATACCTAATTTCATTACTTGTTATTTCGCATTCATTATTAATTACACATGGGAAATTGTTCAATACTGGAAAAGATTTTATGCATTAATCATTACTATACATCTAAACATGAAATATGAAAAACACGTAAAATAGACATCTAAAAATGAAAATAAACATGGGAGATAATGAATTACAAGTGTAATTAATGTATTCCCGTCGAAATAAAAAAAAAAAGTGTTAAAACAGATCTCGAAATAGTTTTCGCAGACACTTTTCTGTGTCTATCGCGTTATTTGAGATTTACGGCGATACAACATTCGCACGTTCGTTTATCATGTCGACTTACATACGACACGGTCCGATGACTTTTCCGTCGTAATTTGTGTCACATATGCGCCAGAGAAATCCTGTTTTTCGTGTTACTTTCCCGATATTTATTGTGGCAGTTCATATTATTCCAAGAAATTAGGATTTTCTCTTCGCACCACTTGTAACTCAATCAAAGGAAACAAAAGTTTATTTGACGTTGAAGTTTATTTTGGTAGAAAACTGATTATTTAAAAACTTTTACACCAATTTTTTAACTTTCTTAATGCATGTCTTTCGGTAATTGTCATTGTCGAGAAATCAGGCCAGGAGGTTTTCCCACAATAAATCGAATTAATATGTTATTCTTGTAAACGTCAATTGCGGTAGTGATGTTATCGTCTTTTTCACGCGAGAAAACCCCAAGTCGATTACTCAGTTCAACGGCACTCGAGCCCCAGGAGGGTTTAAGTATACAGCGAATGAAAAGTAAGTACAGCAGTTGATTCGTTCGAGTTCTAGTCGTTTACTATTGATTGGTCCCAGCGGAGACACGATGCCACGTACTGAATGAATCCGATGATTATTTATTTAAGACACCAATGTGGAGCGACAACAACCATCAATTTTTTCGTCACGGTCGCCCTTCGAAGCAATTACTATTTCCGGGTGATCAACTTACAAGCCTTTAATCCACCCTTTCTACTCATGATCGATTTCTTACTTCACTTCCTACAATTTCAACTATTACTTTACAATTTCAACTCTCTTATCAATTTTACGGTCAAAATTGTATATGATTATAAATTATAAATTTTGGATAAGTGAGTAATTCTTATACACGAATGCAACACTTGCTATTCACCACTTTTGATTGCAAAATAGGCTGGTCAAGCTGTCAATAATTCATGTTAAATCGCCTCTTGCTTTCAATCACGAGCTAAAATGATAATTCTCGTCGCGTAAAATCCAGGATTAAGTTGACGGAATGAGGTGTCTCAAATGCAAAGCAATAACATACTATCTTTATATACATGTACACGTCATACTAAAATTCTTTTTTGGCATTCGTTTATATTTGCACTGTGCCTGATCCGGCTTCTTGGCTAAGAAATTTTCCAAATACTTATATTTATGGCCCCGTTCGATAAACGCGTTCCAGGTGCCTGCCTTGAAAGCAGGAGCGACTGGTTCTGCACAGTTATTCCCCCTTAAACACTCTATGGGTGGTAAATCTCGACGATTCGTAGGCGCCTGACGTCCATCGAGTCTGCTCATTTTTTTTGTCTATACTAGTGCAACCGACATTTCATTCTTTGATTTTCAATCCACATCTGCACTAAGAAATCCTCACATTCTCTCCACCACCTCAACTGATCATCGTTAAATCTCCCATAAATAGATGCCAACGTGACTTAATGTGTGTCTATACCTATCATAAACGAGATTTACAATTTCGTTAAGAATTAACTTTATAACATCTCACTCAATTCATTATGATACTGGATTTGAAAATAATACCGGTAAATATGAAAAGAGCGCAATAAAAAAAATACAAATTTTATAAAGGCTGGCTTTTTACAACAAAAAAAGCCACGGATAAAAAGCTCGTTGGAACAAGCAATCGCTTTCGAGAGGGGCATTTGAGCGTTACGCCTGGGATCGCAAATATCGCCAGACTACTTTCATTTTCAGTGCACTAATTATTCAAGGGATGTCCAGCGAATTTGCCGTTTGTTTCGGAAATTTTGTGACTGGTTCGCGCATTTCGCAAATAAAACCGGAACGACCCAGGAGCAAGTACAATCGAGCAGAATAGATGCGTACGCGTATTTATATATATATAATATATATATAAAATGTGTGTGTGTGTGTGTGTCTTTATACAGATATATGCACAATCTGCATACATATATGTATATATATGTATGCAGAAGGGTAGTGCGTATATCTGGTAACGCGATGTTTGACTGGTTGAGAGCGGAGCCGATTAATGGTCGCGGGACGATGTTATACGCGGCCTATGCAGCATTAAAAGCGATAATTTTCCGTAACGCCAAAACTGCCTTCCTCGTTATTATTAATTGGCCGTTGCTCGCCGGTTTCTCTGTGTTCCGTTCAGTGCTTTACACCAGACCGCCAACTGTCGCGGTTCCATTGGCACTCTCGGAATTTATATACACACTGCCCTGTTCTACTTTGTCCTTTCGTCCACGAAAACTATTATACGTTCCAAACCTCCCTGGCCACACGCGACATTGTTTTTTTAACTCGACTCTGCACCGCAACCGGAAACAAAACCGCAAACAAAAATTAGAATAAAAATTAACGCTTAAAAGAAAAAAGTTACAAGTTTTCTAAGGATTCTGCACGTTTCTTTTCCACATGAGGAGTTCCAAGATGAGAGCCGAAGTTCACGTCTATTTTGTCGTGTATATTTTCAGTTTACTTATATAACGACATTTTTTTTAGAAGGAAGCCTTAACATTGTGAAATTGGCACCCTAACTATAAAATATCTTAATTTTCTTTAATGGAATCTTCTGGTGGTCCTTTTTGTATTTTTTCAGGATGTTCAGAGTGTCAACGCCCCCTTTACCACTGGGCCATGATCAAGTAACGTAAATGACAACAGCACACGATATTCCGAGGGGTCACCCATCCAAGTACTAACCACCGTGCCCAACGCTGCTTGACTTCAGTGATCCAACGAGAACTGGTGTTTTCAGCGTGACATGGCCGTTGTCTGTCTTCGCTATCAGTTAAATGGAGTAGACGATTTCATGCTCATGTCAATTTTCTTATCGTCGCGCATTTAGGTTGTTGTGTTTTTACTATTAACGTGGGTACATGGGCGTGTCAAGATAGGACAAAATGTTCGATAAGAGAGGGAACTACTTGAAAGGTGTTCATCCAGTTATTTCACAACCACGAAAAAAAGAAATAAAATCTAAAAAAGAAGGTAAAGTGAAATGTAGATGAGCGAACAAAATGAAGAACAGGAAGAACTCGAATAAGAAAATAAAAAAAAAGAAGAGGAACAAATTGATCGAGGCGTCGAATCAAGGTCGGCAAGATCGAGGAGAAAGCACTCACGGCAATAATCATAATAATAACAATAATAATAACAATAATAAGTAGACGTTTTTATAGATGTACTCCTCGTTTCTGTGGTTTTTGAACTTGTATATTCGCGGTCTTTTCCTGCGTTCGCGTTTACGTTCTGCGGTCGACGAGAACGACCTCGGCAAATCTTCGGAACCGCGATCACGAGCGCGCGCCTCTGTGGCGAGCGTTTCTCTTCTGGGGAAAAAAAAACGAAGGATAAAGTAAGTGGCTTAAAGCCGGAATGGACATCTCGACCTCGCAATAAATTCTCTCTATCAAGATGGGCTCTCCGTGCCGACGGTGTGCTGAAGGGCGCTACTCCGTATCGCCGAGAGTCGTTATTGTGCGGAACTGCCAGTTGGAAAAGGTGAGATTTGCGAGAATACACCACCAAATGGCAAGAGTCAATAACTCTCTTTAATACAAGGAGATGATACCACAATTTCCTGGAATTCTCACCTCTTCCCTTTTCAATAAAAATCTACATTGATTTCTACGGAAATTCGGATGTTTCAAATCCTATCAGCATGTTATATATATATTTTTTCAATTACTTTCGAAATTCATCATATATAAAGTTGATATTAAAACTATTAAAAGTAGGTTTCATTAAAAGTGTTTAAATTCAATAATGTTTCATTAAAAACTTTAACAATTGAACATTTTTTGATTGCAGGTTTCCAGAATGAATAATTTGAATTTCATGAAACATAAAAAATTAATTGCTTTTAATGTAAATGCCCTGCTATAAAAACAGGAATTTTTCCCCTGAAAATAAGACAAGCTATGCATTATGCCACTTAATTAATTTATCACATTTTATACATCGACGAACCAACGATGCATACATGATCGTCTTAATTGAATTTATTAATTATTATTTAACTGAACAATGTTTATCGTTTCATGTAGTGGAGACTCAGTTAGAAATAATGTAATTTGTGAGATTGACTATATAAAAATATGATAAATACCCGTTTCATCTACAATTCAGATTAATTCAACTCTTCTCTGGAGCTTCACAAATGTGTGACAAATATTTCCAATATATTTGGTTAGGTGAAATTAATATACAGGCCACTGAAATCCCGACATTAGCAGTATCAAAGTTAATCTAGAGTTTAATAATATTCCTATAATATATGGACCTTTTAATTATGAATTCATTGCTGTAGTTCGATATTCATAGGGATTTGTACCTTGATAGTTAATTTTACTGCAAGCAAGATTGTATAATGCACATTAAAGCACTTACACTCTTTATGCTTCAATGTGTAGTCTAAATTAAATATTATAATCTTGAATAATCATGAGTTGAAGTGTATATCACCTACTCAAACACAATCTATTGTCCTGCAGTAAGACAACAAAACATAAAAAGAATCCAAATATACTACGCCTATCTGAAATGATATCTTCCTCTTTGTCACAGGATATTAAGATATCGTTTGTATTGTTTTACGGCAACTCAGAGTGCAAGTACATAAGCAACAATGGGTATGTATTCGGTCTGTTCGACCATAACTCGACTCGAAACGCGTTCGTACTGCTTATGAATAATGATAATGCATCGGTTGAATCTGCAGGAACAATACCCGATTCATACCCTCGTGTTCCGCGTGGGAGGACTTCGAAAGCAACGTTTAAAATGTAACGGACATCACGTTTGGCGTTACCTTCGTTAAGTGCTCACATTTCGACATAAATGGTAATCCCTTAAGCTCCTTTTCAGTAGCAATTTACTTCGTCGAAGTTACGAGACACATTGCTCCAATTACTTTTCATCAATGCTACAAAAATTGTTTCCTTATCGGGGTTTATAATTCAACGGCTCAGCGCTTGATCCTGTATGAATCAGGATTGATCTACTTATCTGATGATGGATAAGCTTTGCTCTATTCTACATATATATAAATATATGCAGGTCATAAAATATTTTCAAACAAAAAAAAAAAGAGTTAACTTCTGATCTTAAAAAAGATCCGTAAAAAGAATCTAGCTTCTAAACTCGCTTTTGAGTGATCATAAAATAAAGTACAATGTTATGTAAAACATATTTGAACTACCTATTGTGTGTAATTGTGTAACGTATTTATTTTTCCGTTACATACTTGCAATTTCCGATAAGATCAGGTTCCCTTTATTCTGCACACGAACAGGGAAAGTGCATTAAAACTGAGTCAGGCCAAAATCTTATCTTATCACGAGAATGAAATAATCCGCATGAAACTTTGCGGACCGATAACCCACTTCATCTTATACTGAAAGTGAAAAATGAGAAACGAAGTTTCACTGCCGAATATATATATATTATATATAATATATATATATATATAATATATAATTATATATATATATTAATATAATAATATATAATATATATTAGGTGCACAACTTTGCTTCCCCCTATTTTTTCGAAAATTTGAGGCTTTGTTCTGAAAAAGTGATTACCTGTTTATGATTCAAAGTACTGTCCGTCACTAGCCACTACTTTTTGCCATCTTTCGGGCAATTGTCGGATACCATCTCGAAAAACCTTTGCGTCTTTTGAGGCGATCCACGAATCGATCCATTCTTTAACTTCTTCACAAGAGTGGAAATGCTGCTCAGCTAAGCCATGTGCCATCGATCGGAACAAATGGTAGTCGGAAGGAGCAATGTCTGGAGAGTACGGCGGGTGGGGTAAGACTTCCCATTTTAGGGTTTCCAAGTATGTCTTGACGGGTTTTGCAACATGTGGCCGAGCATTGTCATGTTGCAGGATAACTTTATCGTGTCTCTCTTGATACTGTGGCCGTTTCTCCTTCAATGCTCGACTCAAACGCATCAATTGCGTTCGATACCGATCCCCTGTGATAGTTTCGCTCGGTTTCAACAGCTCATAATACACCACACCGAGCTGGTCCCACCAAATGCATAGCATAACCTTGGCACCGTGAATATTCGGTCTGGGCGTAGATGTGGAGGCATGTCCGGGCATTCCCCATGATTTTCTGCGTTTGGGATTATCGTAGTGGACCTATTTTTCGTCGCCGGTTACAATGCGATGTAAAAAAAACCCTTCCGATTCTGTCTTTGAAGCAGCTGTTCACAAGCAAAGAAACGGCGTTCAACGTCTCTTGGCTTCAATTCATAAGGAACCCAATTTCCTTGCTTCTCAATCATTCCCAGGGCTTTGAGGCGTTTCGAAATTGCTTGTTGAGTGACTCCCAATGATTCTGATAATTCTTCTTGCGTTTGGCACGAGTCTTCAGCAAGTAATGCCTCCAGTTCGGAATCTTCGAAAATTTTTTCTCTTCCGCCGCCATGCCGGTCCTCGACATCAAAATCACCGCTTTTAAAGCGTTGAAACCACTCACGACGCGTTCTTTCACTAAGAGCAGCGTCACCGTAAGCACTTGAGAGCATTCGATGAGCCTCAGCCGCAGTTTTCTTCAAATGAAAGCAGAAAATCAACACTTCCCGCAAATGACGAGAATTTGGCTCGAAAACTGACATCTTCGATCGAGAATACACTTCTGATGCAAATACAAATTCACTAATGTGGTGCTATCGTTATGTTAACAGATGTGCAATCTTACTGTATGAAATTTTTGACCTGCCTATTTCAACCGACACTTACCGCTGCAGCCATCTATCGAAAAACGGCGGAAGCAAAGTTGTACACCTAATATAATAATATATACATGTATATACATGTCGGTAAACTTTATGAGAATTGCGACAATTTTTCCTTTTTGTCGAATACATTTCCCGTCATTTTTTTCTTTTTTTTTCTTCTCACGTATTAATGCTATTCCCATGTGGGGATTTCGACGCAAGATATAAAATGAGCGACTGCCTGTTTGTTTCATAGCTTGCAAACGCGAGGGAGGTTTCGTACGCTATACTTAGAAATCCTCTAAACTTTTGGCCCCGCTCCCGAAGCTGGGAAAAATACGAGCCGTCAAAACAGAAGCATAACTCCTTCGTGCGGCTTGCGTGCGGTCATTGCAACGTCAATAAAAATACACCGCGCGTCTAATAAAGCGACTAATAGGGGCATCGTTGCTTCGGTGACATTAATGGCAGTGTCTCTTCTTATTTACGAACGTCTTCACCACTTCGAATGAGGCAAAAAGGGTTCCGAAAATTTATGACCTCTGCATTGTTGCGGCTCGAAGAGCTCGAAATTACTTTTAGTATTATAAAACGAAAAATGCTCGTTTACACTCTTCAAATCTGAATGAGAGAACCGACTACCGAGTACATAAAAAAGTTGCTTCATTATCTTGTGAGAGATCAACTTTCTTTTAATTGAAAAAATATTTCATAACACAAAATTGATTACAGGGTAGAAAATAATAATTATCGACAATATCATTAAATGTCTGAGATGCCTTTTGTTAGCACAAAATTCAATTGACCTTCTTGGCTGACTTTTTTAAAACTTTCGTTCCACTTAAAGTATTGATTAAAAAATGCAATAATGTGTTTTCAATCCTGTGAAAAAAAAAAAACGATCGGTACATCGGACTTATGGAATAGAGTTCGAAAGTGGCTAAAAAGCAAGCCATGTTCAAAGGGAAATACTTTCAAGTACTATAAAACTTTATCTTTACTCAAGGTTCGTTTCTAACTTACTGGTAAGGGAATTTAAATTCTTTTCTCTTAAAGTAATTTCATTCGTTCCAAACTCGACGAAGCTTCGATGATACTTTCTTTTTTTAATTCTTTCTGCTTCGGATATCTCTTTTTCGTTTCTTTTTCTCGTGGTTTCGGCTTAATACCTTCTGTCCAGACTGAGAATTACGGTGCAGGTCAAGGCAATCGTTAGTTCCACAGTGCACGGATTCCTGCCGTGAAAATACCTAGGTGAAAATATTCCGCGTGGATATTTTCATGAGAAATATCGATTTTCAAGAATCATTCTGCTCGGTGGAAGCTTGTGCAAGTGAAAAATGCGATTTTGAGAAAGAGAAGCGTTCGAGAGGTAACGACACGTGATGTCTGGTGCAGTTTATAGGCTGATTAATGATAAACTGCACTATCGTGGAGGTACATATATATAGGACCTACGCTACTCGATAAAAGCCGGAGGACATCGATATCAGCTGCTCCTAGGTTTTCCTACCACCAGGATGTTTAAATTCATTCATCACATTTTGCGAAGTCCAAAAAGGTCCCTTTTTATTCCCACGTTTTGTTCTTTTTTTATTAGTTCCCTGCGAATCACCGTCCATCTACCTCAGCAGACAGGGTTGCACATTACATCTAGCTGTTGGCCAACACTGACGGTTCGAACCTCGAAGCTTCGAACTTACTGGATCTTCGGTGATCCATCGATCCTCGGTCAAACCGAGACATTATATTCGTCTGAAGCCCGAGAGCCAAGTGTGGAGGTGGTGTAATCGTGTTTGTTTGTACGCAACGTCAAGCCACGAAGTATTAACAATACCGTAAGTGTTACAAGCCTGCTTGCTCAATTGCATTGCGTACTTATATATCGCCCAAGGAATTTTTCTTATCGGAGTTTCTATAATCATGTGGTTATGGCGAAATTCAATCTTCTTCGCTGCGAAATTAAGTTAATGGATCCAACAAAATAAAAAAGAATAGATGCTCTTGCGAGAGTGTTCAAACTCAGTTACTTGAAAAGAAAAGTAAAAGGAAGAAGTAAAAAAACTTTGAACGTAGTTTTCAAGTCTCTGCATTATTTGTATCTAGCATTCAGGGAAAAATGATCAAGTAACTCAGGTAAAAAATCTCTTCTCCAAGTATGTGTTATTTACGTAAAAGGCTAGAGGCTAAGGTGCTTTAAACTCAGATCTAAACCTAAACTCCCAACTCCATAAAATCCTTATGCAACAGTTCCGAAGTCTCTTGAAGGTCTTTCCCGTCGTTTCCCAGTGCGATCACATAAATCTGTTCCGAGTCGCCTACGCAGCACCTGTGGTTTATGCATAATAAGCATCTCTGTGTATCGACTCAACTCTTTCAAGCGGAGAGGCGGGTAAGATGGTGATGTAGAAAATAAGAGTTTAAAAAAAAGGCATAATGTCGTCGTGAGCAATTTTTCTTTAGCGAACGGTGGTGGTTGGGGGGTTGGCTTTAACGACCATCATACCAGGTGAACCTAAAGTCGATCTGGTCCAATGGAAAATGCTTGGGCGAGAAGCATATATATTTGGGTCATGTCCCTTTGAAACGCGAACACGTTCACCACCTCTAACTTCCGGCCATAACCTACGAATTGCTTCTGGGAACGATTCGCGTGAAACACACGATTAAGCGACTAGCTGCTGTTTACTGTTATTTCCACCAAGATTCCAAATCCAAGGAACCTCGCTCCCTGTTACCCAATTTCGCGAGTAATCCGCTCTAATCTCTTTTATCTACGTCGCTGACGCGAATGACCGCGATACTCACAATACTCACAATACGACGAGAAAGAGGGAAAATGGCTAAAGGGAAAGAGAAAAGCGAATTCTCGTGAAGCGGGCTGCTTACCGAGATTAGGAGTTGCTTTAAACCGAGAGAAGTACTGGGTAAACGCCACCAGGAATCTCGTTAAAGAAGGAGAGAGAGGTTTGGATGGTTTATGGGATTGAGGCAGATGGGGAAAGAAAAAGGAAAGGAAGTTGAGGAGAAAGAGGAGAAAACAGAAAAAGGGAGGTCAGAAAAATAGAGGATTGACTGGGAAGATAAAATAAAGAGAGGATAGAAATCCAGAAGAGGACAACCTGCATGGCAAGGGCGTCTTCCCACTGGAGAATCAACTCTGTGGATACTTCCAGTACTCTCTGAGACAACACTTGAACTTCCAGGATGAAGAGCGACCGAGTCAAGGACGAATGTCGAAAAGAAAAGAGGACAACCTCGAGAGTCCAAAGGATTATCAAAGTGAAAATCTTTACTAGTGTATAACTGTATATATATTTATATCCATACTTATGAATGAAGTGTGAACCAAATGAATGAAATTCACTTGCGCATGAAATGAATGTTTCATACATTACGTATGAAAAGTAAAATTTGAAGAAAATATCCCCACTAACATATTGGAGAGGAAAAGAGTAACTTTGAAATTACGAATGCATTGGCAAATATGTGAGCAGCGCTTGTGGAATAGATATTACTAGAGTGCATGGGTGTGAAGAGACACAGTGTTGACTTATCAAATAGAATGTCGGGCTTGAATAAAAATATAAAGTTAAAAGCCATCAATATTTTTATCTCTCGGCTTATAGATATTGTAATGCCGAATTATAAAAACTGCTTTACATCTCGCTTTAAATCCAAAAACACAACAATTTCATTGACATTGACTCAATCAAATTATCATTCCCTCTAATAAAACCAAGACAAAAAAAAATATACGCTTGTCGGAGTTTTTTTCGAGAGAGCATATTTTTTAATGCCGCTAACTACAGCAGTACTGGAAACATTGTGTCTCCCGAACAAAAGAACTCGTCAAGTACTTTCGGTTGGTGACAATTTTCACAGAAAAATGACGCATCGCCAATGTTCTGTCAAACGAACAAAAATATATCGCGCTATACTTTTTTAAAACACTTTGCCGAGCATATTGTAAACTCAACAACAGATGGTAGCATTTTTTTTGTCATCATAGAGTTTTTCGCTTCATATGCGCGTGTTATAAAATATTTTCTAATTTTTTATAATTGGATTACCTTTAATTAATACCATAATAGAATCATTTGTCAAAGTTGATATAAAAGCTCTTTTATTTTGATTGAAAGAGGTCAATTTCAAAAAATGGATGATAATCTTTTTAAATTGACATTGCCCACTGCGAATAAATTCATCAAATCAATGATTTTCACGAGTTTATTCAATTCCATTTTGTATGCCAAATTTCATCAGGTTCATGCAAACATTCCTATTTTTGCATGGGGGTGATTTATAACCACTCGTGACTGTCGGTTGGATGAAAATCGAGTGGATTATTGTAGTGGCAGGATTGTTGGGTAAAGTAAGCAAGCGCCAGCATAAATGATATTTCCGATAAGCTCGAGAATAGATCATTAATGTCGCAACCTGTACCCGGTGGCGACTCGCTGACGCGGGGTTCTGCACTGGCGACAGCCCATCACTGAGAAAATAATCGATCGGACGTTAATTGCAACGTGGTTCGTTGGACCGACTAACACGGCTGCCTACGAATTATATGTAAATAACAAATGACCCGGCATTTCAGTGGACGGGTGATAAACGCTTGGGTCAAAATATACGAGTAGTTTGGGTACACAAGCGTTTTCCAATTAATGGATTTCCGGCTTTATCTGACCGTGGCGAGACACGAGGTGTCTACCACCTACAACACGCGAAACTATCCCATCGACGCGAAAACGCGTTTAAGGTGCGTAAGAACATTCTGGGAAAATAATCTAGAGTGTGAGCCGAATTCTGATGAACGCTTTGAGCGGCCATTGTTTGCTTGATCCGATTACATCCGATCTCTCGAATATCGAAGAGGCACATTTGTACCGATCATGTGGTTGAACAAACGTTTGCATAAATTATGGCTCGATCGAGGACACTTTGCTACCTGAATCACGAATGATGATGTGCGGTGACTGTCAGTTTACATCCCTGGGAACCAGAGCTGGTTACAATTCACTCGATAAAAGCCAAAGTCTTTGCGGTATTCCAATAATCGTAAAAAAGAATTTCTATCTTTTTTTGCTTTTAAAATTCGATTTCAATGGATATTAGAGAGCGTTAGGTAACATCAAGAGAATAATGATCACATATTTAATGATTTATGGTGACAATCAACTGATGAATGGCTTTATAGGATTTGTAACAAAGTTCATCAAATGTTTGATTCAAATTACTGAAACCACAAAATTTACGAGAGGTATGAAACTCAATGATTGCGGCGAACACGAATAATATCCCGAGTCGAAATATAGGCCCTACTTTGACGCTCCAAGTGGAAGTATTGCCCCTACTTTGCGGCTGCTTATTATACTAGCTCCTACTTAGCAGCTCCTAAAGACATTTTCATTCTGTTTTGCTTCTACATCATTTTTAGCCCCTACTTTGAAGATCTTCAATATTTTTTTAACTCCTCTTTAGACACTCTTTAATCCCTAAATTTAAAAAATAATTTTTCTATTTCATCTCTAAACACTTCTTAATCTTTAAATTGAAAAATTTAAACTCAAAATTTAACTCTAAATTTGCAATTTATAGTATATTAAAATAATGCATCATTATTAAAAGATAATAAATTGTGTTTGATTATTTTCAAGGGCAATATATTTTTACCAATTAATCTATATAATTATGATTTTAATGTTTGAGGAATATCATTACTTAAAAATTCTTATTAGTTTCTGTTATTTCATTTCAAATTGAATAATTAAATAATTAATTAAATAATTAATAATAATTAATTAAATCTGAATTAGTGAAAAGTAGATCACTAATTTACTTTAGTGAACATTTTTACTAATTATTAGTTGCATTTCTCTATTTCAATTCGAAGTTTTCAACTTTTCACTAAAGTTTTAGTCAAAAATGACTAACAATTAGTAGAATTTTTCACTAAAGTAAATTAGTGACCTACATAGAATTTTACCCAAAATTTTCAAAAGATTTGTTATTTTTTACATTTTGTACATAATTCAATAAAATTTTGCATCTTCATTCAACAACAAAGAGCAATTTTCATTTTAAGTTGCATAGAAGTTAGGATTAGTTGAAAAATGAAAAAAACAAAACTATTTTGTATCTTCATGCATTCAATGAATAATACCAATTGTTTTCAACGCTTAATAAGAAATTAACAGCAAAATTATTTTTCATTTAAAATGCATAAACATAATAAATTGTTGTTGAATGATTATACAAAATAAGTTGAAATATTACGCAAATATATCCCTATATGCCTTCGCCCTGTAATATTTTTGTTAATCTTTCACTATAGGAAAACAAATTTAGTAATAATGGGAACAAAATAATTTTGCTGAGCCCTTTTTGTTGTCGAAAGCAAATTTTTGTTGCTAAAACAATATTATTTTTCTGTCTCGACAAATTGTTTTATTATGCAATCAAAGGAATTATTGGAAATAAATTTTACATGAATGTTTAAAAAAAATTTCAAAAGGGGTGAGAAATCATTGTGCTAGGACTAAAAAATTTTATATGCCCTTCTACGATCTGACGGTTCAATTTAATATTTGTGTGTGCTCGGATTGAGTATACCCTGGAAAAAATGTGGGACTACTATCTCGAGAGCTTAGGGTAATGGTTAGGTAACTGGACTCTCGTCCCGTAGGTCGTGCGTTCGATTCCCCCCAGAGTTGCATGCGAAATTTTATTTGTTATATAAGCGTTTAAATCTACAAATAACGATTAGTTATAAGAATATCCATAATATAACTGCGAATAAACCATGTTCTTAATTAATAATTGTTTTTTAAGATATTTTTTTCAATTTTTATTTAACTTAGCTCCTACTTTAATACTCTTATAGCCCCAACAATTTTATTGTGTGTATAGAGCGTCAAAGTAGCACCATATTTCGACTCGTTTTAAAAATATGCTAAACCCCTACTTTGACGCTCCAAGTGGAAGATTTGGAAATTTGTGCCCATTAGAGCGCCAAAGTAGGAGCAAAAATCGCATTGAAATAGCGTCTACTTCAAAACCTTAGCCCCTATAAATGAGAGCGTGAAAAGCGTTAAAGTAGGGCCTATATTTCGACTCGGGATATGTTTGCATTAAACTTTACTATTCTCTATAAATGTTAAGGCAATTTCATACAACTAGTTCCCTCAACTTCCGACTCTGCTCCAGGGTGGCCACAACAATAATCAATTTTTCGATTTCCCTGGCAATTTTCTGACCTTTACCTAACTTTTAGATTTTAAAGAAAGAAAAGGATTAAATATGAGGAAGTTTTCAATAATTACAGTAAAACCCAGGATGTCAAAAACAAAATTGGATCAAGAGGAAAATGTGTTCAATTTTTAAATAATTTAGAGTAATAAAATTGAAAACAATATTTGAATCGATATGATATATGAAATTCCACGAGGAATTTTAAAATACCATGAAATCCTTTAAATTTCATAGAATTTGTTATAAAAATATCATGAAATAAATATGTTAAAATTCCATATGAAGAACTTTCAAATTCCTTAAAATGTACGAAAATCTTTTAAAATTCCTACAAATCCTTTAAATTATACGAAATCCTTTAAAAATGCATGAAATTTTTTAAACAAAAAAAGTATATAAAAAAAAGTCTTAGATAAAATTTATTTGTTATCCTCGAGTACCATGAATAAATAAGTAAAAAATGTATGTATGTATTATTATTATTGTTATTCACATGACGACGACCCCCATCCGACTATAACCGAACGAAGCATTGCTTAACTTCAGTGATCGGACGAGAAGCCTTAAACACTTCCATACATCCAACTGAATACATTAAGCAATATTTAAATTTAAACGCTTTGAACTTAGCTTTTGAAAATATGTTTATGTGCTAAAAAATGAATTATGAATGAATTATTAAAAATTTATAATACTAATTTATAGTATTATATTATATATAATTAAGGGCCACAAAACGTGGACATTTGACAAAAACTGGGGGGGTTAAATTTTAAACAAATCTAATTCAATTTCTGATGAGATTGTAAAATAACTGTGAAGTTGCATCAACTTCTGTGCTCATTCAATGAGCACAGAAGAGCATAAAAAATCTCTTGAAATCTTCAGAAACTCTTAGAATCTCAAAGAATACCAGGAAATTCTTTATAATCCTTCGTAATTATTAGAAATTTTCTAAAATTTGTGAAATAAACTATAGAACCTACAAACATATATATTATAACAAAAATAACATAATTCGCATAAATGTGAACCGAACGAATGCTATATATTATCAATTTTTATTTTCCCTGACAGCTACTCGCATTTCCTTGAAATTTCCCCGACATGTGGCCACCCAGTGTTCACAGTTTATGAATCACAGACATTTTCCTCCGATCATCGAAAGGAAAAAAAAAGTATTAAGGTGAAGTGAGATTATCCTGAATATGGTCAGGACTGGTATGGATAATTTGAGACTCGTTAGTGCGAGGCGAAGGCGATTGCC
This sequence comes from Synergus gifuensis, assembly GCA_904066015.1. Lineage (NCBI taxonomy): Eukaryota > Metazoa > Arthropoda > Insecta > Hymenoptera > Cynipidae > Synergus > Synergus gifuensis. The sequence continues at coordinate 3,580,952 of CAJFCO010000035.1, forward strand.
AAGTGGGGTTAGAAGGCAAACAGTTATTAACCCGAGCTTCTAGCCGCCCCTGATGCGAAGTGTTATCGGTTCACGCGAGTGGATTGGCGGTTCGTGGTTGTCTGTGAAGTGTCTTAGAAATAGCTTTCGAGCCAACTCGTGACGATGTAGCGTCTGCCAAGCGAAGCTGTACTATGCGATCCTATACAGAATTCTCTATCCTCTATCCTCCCCCAATGTTTCCTCGTACCTCATCTCGATCTCGCGATCGTGAGGTCGCATTAACAGTACATAGCGAGCGTTCTCTCCTCGACGAGTGCTGATGGAGAGTTTTGACCCTCTGTGTACGGTCGTATACACCAAGCAAACGTGCCTACCCCCACGTGTATCTCCTTGTAGGATTTACGTACGTACCTCGTGGCCAACACGGGGTACGAGAAGAACCAAGTGAGATGAGAGATGAGGAATGAGAGAGAGAAGATACCAACTGCCTGTTGGATATAAATATATAAACGTCTAACAATTCTTTGCCTATTGTACTTCACGCTCCGAGTTTACATGTGTATTTTATATGCCGAGATCCAATGGCGTCGAGCCAGTGAAAATTGAAATATTTCGTGTTTTATGATGCTGGCTGAGAAGAATCTATTGTATAGTAAAATATCCCTGAGCAATAAAAATACCCCAAAATCTTTTTACTCTTTCCCATTAATCGAATCAAAAGTATAATAGTTTCTAATTTTTTATTAGTTAATCACAAAATTGATTACGTTTATCTTACAACTTTTAATTAATCTCTACTGCTTTTTTATCAGTTTATTAGTTTTAAATAGAGTCATTCACACGTATCGATTTCAACGGGAAAACTGAAGAGTTTCGAAATTTACACGGAGAAAAATAGATACATAGTCACCAGTAGTATCTAGAAATTAAGATTTCATATATTTGACAATTAACTATGTGACAGCAGAGTGATAGTATAGTAAAACAAACACTGAAGGAAAATTTTGTAAACCGGTATCTTATATAAACAACTGTAAAATTATCCAAAATAAAGGAACTTGAATATTATCACTAAAAACACTATAAAAGACTTTTAGATTCCTCATATCGACATCATCTTCAGTCAAAAATTAAAAGAAGTGCAATTTTTTTTCAATATCTATTTTTCTCCGTGTACATGATTGATCCCCAGAGTATTTGAAATTTGATATAGAAGAAACGGAAGTTTGAGAGAAATCACGGGATAATTTGTTGGAGAAGAAATATTGACATTTGTCACCCCATTGCCTTTCAATTTCTTTGATAATGTTGCTAGCTCTATATAGGAAGACGGAGGGTACACTTAAGAAATATCGGAGGGTCGAGGGTCCGATCGAGCGCTAGATGCCTAACATCCTTTATCGTCGCATTGTAGCCGCGAGGATTCTATTTGGGGTTCTCTTACACAGATGACCCTATCTGCCCTCTTAATGACTGCACAATCTTCCTTACATACTGCAAAGAGCTGCGTACACCAAATCATACTTCACTAGAAAAAGTAAACACACTATTTAAACACTAATTAAACACTATTTAGTTAAAAATTCTTGGATAAAGTAGTCCAAACGAGATATGTAAAAAAGCTACCTTCTCAAAGAATCATTATTTTCTTTGTTTGTTTAGAATCGCTCTATATAACGCGAAACCGCAAGCACTCGAGTGTTTTCTTTAGTGACGATTCAATAACATGTCGCTGATCAACAAGCCAAATGGTTCTTCTTTACTTTCTGTTGAAGTTGCCTTGTCAGTTGTCACTGTCAGCGAAAACAGCGATAGAATAAAATAGGGGAAACATTGAGACTGAGACACTGCGACTGGGAATAAGCACTTTTTTCATAAAAAGTAAAAAAAAAGCGTCCCCTTCTCAAAACAAACTGTCTTATAGGCTTTGCAATTTCCACCTGCGTTTACCGTTTACTCGTAGCCTGACAAAACATTTTTTTATACGTTTTCACACTACACAAGCGGAAACGATAAACTCTGAATGGGAAGCAGAAAAACTTGAGAGAAAAAAACTGAGTGTATATGTTGTTTTACTAAAATGTATTGATTACTAAAGTGTATTGATTAATTTATACAAAGCTTAAATCTAAGGATCGAATAAATTACTTGGGATGGTTCCAAGAGTAGAGGAATAAATTCGAAAGAAACAAGTCCATCAAAATGTGGTGTTCTACTTATATGTATACCGTTTCCGTTTACCATTGTATATTTGATATAAAAAAGACATATATATTTGAAATCCTGCAAGGATTCCGGCCACTTTCATCTCACCGCGCTGCCTGGCAAGGAAGGTTTTAGTAAGACGATCAAAGAATCTCTCAACTGTAGGGATTTCTGAGGGGAGTCCCACGGATTCTTCTGAGAGAGGGGAATTTATTCCAACTTTAGTTCCTTCCTTCACCCCACGACCTGGTTCAATACTCGGAGTTTAGAAATACGAGTAGTAAGCAGTGGTGTCGAAAACGCTCTGCAAGAGTTGTATGCATTTCGTGAAAAATATATAAATCGTGCTTCTTGTTCCCACAAGTGGTTGGTGCGAAATTTACAAGAGTCGTGACCACTTTTCAACTAGATTATCTCAAGAGGAATTGTTTCTTATTTTAAGCATAGTATCATCATTTCCTCAATTTATAGCCAATAACAAGAATTCATGGTTGAAATTTAAAGATTAGAAAAGAACATGAAATCGATTTTGGGATTAGTGGATACTAATACTGGAATAGGATACTAACCTGGAAAAAATGCATCAAGGATTTGAATCTGAAGAAAAATCTGATTCCAATTAAGGCATTGGTGGTTCTTATAAGACAAGTATCGATTTCTTTGGAGAGATCGCCGAATCAGGACGAATGTTGCAGCAAGAAGGGAAATTGATCGGGTTGCAGTTAGATACGCGATGGTATCCGAGTCCTTGCGTATAGCATCTACGATCTTAGGAACTACGAAGATGGATGGAAGGATGCGGTCCAACTCGATGGAACGAGCATGTACCAGCGAGGCAAGAAGACGAACGAGAGGAAAGAAAATAGCAGGGAGTCTACCGGGGTCGAAGGTCAGGTACGTGCCTCCGTTCTTTAGATCTTGACTCGTCGTGGCTCAACCGCGGTAAAACACACCTGCCCGTCGGTCGAACTCGTTACTCGGCCCACAAACTTATTAAATCCCTCAGTAAATGACCGCGGACCTACTTACTTCGACATCAATTTCTCGAACAGGATTTACTCAAGAAAAACGTGAACCACTTGCTTTTTATCAAAATCTCTTCCGAATAAGTAGCTTCCCCGCTTCAACTTTTTCATAAGCATTACCACGGAGCATAACTTCGTTATGAGTAAATAAATATAGTAAATTCATCTTACTCTTTGTTGGAGATAATTCTTTAAATATTTGTTACTATCACGAAGAAAAACATCTTAAATGAATATTTTCGGTTATTAAGGTTGACAGACACTTTCGAGACAAATAAAGGGCAAACTAGTGGAGCGAAAAATACAATCCGGCATGACATCACACGAACTTTTCCGGAAAGTTTCCAGCGGCGTGTCCCAGATTTGTGGCAACGAGAAAAGCAAAAAGAAAACTTGGACCAGTGTTTGAAAGTTTTTGTATACCGAAGTTCTAAAAAACTTATTCACCTGCAGTGTTCTGCTTTGCCTTACGGAAAACTGATTCTTCAGGAATGGGATCATCTTTTATACAAAATATCCATCGACAAATTTGATTTAACTGCATTAAATCTGTATCGTAAAAATGAAACAGAGCTCACAGTGTCGCCAAATGCAGTAAAAATGTAAAAACCAATTAAAAAGGACGCAAGTACACTTTAATTTTCATAATAATTTCATCGCGTTCCTCACCCCGCTTGAAATGCCACTTGCAGTAATTAAATGACAGGGCGACTTCTTATCGGTAAATCAGGTTTTAAATAAAACGGGTTACAACTTAATCGTAAAAAGTATAATTATACTTGAAATATCGAATTACAATGATCCCCATGAAGTGATAAAGGTAAGGAACCCAATTGCCATTAATTTTGTAGCTGCGACCATTAATAACTATGACCCATTACGAGATTCTCGTTCCAGAAATCAAAACGCGCATAGCATCGACGCGTACGAGCAATTTATCGCTGTATATGCAGTGGTGTAAACTCGCCTTGGCAGCACGTTGAAAAAACTTTCATTGCTCGCCTTCGCCTCGGTTTACTAGCGTAAGGTCGTTTTACGATGTACGTTTTTGTGGGCGGAAAGAGAGAGAGAGAGAGAGAGATCGACAGGAGTCGTGATCGATGCATCGTGCCACATCCAATGTGGCGCGAACGGAATGTAGAGCCTTATAAGCATTATCCACATATTACGACTTATTTATTCGATCGGCATGCATATAAGTGCCTCCCGTCCAGACATCGTAAAGTAGATGCGTTTCTTGCGTAAGGAGAGTAACGCGTGCTATGGTGAGACAATTTTACGAGTCTCGGTAGCGCAGAACATTTTCATTTTCATTTTCATTTTCTCACCATGCCAGGGTAGCCTCCAATGCATTTTTTTTAATTTCCCTAATGTACAAGAGCTACCACCATTTTTTATCGCAGCGTATAAAAGCACAGTAAAAATGCGCGATTGCATTTTTTATACGGACTCAACTACTAGTCACTAACTAGGAAAAGTTTCCCTGAAAGCTCACAATGGGGTATTATATTATAAAACACTGGTGCAATTATATTAATTGGCGCTTATAAGTATTACGAGAACACGGTAATACAAGAATATAACTTTTCAGCTTAACTGAACTTCATTTTTCACGAAAATTAAGGAAATCAACTAATTTATACCATTTTAATTTAAATATCTAAATTGTAAAAAAAGATCACACCACGCCCCTTTGATTCGTCCTCAGGGTGGTCACAAGATTCAACTTTTCAATTTCCCTAACATTTCCCTGACTTTTCCTTGACTTTCAGACAAATCTCCATGACAGAAAATTATTGAAAGGACGAATAAATTTTCAACACATAAAATCACTTAAAATTCGTAAAAATCTCTCAAATTAATAGAAATCTCTTGAGTCTTAAAAATTTTACGACAAAATGTTCAAAATCTTTTAAAATTCCTTAAAATTACTTGAAATTTTAAGAAACATTTAAAAATTCCTTAGTATTAAGCAACAACATTTAAAATTCCTTAAAATTTCATGCAATCCCTTACAGTTTCTCGATTTACTTTAAAATTATTCAAAATCATTTAAAATCCTTTAATTTCCACGAAAAACATTAAAATTCTTTAAAATTCCTAAAAATCTCCCAAAATCCCTAAAAACCTCTCAAAATTTTTTTAAACTCCACTGTAACATTTACAGTCCATTGAAATCTCGTGAAATTCTTTTAAATTCAATGAGGAACATAATTTCATACTGAACAAAGTTTACACTGCCTTTTGAATGAATAATTCCACTGAATATTGTATTTCTCAATTATTCGAAAACTTTGAAGAGTAATTTCATTCCCTAAATATGAATTAGGGCTCTAAAACATATGCTTCAGAACGATGCAAATGGGAGGCGAACACTTCGGTAACCTTCCTTATAAGATGAAGTCAGTATTTTCAAGATCCAGTCCAAATACCCCGCTGATCAGGAATTGGGGCATCACCTTAATCAGAAATTGGGTCGGGGAAATTCCGCGATGACCGGAAACGGCGACATTTGCCTCGAACAAAATTGGCGAGGAAAGAAAAGCTAATATGGGTTTGTTTGCACCCTTGGTGTAGAAGTTCGCGGACGAAGCGTTTTCTGTGGTGTTTAAAGGACCAAGTTCTTGTAACAAGGGTGCTGTGATAAATCTGGGTGAAGCCCTGCCCCCCCCTAACGCTCCTTACCCATTTATTCGTTCCGACCCGTTAACTCGACATATCCTATTCTACCTGCAAGAAGGTGCTTTCATTCGCGTGGGTGTACACATCCAACGACCCGGAACCTTTGCTTTCCTTCGAGACGGCAAATCTCTCTCGTATCTAGTTCCTGCCCGGTTCCACGTACAAAGTGCGACGTGCGCCACGTTGCATTACGTATATTTATCTCGTTAGAGTTGACTCTGCGGTCCTCCTACGCCCTCTGGTTTCTCAATCGGGTTATCTCGTCGCGAAATTGGTCGTCGCGCCAACGAATCGCACCATAATGGCCTTCTGTGATTCGCCAGTAACGCACCCTACTTTATACAACCATCCGTGCAGATGATTAGATTCGAGAGACGCATCGGAAATGTGCCTGCTCGATTTACCTCGATATTGAAAATTTGAATACTGATTTGACAGGGCTCACATTGTCGGGAATAGGAATCACTTCAATTTGCGGAAATTTGGAAATTCGAATATTGAACATTTGAATTTGAACATTTGTTGAAAAGAATTATTGTATGTTAATTCACAACCAGCTAAAATTCATCACTGTTTACAGTGACTTATCAAATCTCACTGTAGCAATAACGATAAATCATTTTGTAAAGTTCAGTTCTGAGGAGTCTCAACAAATTTAGTAATTAATGAGCGCAGAAAGTTTGCTGGAGGCAGGAAATTATACACTTATCGGAAATTTCTTCGGATATCGAAGACACTGTCTATTCTTTCTATTCAAAGAAACGCAATATCAGACTAATTTTAAATTACAGGCTAATTTAAAATAAGTAGATAATCATTGTATTGTAAGACGAAGTAGCTTTAAAAGGATAATAATGAATTTTGAGAAAGATTTTTTGAAAAGTGAAGTGATCGAAGTCTGCAAAGTATGTGCCATATGCATCCCAGTACAAGGCTGAGTATCAAGAGTCTTTGGTCGTGTCTCGACTTGAGCTGAAGAGACGCGGCTTTGCCATTAGCCGACACCCGTCGTGCACCGCATATGCAGGCGAATGCAGTAGTCGCTAATTGGCAAACATCGGCCCGCCGCTTATCGCGATTGACATACGATTTTTGCGAATTATAACTGGGCTTGGCTCTTCGTTCCTTGTATCTTGTGTACCACCGCCTCCATAATACGTTACCGCATCGATAAGGAAGATCCGATGAAAAAGAGCTCCTAAGAATCGATCTTCATACATTAAACATCACTTCGTATTTTTCTATCCACAACTTCAGGCTTTTCTTTCCATAAATCACTATTCAAATCAATCTACCTTTTTCAATATTCTTTCAATCTTCCCTAACATACCAAATCTTTTTGATCTGAAACAGGATTCCTTTGATTCAAGAAACGGTGTATCAATTTATATACAAACAAAATACTGCTATTGGATCATTTTCTAGCTATTGTGGATGGATATTTGTTTATCTAATATCTGTACTGTTATTCTCAATCTGTTCTTTACTACTAATGCATTATTCATTGAATCTGAATGCAAAGGATCGAAAAGTGGAGCATCCGGCAGAAGGAGAGCTAAAAGGTCGAGTAGTCTGGGAAATCTGTGAGGTTTAATAATAAGAGGCATAATTGAAGTAATGGACTAATTGCTCAAGCTGAGAGGAGGGTATGCAGATGTATATGTATAGATATAGTGCTATAGATGATAGAAGGGCAGCACATGAGAGGATCCAAAGCAACTTGATGCTGAGACGAGAGGAGTGGGAGGAATTAATACAATTTACAAAAGGCTTTTGACCCGAGCAACCTCTTCTTGTACGGCATGAGAATCAATTTAGTAAGCAGGGCCTCGCTTGGTATTAAACGCACCTACGTAATTACACCTCCTTCTGGCCTTCGACTTCGCAAGTTTGCGTAGTACGTGTGCCTCTTGCGCCCTGGACGTGTACGAACCGAAAACGAGCACTAGTCTGCCTACTTACGCATTTCAACTGACATTTTTTACGTCTCGAATGTCCCACACTCGCTGTGAGAAGTTGACGGTAACAAATACGTGCACAGAGAAAAATGTACGCAATTTCGTGACGTTGGCCCTCAAGTAAAACGGTCCCCTAATTCTATTAACCAAATGACAGAAAGATATGACATGACATGGAAAGATAATATAAATATAATTCAAAAGTGAATAACGTCAGGAAAAGTGACGCCTCCCCCCGTAGAGTAAAATCGTACTTTTGGTAGGCGTCGCATCCCATAATGGCAACTAATTTAGTTTGTTATGTGAAAGTTATTTATATGAGAATTAATTTTAATTAAATCCCGACTGAATATTTCTTTATACGAGACTATATATAGCATTGTGTCTAATTGAAATAAAAAGCAAATAAAAATAAGCCCTCATCGGCACACTGTTACCTCTGTAAATAATCAAAAATAAATCAGCAGGAGGTCTCGTTTTACCAACAAGATTGCCTCGACATACAAGAAGCCTCTGGAGAAATTTTAATATTCCTACCGACTCGTTAGTTGGCACAAGCGGAGACACATGTTTTTCGCGCTCGAGTTAGCGAATGCGCATGTACCAAGTCGACCGCCAGGAGATATATAGCTTGGAGTTGCATGTGCATGAACTTACCTGAAACAGAAAAAGAAAAGAGAGCGTTAGTGGGCTCGGGAAAGCTCGTAAAAAATCTCAAGTAAAATGAAACCAATAAAAAGTCGTTTCGAGTAGAAGAAGTCGAAAAAAAAAACAAAAAAAAAGGAGGGAAGAGAAGAAGGAAAAAAAAAGATGAGGAAAGAAATAAGAGGGAACGTGCGTGTCTCCGAACTTTAATAAAAACCGCATTACACGCGTCAGGTGATCTCACCCGTGTTTCATTCCTACACTACTTTCGATCTACGAAACATACGGGCGCATTTTCTGCAGGGGATCACAGGATGGATATACGAAAGCTTGCCGGAAGTACCATCGTCACGTTGCGAGGGTGTCTTTATTTGTCAAGAGTTCTTTCACGGAAGACGACGCTATTTATTTGCACAACCAGCTTTAATCTCGTACAACCAACGATCTGATAGCTAACATGCATGTGTCCGTGACTTGCGTTTTATTAACCCCGAGCTAAATGTAAAAGATGTTCGGATGTGTTTTCGATATTTGTTCTCTTCTTTGTTATTTGTCTTTGCTTGGGAATTGAAATTGCCTTTTTTGAGTAGCATGGATTTAATCTCTCTCTTTAATTCATCTCTTGATGAAGATAAAATTTTCAGTTCTTTTTAGATCAGAAATATTATCTCTATATAAAACAATCTCACATTTTTAAATGAATGTCTTTTTATAGAAATTTCCCATTCGGAAATCAGGTTCACAAAAATTTAAATCGATCATGTCGCCCGAAGCGATGTAGAATACACATCGAGGTGAATTTTAATGTTTCATTTAAAATAAGCATCGAGTATGTAATTCGTTTGGTTCTCATTGGAAATCATACATTATTAATTAAAACATAAAACTGGAATGTCCATAACATGTGTTACATTTACAGCCTCCAAGATAAGCTTTAAAGCAAAACCGATCATGCGAATTTAATTATTAATGTCGTTATATGGAAATTTAATACCACACAGGTATAACTACAAAATATCATAAAATATGTAACATGCATCGCATTTTCATTGCATCTAAAATATTGTCAACTCTCCGGAAGGGAAACTACTTTAAAGATAAGAGCAGAGGTGTTTCCAGGGCGATTTCTTGGGCATAAAGGTATTTAATAAAGAATCATTATCTTGTCATCAAAGATCAATTTACGTAACTCCCTCTATTCTAAAATTCAGTATAAACAAATAAAACACTTCAAGACTCTTAATTTCAAAGGTACTTCGATTCTACTGAGTCATATCAATGGCTCTCACCGTGGGAAAAGATTCCCAAACATCAAAGAAATTTGTATTCCTCTCAGGTAAAGCCGAAACGTTTTGCGGGTGTGTTCAACCAACTGATCTAAGAATTACGAAAATCAGACTTAGAATGGGTGCCATATGAAAAAAGCATAAAAGAGATACGTCTCCTGAAATATGATTAGAATCTTCTGGAAGAAATCATTCGATATTTCTTCTCGCTTCTCTGACTAAAAAATAAATCTGTGACCGTAAATTTACCCCTATTTCTCGATCGGTGAGAAATCTTTGAGGAGATTAAGTAATTAGGTCAGAGAGTTGAAAGAAACCTAAAAAAAAAGGTTCATTCTTAACTTTCTTTCATGTCCAAATCACATCATTTACTTACTTTGGGAAACCTCTTTTTCGATGAAAGTTAAGATTTTTCTTCAAGAGCGTCTTCAAAGTTAATTAAAAGTTCCTCGAGAAAAATTAATGTAGTTATTATAACTCTACTAGAAAAGATTAACCATTTTTATACAAAATAAAGGTATTTATTACCATGTAACAGTTTCTGATTAACATGTTGATTGTTTAACCCAATTTCAGTTTTAGGCTCTTACTTAATTTCCGAATAACCCATTCTTGTCGAAATGCGAATTTATTGGAAACAGTTAATGAACTCGATACCACGCAACTCTGCTCAAAGACAATTTGACTGAACATTTGGACCACTCGAAAATCAGATTGTGGTCCCGAAATATCCGTTTGAGGTTTAGTGAAACGTAATTGAAAGTTTCGGTACACTTTGAAACTCGATGCGTACTGCGTGCAACACTAATGAAAATGAGACTAAAGTTTGAAAAGACCTCTGCCATGCATGCGCCAAAGCATACAAAATAAAAACCTCAGCAAATGAATAAATACCAATTTAAATTCACGGAAAGCGAGCTATTTTAGAACACATACTTTATATTTATTTAGTGAAGTAATGATGTGATTTTAGTTCTAAACGTTCAAATGAACAATTTTTTTTATTAATTGTATTTAAAACTAGAAAGATTTCATTTGATTTTAAGGAACTTCAAAGCATTTTTAAAAGAGTTTAAAAGAATTTAAGTATTTTCAAGAGTTTTCACAAGATTTGAAAAGATTTTTAAAAGATTTTAAAAGAGTTATCAAAAGGAGATTCCAGAGGTTCCTATAGATTTTAGAAGATTTCAAGACGTTTTAAATGATTTTAAGCAAGGAATTAATTCTAATGTGGAGGAAATCAATTTTTATTCTGTATGAAAGAAATTTGTAACGTCTACTATTATTTTTAGTTGGAATAATATTTCTGGATAAAATATAATTGGAAAAAAATATTTCGTTCTCTTGAACGTTTAAAATTTTTGGTACACAAGTAATGAATTTATTTAGAATTGTGAAGATTCTTAAATTGATTTATTACCACAGAAAAATATCTGTATTTCAATTACACTGAATAAAAAGCACCCTTCCCAATGAAAAATAGGGGCATAATTCTCTGGTACAAGATTCGAGAATTTTTCACATTCTAAGGTAATCTGGACGTTTCGCGTAATAGCAAAAAACCAAAAGTCGTGAAGGTCCCTCAAGAGAGAGAGAGAGAGAATAAAGTACGTTGAGAAACGAATGCTCGGGGTGGGCCATTGTGCGAAGTTAATAAAGAAATATACAAGGTGACCAGCCTCGGCATTTAATATCAATTTGCCGCGCTCGGCTCGTTTCTTCCCGGAGTGGAAGTGTGGCGAGAAGGGTCGGAACCACGACGTCGAGTCCTGGGGTGCAGAGAGCTTCGAATAAGAAGGGAAAGGATGAGGGAAAGGACTGTAACAGAAGGGAGGAATCGTCAGAAAAATAGAGGGAAAAAAAAGAGAAGAAAGAAAGACGGAAAGGGGAGAGTCTACGACGAATATAAAGGGTGGCTTGGCTCTTGAGGAGGAATTTTGAGGTAGATTCTCACAGAGACGAAGAAGCAATAGTATTTGGTGTCGCACTTCCTTTCGTGAACGAATGGGAGAGAAACTGTTAAAAAACTCCTCCTGCTTTGCGAACTGTCGATCGACTTTGATCGCCTTCCGGGGGGAAAACGACCCCACAGCAGGTCGCACATAATCAGCAGCTTCGGTGTTTCCTACTCCCCTTTACAAATCTACCCCTTGTGCAAACAAGAAATGTACTTACTGGAAGAATATTTTAACCTTCGGTCTATAATGTATGAAATTTGGGGGATTCCTGACATCCATTTGCGAGAACGAAAACGCCTTTCAAGAAAAGAAATTTATTTTTATAGATATATTAAATTTTCAAAGCTAAAATCATGTATCATTATTCCTTTAATTTAATCTTCATATATTATTAAAAAGATCTCCATTTCTATTATTATATTTAATGGAAGTAGAAGTTGAATTACGAAACCGATAATGACAGGGATATAGGTTCTAAAAAATATCTCCGACAGAAAAAATTTTAATGGCCTTTAGTCTGGAGTCACAAGAATTCGGAGAATCTCGTGCCGCGTAATGTGGGTGTCACTTATCTGACTGAACATTTTTAATAAATCTTATAGTGAGAAGTCGACCCAGATATCTGAATTTTGCCTGTGTTTCATTTAATTAACGTACACGTGCAACTCATTAACAGAATTCAAGCCACAAATCACGGAGCATAGGAGCCGCGAGCATAAATACCAATTATGTGCTGCTCGTACAGTTCATCGGGCCAAAGTTAGAGGGGTAGAAATGTTCTCTAAACCCCAAACCGCTACCGCGCTATCCTAATTATAAAGGGCGTATATGAATTACAAGTAGGCAACGAGACTCGCACCCAGAATTTCCTCCTCGTTTTGTTACAACCTGTCATAATAAAAGCATTCAGAATTTAGTTTCATGCAATCTAGAATTTAGAGTTTGACTTAATGAATATAGCAAAATAATTTATAAAAAAACATGTATTAATAAAAAGATCAGATCACCTATAATTCCGGAAACCAATAAACTACATCTTGATGAAAACTAATGGAACTTTTTACGATGCCATTCATTTATCGTTATTTAAGTATCTACTCTGATAGCGCTGATCAGGCTTAAGTGAAATTAAACGACAACGATCTTTCGCGTTTGTTGGACGTTGCATTTATCACTTTTTTTTTTCATTCAGAGAGTTACGGCTCGTAGTCGATATAAAGTATGAATATTTGAAACAATCGCGTGACTGAAGCAATGTTTAAGAACATAAGCTGACCTGATATCACTCATTTCTATTCATACACAATTGTGTATGATACAAATGTATCTTAGGTTTCGAATCCATCTCTCTTGTCCGCTTGACAATAATGGCCAAGGCATATAAATTAATTACCTTACCCCTGTCTCGTGTGAATAACGAGCCGCATTATTCCTGACAATTTATTAATACGATTTACCTACGCAAAAGGTACTGCGCACCAATTACTGGCGGTGTAGTCCTTGACGCCGCTGCACGCCTCGTATAGTTCGCAAAACCTACACACTATGCTGCATGCACTTATGCATCTTTCGTGGAAAAGCAACACGGAAGCCATTTTGCGCTTTTATTCCAGTTGTAAAGCGCGACCCAAATGAGTTGAGGACAAACGACAGTTTTTCAACCAGTTTCACAAAGCGGCTTTCTTTTTTAGCAGAAGACTGCGAATTTTCGAATAAAACTGCTCTACTCGGAAACTTAGCTAGATTTGATTAAAAATTAAAGAAAAAAACATGCCCGAAAAACTATTCTGAAGCTATCTGAAAAACTTAGTGTACTCTATTAATAGAACATAATATTTAAAGTACATGTTTCAAAATATTCTCCGGAATATTTCAAAACATACTAGAAATACTTCTGTGAATAAATGCCGATCTTTAAATATTAACGTGGGTGAAGAATTTATATGCATGTCATCAGAGAGGATTCTTCGACACACCTTTCTGTGCGAGCATTAAAATAAAATCCGGTAATAAAATATGCAATAGGCAAGTTTGCAAAGATGCTGTTACATTCTATATGCATTAAGTATTTTTTTTTTTTTCTATACCCAGCTTTAAAGGCTATTGCTCACTTCTGGTATGTTTGCTGAAAAGGTGTAAAAAATTACATAAAAAATGGAAGCTTTACGAAGGTAGAAAATTCGTTATCAGAAAGTATGCGGACTTTGGTAAGGAGGTGAGAGGGAGAACTCAAACATCATTAAAACCGTGATACCCTAAATCCCCGCAGGAGTCTGAATATCAGGTAGTACATACTTGAGCGGATACGAAATCAACTAGGGCATGGTTCGCGTAATATAGAACTAAATATTGGGTAACTTGGTATGAATGGAGCCATAATATGGCGTCTTGACTGAGTACGTTCGAAGGAGCGTATCCTGCGGGATGGAAACGGTAATGGGGGAAACGTGGCTCGGGGCTTCCCAGGAGACGAAGGGGACTCTTTATTTAATATCCCCAGGCTGGTGTCAAGGAATACGTAGCTCCTTAGTCTCCACATGCTCACGTGCTGTACCTGCCGCGACTCACTCCAGCTCATTTTTTTTTTTTTCCTTTTCGAGTTTTATCGATAAAAAAGTCATGACTTGCGAGTCATATACTTCGAGAAAACACTTAGCTGATCCAGCAAAAAATTTCCTCGCATACCACCACGTGCTGAATGAAATCAAGATTACAAGTGCGTGGAATCTTCAATTGGAAAATTGAGATTCGATGGTACTTGACTTTTTTGCCCCTCTGCTCAATATTCTCGAATTCTCACTTGGAATAATGTGCAATTTCCAAGAGTTTTATGAAGAAAGCTGGTTCAGTCACACCGTGTCTCTTAACGTGCCAGATTTTCGATTTTACTGACAAATCTATAATACTCAAATGATTACCATTTGTCAAAGCTGACTATTAATTTATGAAAGCGAAGAAAGTCTGGAGGTAATTTCCAGGCTAGTTATTACTTGGGGATGTGCACGCGACTTGTTTCCGAGAAGACTACCAGGTTAGATATCGGGAAACGGAAGTCAAGGGCTCGCGGTGTCTTCCGTTGCCGACGACCGGTTTCCGGTTGAAGAGGGTGGCGGCTTTGTTCGCTGCAGATAGTACGACGATCGTGGGTGCTACTACTGATGAAATCCGTTTCTACACCACCAGTTCTCCTTTACGTTTCTACATCGTTTATTTTCTTCTTACATATACGATATAATCCTATGCTATTCAAAAATTCGTATATCTCCCTTGCACGCTTTGTTCAGTCAGTGGAAGATCCCGCTAGGTTAAAATCCACCTTATTACATGGTGGCTTGAAAGAAGAAGATAACGATGTAACGGCGTCCGATCTATCCATCGATACTCCATGTAATCGACTACCATCGACGCACGATTTAAATACAACCGCTTGCGTGACGAGTTGCAAGTGGCTCTTAAACGAAGGTAATTTATATACTCGAGCGTTTTTCATCTTACCTAACCTGGCTCTAATGAAGCGCGACCATTCAACTACAGTAGGGATCGGATTCCCTATTGAATGTCGCATAAATCTCAATTTTCGCAATTATCGGACTGAAAGAAACTTTTAATGATGATTGGTCTCATTCTTGAAACTGTAAAACTTTTAAGATTTGTGGTAACCTTCTTCTGCATATCTTGAAAAAATCTCTGACAAATAAATACATTTCATATATCCATAAGATCAGATAGACCCTCTTTTCTTATCTCTTTCCACCCCTAATTTTCCCAATCACGATCTCCCAATCTCCGCATCATTGAGATTCAGCGAAAGACTAAAAATCCCATTTCTCCTGATTGCTCGGAGAATATTTCGAAAGAAGCTCGATACTTTTGTACCACCCTTCCCGAGATCTCCATAATTTGCACCACAAGCGAGCGAAGTTACACCTCGAGTCGGAAATTATTTCCAACGCCCCGGGCATGAATATCAGTTGGCGGAATCAAGATCCGCCATTGGCGTTCCCGCATTTTCCGGCAGAAAAAAAAATAAGTGAAGGGAGGGAAAAATAGAAGGAAAAAAGAATCTGGCTCGGGACATTTCGTCTGGTTATGTACGGTGGGAATGGAGTAGTCCAAGAGGAAAAAGCGTCGACTGAGACGAGTTTGTGTGGTGAATTTTGTTCTTCTGGGTGAGGGTGATCATTTGAGTTTTTTACGGGACACGCCAAGAAAAATGACGAAACCCATTCTGGCTCTCGCGCGAGATCGAGGAATGCCGTTTTTCATCAACCGACGACGGTGGCAATTCGTTTCGGTTATGCGCTTATATGCGCCTGTCCGCAAACCGCAGGAACAAGGAAGAGGCCCCAAGGATGAGCCGCGTGCCAACGGAATTCGATGTGGTTCTTACACTGCGAAATACTAATTGCATAGGAAAGCATTGCTCTCGCCCAAGGATATCCGCAATTTTCAATCAGTGATTATCATTTTCAGTGATATTCTTTTTAGTACGGTTGCAGCTTTCAGGGAAAAGATTAAATTTTAAGAACCCTACTTATTTAAATATCTGTAATATTTATTTCTAGAACCTCTACGATCTGTTCTGTAACGATTACCGAAGTCGACGAGTGTCTACCGAACTTCGGTAATCGTTACCGAACAGATCGTAGAGGTTCTAGAAATAAATATTACAGATCGCTGAAAAGTCACTATATCCAACTTTTACCATATTTAATTGAACGGCTACGGAACACATTTTCTCCGTGCAGATAATGATGAATGACTCCGGATGGTCAGAATAAACGATGGGAATATAATTCGGTCTGACGATAGCTGTACTTTTTCTACTTATAAAAGTTATCTCGAAGCGCACAACTTGTTTGCTTTTAAGATGGCTTTTGTAAAAGAGGATGCAGCTAGTGTGCAGATAAGCATTTGTTGTATCGTCAACTTTTTACCTCTACTCATTTTTTTTTCTTTTTTTTTTTTCATTCTATTTTTTTGTCAAGTCTACGGAGAGCATCACGGCGCGTAAACGACAGTACGGAAGAGGAACTCGAGAACTTCGAAAGAGATCGTATAATAAAACAATTGAATTCCGCGCGAACGAGTCGATAGACCCCTCTGAGAATAACGGGGTATGAAGAGGTTGGGGGTGGCTAGGTCCCTCGGGGGTATCTTTTGAAACGATATTTTCCCGTGGCGGATGCGCCGACACGACTACCGTTCCGTCGCGAAACTCTAGCCATACTTTTGCCTTCGTCTTTGTCACCGTCAGTCCTACCAACTTGAAATTGGTAATTCAGAAACTTTTTATACCAAAAGAAAAAAAAGTCCTTTTTTCAATTCAAAAAATTTTTAAAGAATATTCTGAAAATATTGAGAAATGTTTTACAGTCGAATAAATAAATATGAGAGAACTCGTAAATCGCACTGCTTTTCAGATTCATTTTACTTGACATTGGAGTTTATGTCAAAGTTTATATAGACATGTACATTTATACGATTTTATTCGGACGAATGAAAAAAAAATTTGTATGTACATAGCGCCAGTGAAATGAGAATACGAAATTTTACGGGGTTTAAAGAAGTTTCATGAGATTTCAAAGGATCTAGGGTTATTTCAAAGGATTTGAAGGGATTCTGAGGATTTCTTGGAATGTGTATACCAGATTCCAGAAGCGGTCAAGCCTTCCAGGAGCAAATATAAAATGACAAATCTGCTGTAATAAAACACATCATTTAAGCTTTCTGCAACAAAAATTAGATTTAAATTTGAAAAAAAAATAAGTTTGAATAAGAATGGTAAGAATAAGAAATGAAAGTAATTAAAAACTAAATAAATAAGATGGAACAGAACAGTGAACAAATGCAACTTCCGAATTGGTTGGTTCATACCCACCTTCAGTGGAGCGGATCGATTGATATCAAGATTCAAAGCGTGTCCAGTTTCCACTATTACTTTGCGAAAGAGACAGCAGCCTGTCTGTCCGGTAATAGTATGATTTGAATTCACAGCAATTCCAAACCCGAGAGAAAATACATTCCCAGCTCACTCTTTGAGTCTGGGAAATTTCCCGTGGTATTCCTTTGTGTCTTGGTCGGTCTTATTAAGATCATGCCGGGCCGATGCTCTCTGGATCATCAAAGATGATGCCTCAAAGATGCACCGACAGCATCTCGATGGGTAACTTTATCCATATTCGCTAACGTGTGATCTTCTCAAACTGATCAGAGAAGGGTCAGGAACGGAAGTTGCCGCGGAAACTACGCTAAGCCATGAATCACGTGTGGTTGGCCAGTCACTAATCCACGTTCCCGCGTTTAATTATAGTTGACGTCACGATATAATTAAACTAAATTTAGTCGACGGTTATTTCCAACTTGAGACGTTTCACGTACAACCTCGGACGAAAAGATCAAAAAGTCAACAGCCTCCGCTTTCGACGTGGACGTTTATTTCTGCAGATTTTGTTTAGATTTAGGCGAATTCGTGAGAAATCCAGACTCGCAATTTGTTTTTGTTTCCGAATTTGCGAAATTTAAAGCACTTGCGCGATCATTTCAATGAATTAGAGGAAACCACTGAAAATCTGACAGGTTCAAAAATAAAGATCACTCTAAAATAGAGTTCTTAAAATAAAAATTTGATAAATTGTGTAGTTGGTTACTCTATCAACCGAAATTGCAGAAAATAAAGGATCAGGTGCATGAATCGGGTCGTAAAAAGCTACTGAAACTTTAAGTCATAAATAAGGAATGACTTTGATTGCAGATTGCGCCCTAATCCAGTTTTAGAACAGGGGTTTCTGACCCGCCCATGTAATTGATTTTGCGACTACACTTTTAGGTGTGACGAGCGTCGTTAAGTTGCGTCTTATATTATATGTTCGTGAGTATCAAATGCATGGACGTCTTTACGGGCATGGCGACGCCATTACCGTGTGAACGGATTCTTGGCTCTCTTTTTCACGAGACGTCCGTCCTCCTTTGGATTATGGAGGTGTAAATACGACAGACGTGTTTACACGACAATAAACTGAGCGTCTTGTAAGTAAGTGCCTAAGTACACCAGCGATGCCCAAGCGACGACACAAAGTGCGTCTTCTTCACCAAGATGACCTTTCAGAATGGCGCCACAAAGATCCGAAAAATCACAAATTCCGTTAACATTTTATTCAAATAACAGACTGGTTACGCCCACCCCTAGTTTTAAGTTTATATTCTTTATATTTTCATATTTTTTATGCGTACCTCACTAACTTTAATGGATTTTTGACCAAAGAAGATTGACAAATAAGTTTGTTCTGTCCCACCTTTCTCAATTTTGCAACCTTCAAGGAATTTTTCTGATATATCAACCATTTCTGAGAATAAATCCCCTTCTCAGAAAGTTGAAAGCCTTTTGATCTCGAAGATCGAAATGTCATTCAAACAATAGCTCGTCCCCAAGAATATACTAAACTCTCCTAATGGAAGGTTATCTTGTCAATGGGTGGACTGATTCGCGTCGATTATTTGCGAGGAACTGATCCCAGGACATGAAAAGAGCCACCCTTAGATCAAAATTCTCATCCTCTTGAGCTGGACCACCAGCACTTGGCCACAATGTGGAATTGGGATGGAATCCTGACCACAAATACCACACCAAAAATCCTGATTGGCTTGACCGAGTCTCCCCTTTCCTGTCAGTATTATATACGAAACCTATCGTAATAACGGCCGCTGGGATAAATCCTCGGTCGTAGAGGCGACGGTAAACAGTGGCAAAACATATTTCAATCAAAGTTCCTAAGAGCTAATCCCAAAGGACTATACTCGACGAGGAAGGTAGGGAACGAGTAGAGTCAGTAGAGAATCGATGGTCAGCCAAGCAGTGAAAAAGCAGCAACAGACCTTCGAGCAAACATCTACAAACATTCACAAAGTCTCGCTTATTCCTTCATTCTATTCTCTCCTCTTTCGCGGATCACAGAAATCGTATAACTGTTTTTCTGCGATATAAGGTGGTAGGTTTCACAGCCTCTCCTTAAATATATATATATAGGGGGGATAGAGAGGAGGGGGAGGGGGGGGGGTAAAGAAAAGGGAAGACTTTTATAAGAGAGTCTTTTAGGTGAAAAAAGAGAACAATTAAATAAAAACAACCAGATAAAGAAGGGCAATAAGAACTTCAATTAACTTCCTTGATATATACATAAAATGTAAGAAAAAAAAATTATGAGAGCTGAAAGTTATATGATTATTTCACTTACATTTTAATAAAAGAAGGACTTATTTGTTACGAACAAAAAAAACGCTTTTTTTCTGCAATGAAGGGTCTTTTCTGAGAAAAAAAAGAGTAACAGACGAGTTTTAATCTACGCTTTAATCAATGTTTGTCGAACACGATGAGTACTAATGAAAACTGCTACCCTACTCCGATTCTCCTGCACGCGAACACGGGAATGTCGCCGCTGTTTTTCGTCCTCTTTGCTGTCCGCTTGACGTTTTTTTTTTTACCACTGTCATTCTCTTTCAATTAAAAGCTCGCGAGCCTTAATTGCAAAAATTCCTAACCTTCGTCTTAAGTTTCTCAGTGTGGTTACAAACGGGTTTAATATTCGAATCCTTTGACAACTATCCGTTTCGTTTTTACTAGATCAAGAAACCCTAATTCTTCATTACTAAAAGGTGTTTTGAAAATTTCCAAAATAGCTCTTTATCCTTAATCGATATTTTATAGCTTCACTGTAGCTATAACATCTCTCTATGGGAAAGAGAGGAATGATTCGATTGTGGGATTTACGAGCTCGACACATATTCCAAAGGGCAAAAAGCGTCACACGTAAAAGATCGATCAGCACCAGAATGAGACGATGTCTGCAAACGACCTTTGAGACAATTCCGGTCCCACTTTCACCCGGCCAAATTTTCTCCATTTTGTCCGCTTAAGAAACTCTCAAAAGACCTAAAACCCTTAATTTGTATATAAGTTAAGTGATAATCGTATATTAAACGATATTAACAACAGCCAATAATTTCTTAATCTTTCAAATCATAATAAAAAATGGAAAAGAGACAGAGTGCTAGTAAAAGCTCAATTGGACGAATCCCCTCGACGAGTTTTCTTTTTACCTCGGTTGAGAAATTGAATTAATCGACAACTCGATTATCGGATTAAATTATTTGTCTTGCAGCCTGCAGAGAGTCGAGATTTCTTTTTTAACGATCTCAGTTTAACGACGAAAATTAAGCTCTGAATTCATGGGCAATCCTTATTCCTATTTCAACGCGGTTTCCCTAGTCATTACAGACTTCGTGTTACGACTTGAGAAAAAAGGCTCCCATTTTTCTTTGAAGTAATCACGTTGTTTTAAACTCTTTGTACTGCTTCTGATTTCTCTAATGCGAGAATTTTCGTTCCTCTAGATTATACACTAAATCCTTTAACTAGTTTAATTTAAATACAGATTTCGAGTGTAATAAAGCTACTGTTAATGTTTGAAGGTATTTAATTTATGTTGAACTCTGTGTTGCTGTTAGTTTGCTGGAGTTTCTTGGTGGTTAGGGAGAAGGTATCATACCAACAAACCGGTAAGCCATCTAGGCTTTCTCGTTGCGCCACTGTTTCTCGGCAAACTTGATTAACACTGTGTGGCATGCACTGTCGCCAAAGCTGAGATGAGCCGTTGAAACTGTCGTCACTTCCGAAAGTTAGAAGTGAAATAACGATATAAAAACACGTGTCGGAAAAGCAGACTGTGTTTTCACTCTGAAACCACTTTACCAAAATCCAATTTTTCAGCCTTCAATGAAACGGCATTAAAAGAAAAAATGCAATTAGCTCACCCAGAGAAACAATATAAAACGTTCACTTCAAGAAAAGTCTGATTAAGTTACTCGACTACTTCAATTCTAACTTGACCATTATTTTCTCGAGAATTACATTTTTCAAATAAAATGCTTGATTAGCTATACTTGTGAGGTGTGACTGTATCACAAGTGACGTTAATTCGTTATTAAAGTGGAAACTGGAGAAGGTGAGCGTGACCAGACCTCGTAACTTTTTCGCATTTTCGCGATGGGGTCGATGCTATCTTCGTCCAAGATTCTCACCAAGATCGTCGCGGATGGCTGATTTCGTGTCGCGAGGGGCCCACATAAATTATTAATGCTTCCTGTCCGCAATTCACCAAGTTCGCGAAATTGTACAAGTACAAGTGCCTCTCTCTTAATATATAATTGAAAAAACGAGAAATCAGATGGTAATGAAAGAGGGAGCGACGGCTTATTTAGAAACAACTTTCGTAATATCCGCATTTCAGTTGCCAACGCCAAGTGTCTTCGAAAGCGAGTCACGATTGGCTCTTCAAAAATGCATAGAGGTAGGATTTATGCATTCCCTGAAATTTCATACGCCATGCCAACTCCTTCTGCACCAAATACAATGTTATGCGACGAGAATTACGTATTTATTGGATTTCATGAGATATATCATCTCCAATTTTAAAACCTCTAGGATAACCAACTCGAAGTTTCAAGAAAGGCTCATGTCCTAAATAAATCTTTACAAGAAACTTGTTCTTATCATTAAACGCATTGTAAAACTCTAATCGCCCTGAAGAAAACTTTCATTGAACGCGACAACAGGCACTAACAAGTTTGATAAGGAAATTGGCCAAAGTCAAGAGGCAAGTGTATGGAATTTATGACTTGGTTGAATAACAACGACAAGGGAAAGGTGACATTAGTTAGCAGACTTAGCACCGCCAAAGTGCCCACGCGCTCCTCAATAATCGGGGAAGGCCATTGTTGGGCCAAACGATAAATACGAGGTGCGGCCAATGAATCGACTAGTAAACCGGATTAGCACAAGTGCAAACGGGATTACTTGTTCACGGATGATCGCCTCGCAGATTCGTAGCTCATATGACGAGGCATGCACTTTGATTGCAACGTATGGCCTTTTAGAGCTCAGCTGTAACTCAGAATATCCTCTGATCGTGGGTTCACATTTGCCAAAAGCCCACGCCATTTCGGCTCTTCGATCCGCGAAGAGCCCGGATATCGATCGCAATTAACCAATGAATGCGAGCTGAGATCCGTCGCTCGATTAAGATCGGACAATGCTTGAAACTCGGGAAGAGGAAAGGTTTCCGAAAGGTTACTTCGTCGTTACGATCAAATCGCTCCTAAGTACCAAATGCTTCCCAAAGGAGGATGGAGAAACAATGAATTATGGCCGCGTACATGCCGTAAAACAATTCGGTTTCAGATACGTCTTTCAGATAGCGTACACTTTATTTCCACTCTACTTGCTCGATTTTCAAGATTCGGAAAGTATAATAAATTTAGTTGAGCAATGCTCTCTACCTCAGTTTGTCTAGATTTTATTCCCATGGAATCTACTATACTTGAAATCATTCACTGAGAAAAATGTGTGGTTGACACAACAAAAATTTGGTTGTCCCAACCAAATTTTTTGGTTGCTATAGAAGCAACAAAATCGTTTAGTTGAGTCAACCAAATTATTTTGTTGGAGCGTTTGGTTGAACCAACCAAAAAGTTTGGTAGGCACAACAAAACTGTTTTGTTGGTCTAACAAAATTGTAGTTGACACTAGGTATTGTTCAATTTATGAACTGTTTTAGCCCTTTTTTTATTATTTTTATATTATTTTTACTTAAATTATAGATATTTATATTATCGGAAGCTTTTTACGATACGAAAAATCGGAAAGAAATTTTGCGGCGACCGGGATTCGAACTACCTATAAACACTTATCTCTAACCTCTAATGTATCCGAATGCAACTTAAACTTAAACCACAAGGCTAACCTAGCAAATAGAATATTTTACAAAAATCTCAGCAAAGTATCACATAAGGTAGGGCTGGCAGACACGCATGCGTGATCGTGTATCTAATTGGTTTGGTTAGGCGAACCAAACAGTTTTATTAGGCTAACAAAAAGACTTGTTAGAACCAACCAAAAAAATTTGGTTGTTTCAACAAAATATTTTGTTGGCCCAACAAAATAATTTTGTGTTGACGACGAAAATTTGGTTTTGTCAACAAAAACTGCTCAACAAAATTATTTTGTTGCTGGGACATTATTTTTTTTCTCAGTGTTATTATCCCCTCCTTAACAGTTGGGTGTAAGAATAAAAATGTTTAGTATTTTTCAGGGAGTCAGTTACGTGATTTCTCACTTTTTATTTGTCACTTTTTACCCATCAACAAAGTCCAAACGTTATCGATGACTTTTGAGTTGATATCAGTCATACGATAAAACAAAATGATGTCAGGGTGACCACAAGATTCGATTTTTTCAATTTCTCTGACATTTACCTGACTTTTCCTACTTTCAGACAAATTTCTCTGACAGAAAAGTATTAAAAATGCAAAGAAATTTCCAATAATAACGCTAAACCTTCTGAAATTTAAAATCACTTCAAATCACTTATAGCGTTTTCTCAAAGTCCTTTAAAATTCCACTAAACGTTTTAATTATTACACGAATCTTTTGTAACCCCTTTAAATTCCCAGAAACCTCTTAAAATCCTTTAAAATTATTGAAAATCTCTTGAAATCATTAGATATATGTAATACGACAAAAATAACATTGCATAAATGTCAATTTCTATTATCCCTGACTTCCTTGACAAATTTTTGTTTTCCCTGACATTTCCCTGATTTTCCTGACCACCCTGGGTATGAAAAAATACCAACGACCACCACCAAATAAGAATCTGCAAATGATGAAGAAATTCAAAAATTCACAGATTCATCAGTTGTCATCTTGGAATAATGAAACTTTTTCCCAATTCCTAAAAATTGCACAATCAGCTCATCCAACAGCACATGATAAATAATTCGGACAAATATTTCCATACAAAATTAAGGTTGTATCGATGCTTATCCGGTCAATCACAAATTTCGTTGGAAACAAGCTGCGTTCGTTATGTGGCTTTGTCCACATGAGTTCGCTCAGTCCGGCGAGACTGCGCACGATAATTAGCGTTTGTTTTCTATACTCTTATAATTAAAGCCGATCGTGGGGCGCAAATTATGAATCTGCTCATTCCCGACGCGTCTGGTCTTTTGTTAATATTTCGCATCAGTTCGGTCGCGATCGTTAATAAATCTCGTTTCGGTCGAATAAGCGAAACCGTAAAAGGTGTCATGCAGCGAGTTATTAACAGCGAGTAGAAGCGCGTGATAGAACAGGGTAACAACACGGAGAAAGAGAGACGGCTTGCATTAATTATACGCATAGAGATTCACCAGGATCAAGGGTTAGAGGGAAAGGGGGGTAGAGAGACGTTAATTACGATTGCCTGTCATCTCCCAGCGACGACAGGAGTTCCCAAAAGTGACGCAAAACAGGTTGCTTGCAAAGTGCGAGTATCGCTCATCAACAGTGGCGTAGTCATAAGAGAAACTCAAAGCAGATTTTGACCCCTTCCCAAAAGCATCTCATCACGATTTCTTATACATTTTAAGTTAACTCATCAACGTAATGATATGTAAGAAACTAAACTTGACAATCTTGATTATTAGCTCAAGTCTTCAACAACTCAAATTAGAATTTTCAAAGTTTGGAAAATCTAATTCATTATTTACTAAGATACAAAATTTTTAAGCTTGGGTATAAAGACTTGGATATAAAAACGTGATTCGATAGTATTGATTAAAATAATTTTACATCCTGCAATATCTAAACTAATTTTGCAGGAAGCAACTTCTTATAACATTTTAGAGCTTATTTTTCGTGCATAAAAAGAGTTTCAGGAAACTTTTTTATAGCCTGGAGGATAATTTTTATAAAGAAATATTTAGCGAGGGAACTATCAAAACTCTGAGAAAATTCATATAGATTCCAATATAGTTTAACTATGCTTTTCTGAAGGTAAATCGAAAATGGTAGAAAAAAAATTAACTATGCATTGAAAATGCATGATTCTTGTTATAAATAAATTTTCGAGGTAAAATAAAATGGAAACTACTTCCTCTGAATAAAGGGACTGAAATGAAGTCACAAGGCCGAATGATTCCAACGTATCGGTTTTTTATTTCACTTTAATAATGACAGAAGAGGAAGTGGTTCACCGAAGCGAAGTCCGAGTTCTCTGATGGAGAAAATGAACCATTCTCGCCAAGTGGGATCGATCGAATTAAAGCAAAGGGTGGCATAATGAACACCCGACGCTAATTATCGTAGCGAAGGAAAGTGCCGGAAGGTGGAAAGCGAAACGAAATCCCGCTTCGCGTACCGATAGCGTGTCGCATGATTTGCGGAGGCTTTTATTGTTCGCAGATCTTGGCCCGTGATAGGTGCTACTTTTGCACGAAAAATCGATGCCCTGTAGTCGACTACTCGCTTTGAATTCTAGCCATTTTTATTTGGAACAGGACAATTCAATTGTGCTTTAAAATCATAAAGAATAAAGCAAAAGTAAAAAAAAAAATGAAAATAAAGAAATATAGTCTCCAGAAATAAGATTGATGAGTGAAAATTAAAGAGAATTCTAAGTAAACCTTGCATCATCTCCAAATTCTGCAAGTTTATTTGTCATATTCTTGAACCTGGAGTTTGCCTAATTAATTTAAAACGCAGTTTCATGATTTATCCACTCATTAAAGTAATTGCCATAAAAAAGTGAAATGGCCTCTTGGCGCGGAGAATTTATATAAATTGAGCCCCTTAGGTCATAATTTGTCCAGATCAACACATTCTTTTTTCGTACATATGCATACATACATATTCGTAAAGTCTACGTCACTGAATGTACGATTTGTAACTCCGCTCGCAGCAATTAGCGAATAAGCGTTTTGTTCCTCTCCCTTGTATAATTAACGCCATGTTGAAGGTTTCAGGCAAATTTTTAGCTGCTGTTTCGTAACACAATGCATTCTCTCCACAACAATGACTATTTTTCAGATTCTCGTTATAGAGACTACAACAAATTTGTCTCGCAATGTGAGAAATTTCTAGATCTTATCGAAACGCTTCTGTCATTTCTTGAAATGCAAACGAAGCGTCTAATTTATGCAAATACATTAGTTGGGTAAGGCAAGTTGAAGTGAGTTGAGGTTTTCACTCTTGCTTTTTCTTGGTTTAGAAAAAAAAAAATTAATTGACTTTCTTCACGAAGGACTATAAATCGTCAGGCATTTCAACATCTCTAAGTGTGTTGAAAAGAGATTAATGTGGTTTCTATTTAAATATTTAATTATAATTATTATGTTTATGAAGCATGTAAAATGATGAACGACTGCATAATCACTAGAGGTACTGCAGTCAGTCAAGAAAAAAGTGACTCTATTTTTTAAATAAAAGTTTTTCTTGAAAAGGTATGTTAAAAAGAACTTGGCGGTGAGGCTATAGCGAAGCCTCATACACTTGCGCTCTACTTGCGCTCTACTTGCGCTCTACTTATAGGCTTAAGTGTCTTTCCTCGTGGAGAACTTCATAATAGTATCTTCAGTTTCTCGTCTAGACTTCACATTTCTGTGCAACGAGATGGGCGAATTTAATAGCTTGTCGTAAATGAGTACCAAAACTATAGAGGAAACTCTGATATGTAGAATATGTCCAATACCCTTTGTCTTTGAGAACAATACATTATCTACTGTTCTCTTTCCTGGTCTGATTATTGAATACTTGAGAGTTTGGGCAACGTTAACCGAGTAATTTTAATCTGAACTAGCAGAACTTTATCCGGCCTGGGATTTTAAGTGATTTCAAGTGACTTTAAGAATTTTAGGGGGTTCAATGGATTTTCAAGGCACCTTAAAGGATTTCATGAGATTTTAAGTGATTTTAAGGAATTTTAAAGAATTTCTAGGAGGTTTAAAAAGACTTTAAAGAATTTAAAACAATTTCAAGGAATTAAAAAAATTTTAGGAGATTTCAAGTAATTATAAGGAGTTTTAAGGGGTTTCAAAAGAATGAAAAAGGTTTCAAGGGATTTAAAAAATTTTCTAGTTATTTCAAGAGTCTTTAAAACTGTAATCGACAATACTATTTATGATAACATCTGAATCTGACAAGCGATATGGAAGGATGAAAATGTATTTTGAATCTAATAAACAGGATTTTCCACGAACCCTTGTGCTGCGAAAGAGAATATCGTTTAAAAAGTAACACCCTCTTGACGTGCGTGCGTGCGTATGAGTCTGGCAATCCACCCCGCGTCACTCGAAATGATAGATGGCACACTAATCGTTCGTATTTACACAGCACAGGTCCGACTTTTTAGTTTTTACTCATTCGTTTTTGTTTTCCAATCGGACGTGATCTGGTGACGCGAAGGGCGTAAAGCTTATCGAGTCTCACATTTTACACACTAGCCACGATCTTCCGTTAAACCATCAACCTGTTGGCCAGATTTTAGACAATTGCCCTTTCGTGTTCTACCCGGATTAGTGGTTAATCTCTCGATAGTGGAAAGTCAATCCAAAACCAGCTAAGCCCTTTTCATTTGCCTCAGGGTGACATTAATATCGAAAAAGTCCATTAGAGGGAAAAATTATTCAAAATAAAAATTGTTTCGCTTATAATCTCTCGTCGCGCCAACAACTACAATATTTTATGAATATATGAGACTAAAAAAAAGAGTCTAATTTGTGGATCGAAGAAAGCACAACCGTCAATCAGGGTTAATAAGTCTTGTTGACAGGAGACATGGATAAAGAGCAGAGGATGTACTTCTCTTGCTACGATGGTAGCAGGTGGATGCAATACGTGGCCAATATGAAACCGATGTAGGCTCAGTTAGGCTAATCGATCAAACTCTCAGAATTCGGGTTCATGTCGGGCTGATGGTTATGCACCCTTCGACTTTCACGTTAGTTTTTAAGTTCCCCAACCCCCATCGCTTGTTAACTTCCCCCTGGAGAACAGAATTTGCTAGAATTACGAATACACGTTCGGCAAACGATTTCAAGAGGATTTGCGAGAAAATGATGATTCATGTTGACGCACCGTTTTTCGAACGGCTATCATCCGGAGTTTTTATTCTCAATTTACTTGAGCTTGATAGGATAAAGAATGGCATTACTTTCAAAACTGACGGATCATTCTTCGGAAAGTATATTTTATATATGATTTATGGACTTTATGGAAGTATCAGTTTTTTTTATAAAGTGAGCTTATTTTTCAGATGTTTCTTCTTTTTTTCCGCTTGTAGATTTTAGCATCAGAATCATTGTTATTTATTGTATGAATAAATGGATAAAGATCTGTATACTGGAAGATAAACTAAGCACGCTACCAATTGTTCTTTTAGATCACGAAGAAAAATGGTCAAATATCTTTAAACTACAATATCTTTTTTGCAACTGTACCAACGCCTCGGTAGATGTTTTGTGTCAAGAAGGTTAGTAGATTCCATAATCCTTCTTCGTCAGAACGTTGTATGCCAGAACGTCCACCACGCCCGGCATAAGAAAAGACGGTAAGGCGGTCTGCGATTAATGAGAAGCACTTTGAGAATATGCCGGATGCAGACTGGTTAACCCGGTTGCCACGGCAACAATTAATTTACTTCGTTTTCGCTCAGATAATTGAAAAATTGTCGATAGTCCGAGGAGAAGGTCGGGATGAGGTTCACTCTATATAATAGTAAGTAGTGTGCAGAGACCGATACGGAGACACGGCGCCCGGTATATAAGAAGCGAGAAAACGGAGTTAATTAAACGGCTGAGTCGAACCGTGAAAGAGGGATGAGTTGAGCGAGGGGTGGAGCAATAAGAATTGGGTGGGGGAAATCGAGGTAGACGGAAATTAAAAATGTAAATCTCTCTGATTGGAAACCGCGGAGCAGATAATCGTCGACGTACGTTCTACTGATGATGGCCTCCCTTCAAATCCCTATTTTTTAAAATTAAAAATTGTTCTTTTTTTGCGGAAAAGATGCGCCGCAAAGTAACTCAAGAACTTGCACTTCTGACACTAATATACTAGAGTCTTTATTCTTCCACGACCGTTGTATAATTACTAGTTTTTCTTTCAAGACACAATTACGCGATAAAAAATTGCTTCGACAAAGAGGGATTCATTTTAAGCGGGAAACCACAGTTTAAAAATTGAAATAACTAAATAAGCTATCAAATCGGAATTTGCATCAAAATATTATTCTAAATACAGCATGCTTTCGACTCTTCTAATTTAAAAACTTTATATTAATTTTGACTGAAAATAGAGAGGCCAGGACGTGTAAAATTAATTGATTTATTGCAGTGTGAAGCGAGAATATGAATAAAACTGTTGTCGTAAATAGTACATGAAACAACAGAGGTCATTGCACGAGAATAATAAAATATTAATCTGAAAATGGATAGGCTGGGAATAGAGGGAATGTTCGATGGATCCGTGGGGAGAAATCGATATGGAGGATGTGTTTTAATCAAATTGGATATAGAATTAAATCGAGATGGTGTTGTATTCATTGAAACTGGCAGTAGTATTATATACGTAAACATTTGGCTATCGAGAGTGCGTCAATTTCCACAGATAATGCGATATCCGTGCGATCGATCGATTGACCTTACCCTCGGTTAAGCAATTAGCTCACGGACATGGACTTCGTACTGTAGAGTCGTGAGGTAAATTACAACTTAAGGGGTAGATATATCTCGTGCCAAATTAGAACCATGTATTTCACTCGCCACTATGCACCAATGTTTTTTTTTCCGCACGATCCTCTCATTCCTGCAAATGAGCTCCCAGATACGGTACTTCGTTCTAAAGATTTCGAATGTTCGAAGCTGTGTTAAGGAAGATAAGAATTTAGTTTCAAATTTAATGTTATAATATAATATATTAACAATGTTATCATAACAACTTTCAAATTCATTCAATTTCAGAGAGCAATGCAATAAACCTCGATTGCAGACATAAAATTCAACTTCACACAACATTCAATATTGAGTGTATTAAATTGAACTCAAAAAATCATTAATTCATTCATGATTTTAATGAAACGTTTCCCACTTCGAAAAACTTTAACTACCATTCCATTAAAACTTTCTACCGAATAACGAGTATATCTGCTTTTCAAAACTAAACTCCAACTTTCCCAAAACTCTCTCGAACATCTCGACCATTTAATTTCGTTGAAACGTTTCTCGTCAGCTTCGATTTCTGGATCGGTGGTCCTATTAAACCCCTCGTTCTGCATTTGACGGGGGCGATCGAAAAAAGCAGGTTGATAAGACGAATTTGACGATTCACAAAGCGTTTTTGGCCCGTAAAATTGCATTTGCGAGTGTGGAAGAAGCGTCGCGACGCTCGCATCTTGTCGCGTGAATGAGCCTTTTGCATTGCAATCTTTGATAGGCGCTTTTGACAAGGTTTCACGATATATACTTACGTATTTACAAATTTAGTCTCCAACCCCGTTCTCGAGACTCTCCCTCGAAAAGTGATACAACAATGCAACAAGACGACCTCGCTTTTATGCGCTTATGCGTTTATGCCTCGATTGCCAGCTCGTCGTGGGTACCGAACACGATTTTCTCACACACAAGTTTGCGCAAAACGTCCGTTATGCGTGTGCATATGAGTAGAATCATTTGATATATATATAGTATATACACATACTTTGTAGAAGCAGTGTAAGCTCATGCTTCTTGCTTGAAAACCACGCCTAGTCGACCGCGCGTGTTAATTCCGCTCGCATAAATTTCGGGATAAAGAGCATACGTTATACTTAGGGAAATGCGAGTTTCTTGTCTTTTTATTCCACCCCTGCATCGCGCTTATTTTCACCCTTTGGCCCGTTCTTCTTCTTATATACGCATGTTTATGCATATTTCAAGAACAGACAGGATTAGCAAAGACAGCGATAAGACCCTCGAGATTCTCAAGACCTCATCTAACCAAGACTTAACGAATGTCTTTATGTAGAGCGTTAGGTCATACTTTGAAGGAAAAGTGAATCAGCTCTTTGTCGTTCAAGAGATGCACCGGTGAATAGAAACGTAATTCTTGTACCCAGCACCATCTGTATATATTCCTCTTTTGAAGAGGAAAGATAATAATTTCAAGGAAAACGACCCGCAAGCGAAATAACAATTTTATATATTTATTTACAAGGTTTTTTAAGAAAAACCGATTGCAGATTTTTAATCTCCAAGAGTGGATAAGAAAAGCTTCAATCGAAAGCAGATTTTAATGTGATTGAAAAAGATTTTTGCGACGCGAGTGAATGCAAGATGCATTTGATTTTGATCGAGAGTCGCGATGTCGGAATTAAATCGCTGAAACGGGACGATCTTATCGTAAGCGGAACGGTGTGCCAGTGACGTCGATAAAGTCGTCGTCAGGGGTAAAGATAGGGAGTGACTCTTGTTTTCCTCCCATGACTCTTTTTTTTCGCAATATTCTTTGGTACCAAGGGGGTGCCTCGTAATAATTCGAATTGCCCTAGTTCGAAAAGCCACTCGACGAAATGTCACGACTGAATGAACTAACGAGAACACCGAAATCAATTTCGAACGCGAATAAGAAAAGGGAAAAGCAGCGAGAAGGGAGAAAAAGGGGAGAAAATTGCATAGGTACCAGCGAAACGCACCTAATGATCTGTTACTAACATTTCTCAACAAATTATTCATTTCAACCTGCGAAGAATCATTTAATATTTCAGTCGAGCTTATATCGTCACGCGAATCAGTATATAATTCTAGTGCACTTTTCATTGTAAATTTTTAAACATCCCGACTCTGATTCGATTTACGGCTATTTTTACTTCCATTTTTAACGAGATAAATAGTTTTAGAAGTTGTCTTTTTAAACGAGCTTCCGGGATAGATAATTATCGTAATAGTTTAAAAACTTACGTGTATTTTTCATTGTTCAAAGGTTCAAAGAACTTACCTGAAACAAAGAAAAAATATATGATTAGTATTTTTCATTTTATACGAAATAAAGAACTTAATCTTTAGTATTTCTCGTGACAGATAAATCGAGTAGAAAATAGACAGGTCCTTAGAAAAAAGTCTCGAACTATTGACTGGGCTTTCCAGATTGGCAGGACATCCAATAACTCGCCTCGTTACTTAAAACTACCTCTTACTTGGCTGGACCATTTGAGAAGGGGTCCATCGTTTAGATGCTGTCAAACTTTGACATCTATACTCCGCATCGAATCGAGACAGGCGAATCGAAGTTGACTTTGTGCAAGCGTCAGCTTCTATAATTTCACATCACCCGACACCATTCAAAAGGTGTAAGGCACGTGCTAAAGAAATATATCAGAGATCGAAGAGAAGTTGGGCGCTTCTTAACAAGGGTAGTTTGAGTCATCCCCTAGATTTAAAAGAGTTCGGTTTCCTTTTATCGAGAGAGGACCCCTTGGCCGCAACCCTTCTGACACACGATACAAGATACCGGAAAGAAAGTATTGAGCAGCAAAGGGGGACAAAGAGAAGTGGCCAGACCTGACTACTTCCGATCTTTAATTGAGCACCACAGCACCACTCCGCGATTTCAAGGGATGATGAACCTGCTGTCTGGCGCGCTCAATAAATCCTCGCGAATCTTTTGATAAACCCCTTCGAGAAAATTGTGAACGAGTTACCTGTTTTTGATTCTTGATAAGACGCGACGTAATGAAGATGATAAATAACAAAATTTTGTCTGGCTTTCAAATAAGCTTTCAATTTTATTTCAAATACGAAAAAGTATCAGTCAGATCGTACCGACATTTGCCAGAACCGTTTTCATCGCTGCTATAAATATTTTTTTCTCCGATCCTCTGGAGAGAAAGGAAGTCCTCTACTAACATTAACCAACCGCACTCCCTCAATTAATCAAAAGCCTGAGATTCAACCGAATTAAAAAAACATCAGCCTCTTTCTTTTATCTACGATGACATAAACGGAAAAGAGAGTCTAGAGATAAGGATGTACTGGGGAGAGTAGAAAGGAGATAAATCAGTGGACAGGAAGACGAAGAGGTTGCTTAGTTGTTTTCAGTTTGACGCTGAGGAAGCAGCTTTAGAGTTCCCCACATTTTCATCTTAATGAAGTGCCCTCTATGTTCAAGCTCAAACTCACAGGAACGAAGGTGCGCTGTACCAGGAAAAGGTGGTTAGATCTAGGTGGGTAGGTATACAAGTTATGTAAATTGTAGGTAGTATCTACGCGCAGGATCAGGCAGGACTTAAAGTACCGCCAACGAGAGCAAGGCGCGATGTTTCGAGCGTTCCGACGACGCTAGAGTAACCCCAAGTAACGAGGCGTCCAATTATCGGCTCGTCGGGACGCCTCATCCTCCCACACCCATTCTCCTTACTCCCTTTCCTTTCACTTTTCTTTTTTTCTTCATTCCTTATCCATGTGTCGATTCCAGTTCATTTTTTCTACCTCGAGAAAAAATGTCCCATACACTTGTACCATTTGGCAATTAATAGTGCAAACCAATAATTTAGTACTGACATATTATTACGTTAAGTAACATAAGCACGCTACAATCTGGCCACAACCCCTCCATGCTAAAGAAATTCATTTCTAAAGTTTCCTTTTTAATATTTTTTTATATTTCCTGATATATGAAATAATTGGCAGTAGAAATTCAGATTGGAAATTTATCGCGAAAAATTGACAGTGTTCGGCGTCTTTAACCTTAAGCAACCGGAAACCTTATCTGACATAATCGAATCCCAGTGAAGCGAGACGACCCTCGCCATTTGGTTGTTGGCCAAATCCCCGAGGTCGTTATTCGCCAAAGTCTGTGCGACCTCAACTTCCAAATAGGATAGGATAGGGACCTCCCTGATATCGAGGTCCGGAAGTCCAGATCAGTAAATCTGCCTGCGATGGTTTGCTAATTCATAGTCGACGAATCGCGGAATCGTGACTATACAGGATACAGAGAACTCATCTCCTGTCTAAAGACTTTTCGTCGCACTATAATATCAAGTTTAGCGCCGCGACGTCAACACCGTCGACGACGACGTGGCATTAAAACTAGTGAACTTATGTCGACACTCTCGTTTGAGGGATGCGATGCGGAGACATTTTTTTTCCAGAAGATACAAAAATAAATTTCCAGCTATAATTTGATGCTATTTATGTGTTTAACAAAAAAGGACATAAAAGTTTGCACCGTCTAGAAGTACACAGGAACTGAAACTCAAGGTCTCCTCTTTCCCTCTCATAGCTTGTGTTTACGAGCCAAAAGTCATTTTTGCGTCTGAGATTTAACGTAAAGTACCGTGAAAATGCCTAAACTTCCCACGTTCTCTGCATGTTTGGCGAACGAGAGATCTGCATATTTTACCGCAGACGCCCCTTATTTTACTCTTAATTAAAATGAAATGTCTGCTGAATACTGCATCGCAAGATTAAGAGTCTATAAAAATAATTTTTAATCTGCAAATAATTCCGAGTCTCCCCTAAATGGAGGAAAATCAGCCCTTTATTTGTGAAACTGTCTTCCTTTCAAGATTAATGGTCAGAAATCAATTTGCCAGTTTCTTAATGGGATCGAATAAAATTTATGAGATCACCGAGTAACTCCTCGGTCTTTGATCGTTAATGGGTTAATATCAGAGTGCAGCAGGCGTTCGTGCTTGGTAAATCGTGTGGGCTGCCTAGTTCGCCAACTAGCAAAAGAAAGCAAGGCTCTCCACACGCACATTACACATAACACGAGAGATCATGGTGCACGATGGATAAAGGTACGGTTGCAGTCTATAGGGTCTGCACTACAATGTAGAATTGTAGATTGTAGGGACTCGCTAAGTTTGTGGGTGGAAATGTGGGACGGATGGAATACGACGCGACGGGAAACAGTAGAGGGGAGTGACCAAACCTCATAAGATATCCGCCACGAAACAACAAACAAGCTCCTCTGACCGAATGCTAGATCTAACAGTTTGGAACTTTAACCCTCCTTTCATCCGATCTCTGTACACCTCCTCCAAATTGGAAACGTGTCAAACCTGATTTCAAGAATCATTTCTTTCCACGCGACCTCGTCCCCAGGGGGACAGGGAAACACGATTCGTTTCCATTTGTTCGGAATGATCCACCAAAAAAGATATATGAAACCTCTAATCTCATTGTAAAAGGAAGAGTGCAGTATAATTTCTCACAAAGAAGATCGATGATACTTTTGATATGTATTTTTGACATTAGCACCATTTCTCTTCTTTCTTAACTTCCATTCTTTTATTTCTGATCTTCCGCAAGAAAAAGAATGAGTGACATTTATGTGCGATGAAAATTTGATTGCTCCTCAGAGAATGTGCCACGAACTATAAAATTGTGGAGCGGAAGTCATCAGCAGACAACAGCTGGATGTCTTTCATTTGATTCCTGAGGATTTCGGCTGAGGATATAAAGTATTTTTCATAAAGGAAGAGGCAAGTCGACTTTTAAAGCCCAGTGGCACGTGAGAATCCAATTTAAGCGTTGCAGTATACGAATTAAAGAAGTGTATCGTATCGACCAGCATTCGGAAGCTGTCACCTTTAATATCTGTGATGCATCGGACAACAGAATAAAACCCTAGCCAGACACATAAAAAGCTAGTTCACCTCTAACGTCCCGACCTTTTCGGCTTTCGTCGTGAGTTACACATCTGTTGTATCTTTGGCATTAATCATAGGATAATCCTTTTTATGTAAACCCACCCTAGTCTCCCTTATTCTTATACGTTGAAATTTCCTTTCTTTATTCCCAGATACCTGCATGTACATTCGAAAGGGGGAAATAAATAATTTCATTCAAACTGGATTAGTTTAAACTTGTATCAAATAATAGTTAAAAGACAAGCAAAGTAATAATTTTACTTTCACTAAGTAACTTAAACTTTCATTAAATTATTGAAATAGAGTTTTCTCCACTCGAAGATGTTATTTTCACAAGGAAGAATGGCGATAAATAACAGAGGGAGAGAGAGGGGGGGGGAAGAGTATGAATGCGCGAGAGGAAGATACATAGCTTTCTACTTTTACTTGAAAGGCGGTCCAGCGTAACCGAATCTCGGTCTATCGAATTACCCTTAAGTAATTGGAAGCTGAACATTTCTTACCACTTGAAATCTAAAACTAATTACAATCCAACTGCTTTCATTCTTGCCACAATTGAGTTTTAATCAGCTTCATTCAGAGTACCATTGAATTAATGGAACAATGTCATAGATTCGAGATTCGCATACAATATTAAATGAATTCAATAAAACAAAAGCGCCTCTACGTATTTCATGTCATACACTAAATTTATGATTTATTCTAAAAAGAATGTATCGCATTTATTTTAAAATTAAATCGTAGACTTTTGTCTCATTTTTCAAATATATTTCCCACTCAACATTTTGTATTATTCAGTTATTATTTATAAAAGAAATTTATTGCTGTTTTCCCAGACAATATATCCGTAGAGTAAAATCCTTATAAAGATTCAATTGAACACTAATAAATTTCCGGTAGTCGGAAGAGAGGAAAATAAAATTACGAGAGCTGCTTTCGATGATCCGCTAGTAAATCGAGAGTATCCCTAAATCAAAAAGTCCTTTGAAGTTTCAGCTTCAGCCACTCATATGCGGAAGCTTCGAAACCAAAAAAATATCGGGATTTATTGTGGCAATTAGAACCCTATTAACAAGCACCTATATTGGTTCTCTGATTGCCTACCTTTGTCGGGCTTAGACTTCTTGATCATCGCTGAAATTAGTACTCATATACATATAAAACCCGTGCGATCCAAAAACTTGAATTTTTATAATATTTTCAACAAATCATTCAATGATCATCAGCTTTTCGCAGAAAATTTTAAAGTTCTAAAAATTGTATAAATCGAATTCCCTTTGGAGTTTGAATTATATCAATATTGTCTTCAGAATTCTGAATGTCAATATCTTAAATGTTCTATTTTCTCTTAAATTGTTGTTGTGCTCTATTAGCAAGACAAATTTTTTACTAAAAAAAAAAATTGGTGCATTTTAGAGCTTGCTCTATCTATCAAACTTTATACAATACTTAAGCTTGGAAACGTTAAAGTTAGCAAATTTAAAGTATTCAAGTTGGAAAATAGCTTAAAAACTTTACCAAGTTATTTTAACTCCTATGTCTTTTATTTCCACAGAGTTAAAAAGTGGAGCATCGGAAGTTTAAAATGATGAAGATTTAAGTTTTATTAAATCGAGATAAATGGAGTGAAAAAGTAATTGCTCAAAAAATAAGTAGAATTTTTAAAAACGAAGAAATATATCTTTCTGTTTTCTTAATTCTATTCTCTGCAAAAATTGTCTTTTGAATTCGCACAGCTAGGTTAACGAACCTGTTATAATACATAATATAATCTCCAACAATGTATTTCTCATACAAAGAAAAGCTTCTTACTCTCCTTCTGCACTTTCTAAGGCTTGCGACATTAAAAAAGAACCTCTCGGGACTTCCTCGTAACTTAAAGTGTGAACTCTTTGCCTAAGGTTCATGAAACCTTGGCAATATACTATCGTGTCGTCATTCGACGCCGACGAACTCGAGACCGATCGTTAAAACAACGAGACTATCTCTCTTTCTCTCTTTCTCCCTCACATAGCTTATTGTCTTTGTTTCTCACTCATCCTCTTTCAGTGTCTCTGTCAGAGTGCCGACACGCGATTCACAAGGGAAAAACTCGCAGCCGGTAATCAGCCCGTCTTAAAAATAGTTTTAATTCGAAAGGGTCGTGAACGACCGTAATGAAAACGTCATTACACAGCATAAGACGTTGTTAGGACACTCCTGCGTAATCTTGTGTCATTACCCTTCATGATTTTGTCATTACCGTAATTTGCCGCTTGGAAATTAGAAGGTCATCATTAAAGACGATTCTCCATTCTCGTGCGACGATTGACTCCAAATATGGTCAACAACTGCACAAACCAATCTTCTTTTATTATTTTCATGTAGCTTAAATTCATTTTTCTTTATTTTTATTTCCGAGAGGATTCTAGTATAAAATTTACGAGGATTCACTTCATCGACGGATGCAGTTAAGGAGATTCTACTTTGCATCTTAGATTCACATTCGCAATTTATCACGAGACTTTACATCTTTATTGCCAGTATGGCTAATCCTTTCAGAAACTTTAGGACTGGTATCAACTTTCATTGATCAAAGTGTCCATTCCCTTAGATCTTAAATCTTTCATTCATTCTTAGTTTCTGATTCAGTATTAACATTTAGTAATTCCAACTCAGAAACAAGAAACAATTTACATTTAAACCTGAGATATCTTTTCCAGTTTTTCCACTGATGAGAGTACTCTGCCTAACTTTGTATTCAGTCAAAGGAGTAAATTATAAAAATTAGCGCAAGTTCAGAGATCGAAAAAGGCTCGATTAATTTTGCCTCCCTAAGCTGGCAAAGTTGGTTGGAAGGCACATTCTTTTAAGAAAGGATGCGAGGATAACAAATTAGTTTCCCGCTGAAGCTAAAGTTTCAGGATCTTCAGCAGTCTGAAGTAGCTTCCGTCCAACGTCTACGTGAGCTTCGGAATTCTGTGCGAGTCCTCGGGAATAGCAATTAACAGCCGGTGCAGGAGAGTTTGATTACCATCCACCTTATCCTTCCTCAGGCGTCCTTTATTTCCCTTTAGTGAGTCCTTTACTCGACTTCCTTGTCACCCTGTTTTTCCTCTCGCTCGTTTTTGTAGGTGAAAGCGGGACGCTCTATAAGAAATTAGCGACAAACTCTGTCGAAAAGGCTCAACGTTCGAATAACTGAGACAATGGTCTAACTTGCGGTTTTGTTAGAAACACGCGAGAAACTCTCCAGGCTTGCGAAAAGGTATAGTTGAGACACCTTTCCGGGCAAGGTAAGCAGTTTAATTTGTTTACGTCCTCACCGCAAGAGGATTTGCTGATTTATCTAAGCCCTGCGGGAGTCCTCGTCAGCACTTTTGGCAACTACATGTATATATTGTATATACTAAGAGAGCTGAGTGTTCCTCGCTAAAAAGCAGAAATCAAATTTGGAATCTCGTTTTCGACAAACCAAGTACTAGGGAAAAATCAATAACTACCTAAATACTTCTTCTAACGCAAGTCTATTTTCAACTCGTCACCTCTGGAAGGTTTTATGTCCATCCATTGTGTTACGCAAACACGCGAGCTTTTGTAGCTTGCAAATGACTGAAGTTTCATCATGCTCGGCTTGGCGTAACGTACTTTTATATCATTTGCATTGGGCAACGTAAATGCTCCTTTGCGTGTAAATAGAGTATATACAAAGCGAGACTCTTGATAAGAGATAGTGTCAAACCACATTTTATAGTCATATCGAGAAAAATGAGTTCAAATCCTTTGGCTGACCAAGGAAGTCGTATGATACGAACTTTATGCTCCTATGGTTATATGTTACTTGTTTTTCTAGCCGGGCTAGAGCGCAAGCATTATCGGCTGATTAGCAGTCGAGCAGTAAAGGACACTTTTATTGGTCCTATCGAACTAGATAATCGCAATGCAGGAAAGTATAATACCGTGACGAAAAAATATGCAATAAAGAGGTTGATTTATATTTTGAAAACTGCAACTCCTTATCTGGTATATCAAATCATGAGACAATGAAATGTTTCATACAATTAGATAACAACTCATATGAGCAATAATAGAATGAAGATTGCTCATTATTGAGACTATTCAGTGATTAAAATTCTTGTTTAATGTTGCATTCTCTTAGATAGCATGGGGTCCCCCTTTTAACGACTCTTCTCTCTTTTTCTCTCTTTTTTTTTCTGTCTCTTTTTCTCTCATTTTGTCCCCTCTTCGTTTCTTCCACTCATTCCTTCCTATCTCAACAGTTTAGGCCCTCTTAAGGTCTTAAAGCACTCCTCATATACAAGAGCACGTACGCATGTAGGTATATAGTGCTCGCATTAGAGAGTGACATCATAGAGGAAAAAATGAGAGTGAAGAAGAGAGGAGAGTCTTTCATTTTTACACGCATAAAGCAATATGACGCGTCGCGACTGGGTATGCACAATCAGCCCGCAATGATTGAGGCATTCATAGGGCGTGGGCACGCACTCAAACTCACACTTATGCCCACTGTCGAATTCTCACGCTCTTTACGGACCCGGAAAAAGACCCACGAACTGTGCTAAGGGAAACCTTGAGTGCTTCAAATCGAAAGCGATTTGAAATCTTTTGTCGTCCACTGAATCGTAATCTTTTGTCGAGTCGCGATCTTGTACTTACATATATTGCTCTTCAGTTCACTTCTTTTATTTCTTTCCCTTTCTTCCCAAAGCTCAAAACATATGCTTTTTCAACAGCTTTTATTTTAATTTCATTTCATTTCATTGCTGAGCGATAATTAATCAGGGTGGCCACAAGATTCAATTTTTCAATTTATCTAAGATTCTACGGTGTCTTTTAAGGATACACATTAAAATCTCTTAAAAACCTTTAAAATTCCACGACAAACTTTAAAGTCACTTAAAATTCTTAAAAATCACTAATAATAATAGAAACCTCTTGAAAGCCTTAAAATTTTACGACAATCTTCGAAATCTCTTAAAATTCCTAGCAACACCTTTAAGTTTCTTAATATTCCGCAACAATATTTAAAATCCTATAAAATCCCATAAA
Source organism: Synergus gifuensis (assembly GCA_904066015.1). NCBI lineage: Eukaryota > Metazoa > Arthropoda > Insecta > Hymenoptera > Cynipidae > Synergus > Synergus gifuensis. The sequence goes on from CAJFCO010000035.1 coordinate 3,622,245, forward strand.
TGCCTTAAAATCTCATAAATTCTTTGAAATCTCTTAAAATTACACGAAATCCTTTGAAATTTCTCACATTCTTTTAAAAATCAAAAATACGGCTACACCCTGTTAATTATTAAATTTTCATAGGTTACTAATAATTAAATGCGAGAGACAGTGTGCACATCTATGAATTCTCTAAATTTTGGGACCTTTCAAGATTGAAAGATACAAATCTGATACAAAAATTGAATAAATTAAATTGGAGCCAGACAAATAACGAGCTAATCCCAAAAAATCTGGCGAGGCTACTTTAATTTGTACGCATCGGTCTCAACCAGTCAGCAACAAAGGGCGAGATTTTAATATGCATACTTTTCAGCAGCTATTCCTTTCAACGCGGCTTTTTCACTTTCCCCCTTCTCCGGATGAAAAATGTTTCTCCGTCACGGACGAAAAGAACTACGCTCGTTTCCTCTTGCTACGTGCTAGCCGTAATACAAACCTAATGCCCATAACTGATGTCCCAAGACAAGCATGATGCGCATCCTTGGAGACCATCCATTCTCAAGAAATTCCACCTACCCTCGATTTTTCATCTTCTTTATGTATCTTTTTATCATAATCGGTATGCGGCAATCACCTTGTTACTGGTCACCTATAAAGACCCAGTAACTATAAAGTTTCAGTGAAAATAAAGTTTCTGTAACTATAAACTGTCTGCAGTGAAGGTTTATTAACTATAAAAGTTCAGTAACTATCCACTATATTTTCACATATACATCTGTGGGTGTACTAGTGTCATGTGTGGTCCTTCCTGACATTGTGGGTTGCTTCTCAAATTACGTCATTTCACTATAAATGACAAACTATCACCTTGCGTGTTATACCTCGAAGACGCAGATGTATAAGTTCGACGAGATAAACGCTCCCCTGTCAATGTAATCTCGCCTCAATATCCACACTGTCAGAAATGATGTCGAGAAACAAGAGGGTTATTTAGACACGCAGAGACCCCACGAGAAATTCGTTAGGAAAGTTTTGGTGGCGTGTTAAGTTACTCGTCATTTGTTACGGTTATGTCTTAAGGTTCAGCCGACCCTTTTTAAGGACTGCAGTTAAGTTTGTATTTTATTTGGGGATGGTTTTCAGTAGTCGCGTTCTTTCTGAGGCATTTTATACTTCTCATTTCTCACACGACCTTCTGACCTTCCTTATATGTCGAAGAAACATCTGCGCAAAATCCGAAATTCATCCTTAAAAAATGCACAAAAGATTAACTCTGATTATGTAATCAAACACTTCTCATGTTGTAGTCAAGTGTGTGTTAGATTTATCTCAAGTATTCGACGCCTATGAGTTTTAATAGTAATACCACCTCCGACCTCGCATTGACAATTTGGCCCTTCCTGTTGTCGAAACGGGTCACGACGTTTGGATTGTGCTGAACTTAATTCGGGATCACGAGGATTAGCTTATAATCTCATTGAAGAGAGTTACGAAGTTAGATGCTGACTTTTACTTTTATTATTCGGTATTTCATTACTTTTTACAGTAACGCGACGAAAAGTGATTTTCTGTTTTCATCGTATAATTTCTGAAGTAGACGTAATTTCTGAAGTAGACGAAAATTCAGTAAAGTTCTTTCATTAACAGTAATTAAGAGGCCAATCAAGCGTTTCTAAGCGTCCTACAGTGAGGATTTCCGAGTATGCAATCCAATTTCGAAGGGTTAATTCAACGCACTCGTGAAATTCGCTATTCAGCACCCCAGAGTTGCGTAGTGGTATTTGTCAAATGCGGCTGAGGCTGCGTCAAGACGTGCGAAGTGGCTCGACAGTGGATTACATTATCGCTGACTGATGCTGAGACATTTTAGCTTCAAATCGATAGCAATGTAACTAGAGCTACAAAGTACACGTGTCATGAGTCTATGGAGACCTATAGCATGGAAAATGGAAGAGCATAGAACACACGTAATATAGATTAAAGCTATACATCCACCGGAGATGGAAGTTTGTCACGTAGATAACGGATACGCAACATATAACTATATTACATTGAATATTACATGGCATGTATGTTTTGATGATATATTTTTATATATATATATATATATATATATATATATGCATATGCTTGCTCTAGCATATAATATGTTACATACACACACTATGTAACTTCAATCTTTATACTACACACCATATAAGCTATCGGTCTTCTGCAAGTACTACTACTGGCTGGCTAATGAGTCGGTCGCTTTGACGAAGTCGCTGTCTGCTACTTCATGCATGTCACGAACTCAGAATCGTACCTATGTGCGAGAGGCGAGAGGCGATAGTAATAATTAATGGCAAAGTTACTTTGAAGTCAACTGTAACTGAGCTCCCGACAGGTGCAAGTGCCCAAGGCAAGCACCAAAGACCTGATGAAGGGTAAACAATTTCAGATATTGCATTACGCTATTAGAATCTATAGAAGCAAGTGGATCCCACTAAACCTTTTAAGGTACATAATTTCTATCAGAGAGGCAAAAAGTTTATTAGATCAGAGGTGAATTTATTTTGAATGAAGTCATCACCCTGGGAATGCTGCAATTAGGTCAATTAAGTCGAACTCTCGGCACAGTTATCAAACTTCGGTCTAATCATGGAGAGAAACTATGTGGACCACATCAACTCCTAATAATTTAATCATGTTATCTCCATAACACAAGACACGACACGAGATGTAATAAATTTCTTGAAATTTAATAGATGTCTTCAAGAGGATGAAGGGAATCTTGTCCAAAAATCTCTAGTAGTAAAATCTCTGTCTTCCAGACGGTTAACGTTTAAGTCTAGCTTCCGCAACACGTATGACTTTCCATTTTCCGGTCGGGTGGAAAGCTTCCTTAGTCTTGTCGAGGTGTTACTATCGCTATAAGACTTGTGTTGTCTTAACGACGTCGTTACGAGCGCATCTCCGCTGCATCTGCAGCTTCTTCTGGTGCACGTGCTACGCACGATGGTGTGTGACGCGTGCCCTAGCTTCTGTTCAACCGGCTGTCTCATAACCATACCGACTCAAGTTTTAACGAGAGAACTCTCAGAAGGGTCTTTTACTGTCTTTAACACTCATCGACTTGCATCATCGTCTTCTATTAATCCATTAAGATCTTTATTTCAATTTTCACGCCTCTTAGCTCCTAGATTGTACATGTCCCCATCTCATAAAATCGTACCACAATCACAACAAAACAAATCGTACCACAATCACAACAAAACAAATCGTACCACAATCACAACAAAACAA
>CAJFCO010000035.1:3625521-3651146 GCA_904066015.1 Synergus gifuensis
TCTCATCAAATGCTTCACTCAGAGAAATGTTAAAGCAACTAGATCCAAGAAGTAGTTAATTATAATTTTAAAACAACTTTTTCTCCGAATGTTAACAATTTCCTTCAAAAAATCAGCCGCATGAGTAATTCTGATTTCTAAAATTTGTGTGTTTGATGGACCCTAATGTGAGTCTAATTTGAGCTTATTTTTCGGGAGAGTAAGGGGAGATGATTTAGCGGAGAGCTTTTTAGGTTCTTCGCAAGAAGTCTTCCTTTTGTAGGGGTTTAGAGTCGCTTTGGGAGGTCCAAAGTCTCGTTTCCTAGTGGCTGCTTCATCCCTTTCTATCTTTCTGTTTCTACAGACCCACGTGCACTCAGACTGTCCAAGAGCGCTTAGAGATCCGTACCCTCGATCCCTCTTGGTTAGACCTCCCCCTCAAACCTTCTCCTAACTCCCAACTCCCTATTCCTCCAGTATCCCTCTTTCCTGTCCTACACAGAGTCTATTCGATGGGACAGTATCCCCCTGTGCTCCAATTACGAGAAGGAATGCTCATTTGGGACGCGGCAGGGGACTCGTAACGGACTGCAGAGACCACTCTAAACTATTATCGGCCCCTGCCTTCATCGCTCTCCACTGTCTACTACTTTTTTATTCTGCTGATTCGCGGACACTAATTCTGAAAAGAGCTCTTTGTGGATTCCAAAAAATTCAAGCTTCAAGGGAATCCTTCATTCAGAAGTAAAAGGGGTTTAGGCACGAGTATTATTAATGAATATTATATAGTAGAATCCCGCTAATTCGTAATGTTAAGGGACCTGACTAATATTACGAATTACCGGGATTTACGAATTATCGGGATTACGAATTATCGGGATTACGAATTATCGGGATTACGAATTAGGGGGATGAAAAAAATAAAATTACGAATTATCGAGATTTTAAGTCATATAGGTATGTATGTACTTCATTAATGCTGGAAGAAATCTGTGATCTTCTTTTGGACAAGGGAATTTGCATGTGCTTGATCTATTATGTTTTGTGAACTGCACGACGTTTGAGATTTTTAGAAGTCATTTTAGACTTTTTCAGACACTTACGAACGTGACTAAAGAAAAAAACGAACTACAGAATTTGCTTGATGTAAACATGAATAATGAAGGGGAGAAGCGGAAAAACGAAAACAGCCTACCGTACTACGTATTACGAATTATAAGACGTTTAGGAACGCTAACTACGATTTATAAAGATGAATTATATATAATTAATTTTTCAGGTTTTTCAGAAATCCCAGATCTATTTAGATTAAACAATTTTTTGTTTTATTTAAAAAATAAGCAGTGAATAATAAATTAATAAATCCCATTTTTTTATATAAAAAAATCGAATCCCAGGAATAGTAAAATCTGTGATTTATCAAGCAATATACTGCTTTTGAAGTAAAATATAATGGCTCTCGATATAAAATATTTCTACGCTAAATATTCGTTATCCAACAATCGAAAATCATTACGAAAATGGTAGAATTTCTAAAATTACAATGAAATACAGGTAATCAGCTAAAAATCCCAAAAACTTGTCACAGTAAAAGCTATACAAACTTCCTCGGTAAAAATTCAAATTCAAATTTATAGTACAAGCCTTAAACATTTTTATCACTCTCTAAATCACTTTAATCGCTCAATAATTCCTCACACCTTTGAAACTATCCGTTTTATTTCTAAATTTCTTGAGCTCGAATCATGAGTTCTTGGAAAATTCGATAACCATCGATAGCATTCTAGCAATTAATTACTGAATTCATTAAGTCCTTATCAGCATCCGGATCGAGCGTGCGATAATATGCGAGGAGAACGCGTCGCAGACACGCGTTCTCTCTAATTAAAAAAATGGTTACAGCTCTATAGTTCTAGCATTTTAGAGTTGTTCACTCACCGAAAATCCAAGATTTCACACGTATGCACAAAACATCGTCCACATTTGGCATTCCTTCCTGAATTACTTCTCCGAACATCAAACGATTCGAAATTTCCTTCTTTTAATCTCAGTAATTAAAAAAAAAAAATAAAACAAAGGGAAAAAAAGAATCACACGTAACGCGTTAACTGCAATTAGGATTTCGCATCACGTAGATCGTAATTCCCTTTTCCTATACACTTCTCCTGCTCTCTTTCCCTTTCTCGTCTCGAGACCTTATTGTCCTTTTTACCCCTCTCACTCATATAAAATACCCTCCCAAACCAACTTAAAAATCCAGGGTTCAAAATAAAGGAAGGAAATAAACAGGATTTAACATTTATAAAAATTTAACTCCGATTAATTTTAACCTTCCATCTTTTTGTTCTACGCTTTCAATACAAACTTAAAAGTCACGCCTGGAGCAGGGTGCATTTATATTTTATGTGAGAATTTCTTTGCTTCGTTTGGTCAGAGATGACGTTTTCTCCCATTGCTCATTTCCCTTTCGCCCGTCCAGAAATAAACTAATTATAAAAATGTCACACGTACGCGACAGCAAGTCCTAATAAAATAAATGTCTACCGTGGGCGGTTCTTTCTCTTGGTTCTCGCGATTCGATACGTTCTAACGTTCCTTGAATTTAAGAAATGGCCCGTGAGTGTATAATTACTACACTCGCACGTAATACGAGTGGGCGTTACGTTCTTCGCGGAAGAGAAAGAAAGAAGAATGTAACATCGTAACAGACGCAGAGAGAATAGAGTGACAAGGTAAAAGGAGCGGCAAAGCTGCTTTTTTTAGGACCCGGTAACAGTAAATATTTTTTGAAAACCCAAGATAACAAGCCTTTAAATCATAGTCATTCAAGCTCGACAGAATGCTTTAATGAGCTTTATATTCTCAATTGAGATAACAATGTTGATTTGGAAGAAAAACTTAACCCCTATCCCAAAGTGCAATCCACTCTCTTTGTAGAGTCTTGCGTTTTGTTAGTTCAAGACCTGAAGCATCAATCTCGAAATGTTTGCCTTTTTTGTTAGAGACAATAGAGAGGAGATGAAAAATTGTCTGCGGCTCAAAAAAAAAAAAAAAAAAATGTTGACTTTATAAATATTGCCTAAATTTGATGCCATGCTTTTTTGAAGTAAAGAAAATTTATGACCAAAGACTCACAATAGTGTCCAAAACCTTTCACTAGTGATAATAGAAAGTCGGATGCTTACCTGAAACAGAAAAGGAAAAACCAATCAGTATAAAAATACAAAATAAAATTCCGTATCGTAATTTGGCAATGAAACTAAAATCGCTGACAACTGGAGAATGTATGATATCCGTTTAATTTTGCAGTGTAAATTGGTAGGCATTTTGTACACGTCAGTTGCAACGAACGGTGGCCAGGATGTGTTACGGGTTCATTTTGCGTTATCGCCTCGTTGAAATTAAGGTTCACCACGCGTGCCATTTGTATGCACGCGCTTTCCCATACCACAGATGGGTACACATTTATTCGTGGTGCACACACACACACACAAAAGAGTTTAATCGAACGTGTGATCGCGCATAACTATGTATGTATGTATGCGAGTGCATTAACATTGTCGGTATGCACGCGTCTCTTGGATCACTCATCCATTCACGAAACTGGACACCATGCTGATGTGTACCACAGGAATGTTACTCTACAGTACAACACCATCCCTATCGTATAAATCTTCTGCTCTCTTTCAAAGATCGATCGGTCGATCAATCAACACGAAAGGGCTGGTACAACGTCCAAATTCTTCTTCTGCCCTCAGCTCTTGCGTCAAGATAACTGATTTGCTTTTTGATTTTCATAATTTATTCACTTTTTGTAACCTTTGATCCTCGAGTCTTTAAATTCATTTACATCAATGTAAATGAATTGAAAATAGTTTGATGAATTCGCATAATTATCAGTTTTTCATCTTCATACTTTTAATCCACATAATCCGAAGATAGTTTTCGAATTCGGTATATTTCACACAATTCGCAATTTCCAAACCAATCAGGTTTCCGACAACAATGTTTTCGATATAAAGTAATATCACTTTTCTAAAAAAAGGAAAAGAATAACAGTTTTAATTAAACCATGTTTACCTCTGACAAAATCATGTTACGAAATGAGAAAATATGAAGAGATTTTTTATATAATTCTAATGAAGTTCTAGAGAACTGAAATAAACCGCGTGAAGAATCTAGTAAGCTAGACTCATTGAGGATGTAAATTTTTCCTCATTAGAGATTCAGCTCATACAGCAAAGCGGCGTTTTTTAATTGACGTTTGGAGTGAATTTAAGATCAAGAGTTTGGTCTAAACATGTCAGGTTGTCAAGGAGTAGCGCAAGTTATTAGAGACGGCTTTGAGCTACCTCTTGCGTCTGCTTTTGGTAAAGGAGGGGCGCGACGAGTGATTAACAGTACAAACATTTATTTCTCGCTGAGCAATTTGTCGCTTTAATTAGGCGTGTAACGAGCGCGGGCACATGCTAGCTGCGCCCTTTGCTGCTTCGTGTTCGAGAGAGTGCCGCGACTCGTTGTCGTTACATATATAAAAGTGCTCATTATCTCATTACCGACGCATTCTTAAGCACAACTACTGAGAAGAAGAAGGCGCGAGTCGATACGATACGATACGAAAAAATGTATGCGTCCTCGTAAATTATTCCCGAGTACACTGCGACGAGGTTTGCATGAGGATGTGGTATACGCTCGCGTGCTCCTGCAACCATATACTCAACGAAGAAAAAACATTGTCGGATCGACCAAGTATTGCCAAACACAAGTTATATATGTACTCCATCTTGCCTCGCAGTAACGTCTTCTGCATATACTACCGTTTACATTCGCCGAAATGAAAATATACGGAGAAATAATAGTAGACGTTATACTCCTCATGCAGATTCTGCAGACCTTGCGGCTACTGCAAATTCCATCGAGGTTGCAAGAAACTCACAACTCGGCAATGCTATTCAACTAACTCAATGCTGAATGAAACATTTCGAATATTACTTGCTGAGATCTTCAAATGTTCAGAGCAATTACTGCTTTCGAGGGATTTAATGATTTTTGATTATATACCAATTCACGGGTTTTGACTTCGAAATTATATGATTTCCCAGGGTCTTGAGATTTAAAACTTGCACGAAATTATTGAAATGTTCGCAACTACGTCAAATTGCACTCGATTTTGATTTCTGAAACATTTTGCGATCATGCAGCTCGCATATAAAGTTCGCGTACCTACTATAAAGATGAACATATGTACGAAGTCATCAATATATAATTCCCTATTTCACTATTTCGCCGTTTTCAAGTCCGGATACCACAAGCATGACGAGGCAAGAGCAATTCATCATAGCTCATAAAATCCAAACAGCGAGACCACAGTTTCGCACTGTCGTACTTGCAGTTTCGCCAGAACGTAATCGGATTTCAAATTGAGAAAACGCGCGGACGTTTCCAGAGACAAATTTCCGAGTCTGCAGAGGGAGAGAGAGAAAGGGGGAAAAGCAACCCTCTCGAGAGGATTCAGGTAGATAAGTAAATGTATAAGGTATGTATATGTACACCTAACTGAAAATCGTAGTAGGAAAGGGTGAAAGGGGGTGTCGACAAGGCACGACGTCATGCAGGTGACGCAAACGCGCACAAACTTTGCCCCAACCTTATTACGACTTCTCTTAATGAATTTAACCGTTAAACGAGATTTCAACATTTGAGTTTCTCGACGAGAGCGGACCTGCTTTTACCTGTACGTATTCCTATTTCAACTTTCGAGATATGTACACGCCAGGGTATAACGAATGCATCCACCTAGAGATCTATTGATGAAAGGTTAAAAGCTTTAGAGTTCGAAACCTTCAATTTCCTCGGAAATTGAAAGAATATTGAAAGAATAAATTTTTTTCTTACTATCGCCTTAATTTGGATGAAGAGTAAGATCAAGATTAAGATCAAGATACTTTTGAGCCCATGTGATATGCATAAATATATAAATACTCTTTAAAGCTTATAGATCTGAATATAAAAAGTACATAAATTGAAACTGAAGACATATATTAAAGCCCATTACTTAAACTCTAAAAAGTCACAGTTTGCTTTTAAATGCCAATCATCGACTAAAATCTGATCTGGAATCTCCACTAAAACGCATTTATGTCTGGTCAATAAACAAAGTAAACAAATCCAGTAGGATTTACTTAGCAATTATAATTGTGGATTCGCAGTCTGGATTCGCCGATAGGAGATCAAACCGGCCTCATGAATTTTGCATTTGCATTTACGACCCCAAAAGAATGCAAACCAACTTATTGCTCCACACTTTTCAAACGAATCCCAAAAGGAAAAAGAAGCATTCAGATGTGAAATAATCAAGAAAATAATTCGGAAAAAGAAAAAGAAAGCGAAATTATTATTTCAACAAAGGACTACATATTTCTTTTCATACTCAAGAATATATGTATGTATGGATTGAAAATAACAAATCTCATATAATAATAGACATTAGTAACCCCAACATTGATCGTGATCAATATATTCTTAGCAGAGTGACTTGCCACTTTTGTAATCCCGGCTCTTCTTACATGCATAAATCCAATGCGATAAACTCGTTTGTCCAACGACTTGCATAAAAAGAGACCTAGGGTATGTGAGAATAAAACGTTTGCAGCATCATCCCATCAGAGGTCTTAGTCTAAGCTTGGTTTAATCAGGATTTCGAAGCAAAATCGCAAACTTCGAAGGGGCCTCAAGTTTTTTGATCAATTAGAGGAAGACTGCATTCGTTCCGAGCAAACGATCAAACTTTCCAACTTTCGAAAGTTCCTTATATCGTTTTTGTATCAACTTTACAAGAACGGTGTAGCTTACTTTTAGCGTGAAACAAGCACAACTTTTCTTTCCAACTTTTCATGTTGAACCGAGGCGAATGAAATGTTTGGGGGTAAATAAAAATAATGTGTGATGAAACATGGCAAGTGATATGGAAGGTAAAACTTTGAAAGTGAAAAGAATTGCTCAGGTGGTGTCAACATTGAAAGATACTTTAAACGAGGCTTTAAAATTAAAACTTTAATAGATTTATAAAATCTATTAATGTTTCTTTTATAAATAATTAATTTACCTGAATGGAAAAAAGGGGAAATGACTGAAATTTATCAGCCACTGTCGAAAAGAAATTGGTTTTTACGTTTTATGCTGTGGATATTGGAACTTGTATCTGAGAAAGACGAATAACCCAAGATGCTGAGAAGGCAAGCTTAATGGTCAGACACCAGAGGCTTTAATGCACCACGGATGCGTTTTATTTCCACTACCTTTTCCTTCCCATGTCTTTCCCGTTATTCCATTATTTCAAGATACTCTGTCTATCTTCTCTCACATTCACTGTCTCCTTTCCTCGCCACCCTTTTTCTCACCCCCAAAGTCTCTTTTTCTCCCATTCGCTTCCTTGGTGAGCTTTTTCCCTTTGGTTTGTTTCACCTCTGACCATCCAGCACGCGTCGTCGAGAGAAACAATAACAATACTGGTCGGTAGAGGAACTCGTTTTCTTCACTCAGCTGCATCAGTTGTCCTGTACCCAAGGAACTCTGGTATAGACTATGGACCCTTTCCGGTGCATTGGCTGTCTCTCCAACCTGTATGTGTGCTTTACAGTTTATATCGCGAGATATCTTCTCAGCCAGAATTTAATCGACAAAATGTGTCGCTGGAAAACATTCTTTCCAATTTTTCCAGAACTGAAAGCATTTTCCACAAAAGTGGTTTTCGCTATTTTAAAATTGTATAATATTTCAGCTTCAGAAAATCAAGACACAAATTCACTACATTCAATTATTTTAAAATTTTTATCCATAGAAGTAGATTATCAGCAATTAAATGAAATATCAAGTTTAGTCAATATTGTAAAACGATTAATAGAAACAACAGAACCATAGGAGAGAAAAAAATTCCTTAATCACGTTTCAATTAATTTCACTGCATTGGGATTTGATCTATAACATCAAAGCTTCTAATCACTGGAAGTAAACCAAACGCCAATCTTGAGTCAGCTTGACTTATTTTAAAAAATCTTCATACACACTTCCGAAATAAAAACAACCCTAAAATTGTAGGGATAAAATGAATATGCCAAGAAAGATACTATACTATACTATACTATAAAATTACGAAATAAAAACAACCCTAAAATAAGAGTCCTATAAAGCAGAAAACTTTTTCCAAGAAAGATACTATACTATACTATACTATACTATACTATACTATACTATACTATAAAATTACTTAACATCCCGTAAAATATTGTTTAAACACTTAAAATTACTTTAAATCTCATGTTTCGTTAAATCCCTTTAAATTTCTGAAAATCCAATGAAATCTCGCCAAATCTCTTGAAATTTCTAAGAATTCTATAAAAACCAAATTTCATTCATAGAATCCCTTTAAAATTCCATGAAATCTTATCAACTCTCTTAGTATTCTCTAAAATCCATATAAATTTCGGAAAAGCCATTTAAATTCCTTAAATTAACTCAAAATCCCATAAAATACTGTTAAATCCTTGAAAATATCATTAAATTCCTTCAAATACTTAGAAATTTCATTAAATTTCTTGAAATACCCACAAAATCTCATTTTAAAATCATTGAAGTTGTATAGTATGTGATAGACAACAGAGAAGTTCTGAATGAAAGAAACTTGTCTCTATTATTATTTTAAATCGGAATAATATTTTTCCGTCTAAAATAGAATCCCGAAAAAATATTTCATTAATTTTGAATATTCAAAACTTCGGCTACATATTTGTAGGGCCTATACAATTATTGAATTTCAAATGGAAATCACGTAATTTTGAATCATTTTTTCCTTGAATATTATTAACTGTTCACGCAATATTTCCCGCGCGCTGTAGAGCGCGCATATAAAATCCAAAATATATAAAATTATATGCCCAATTTTCTCCAAAGTTAAAAATCAAGGAAAGTAATGTATCCCTATTATTCTACTTCATCCTTCATTTACCCCAAAATCGTCCAAAATAGTAAAGCAGTCAGAGGCTCTGGTTTGAGCGTATGAAATACGTGTTCGCAATGTATCAAATGGCAGGGATTTTCACGCTATTCGCGGTTGTTTCACTTACTTCAACGCTAGTGTGTACACAACGAGGCGAAAGACAAATCGATGGAAATGTGCCCAGGCGTTGTTCCCGAAACAAGAATCGTTCCTCGAAGTCAAGCATACAGAAACCAAGACTCGGAAAAGTGGTGAAGATTGTGAGGTATGCCGAGACGGTTCCTTACGGTGCGGTGCAACAGAGCGTGTTTTGACAGACGTCAAGGAGATGTATACACTCTGTTTCTTCATCTTCTCAAGGGAGTCGTCCCATCTCTTCTTCGTCTTCTTGTCGTCATCCTTTATCGTTTATTCGTCTACCTCTCACCTCCCTCTACCCTTATTTCTGTCACACTCTCTCCCAGTCGCCCTCTACGACCCTAAAATGCACATAATATGCGGATATTTCTAGAGTTCTTCACTCGGCGTGACTAACGTGGTGTGCTTCTATTCACGGGGTCAAAGTTACTCAACGTTTTGTCATCGGACTCGAAACTTTCCGACTTCTCAAGCTCCTCTTAGATCAAGAACGAAACAATGCTCGCGAAACTTTAAGAAGCAAACTAGAAAATACGGAAGACAAAACGAGAAAGTAATAATTATAAACTCGAGAGAGTATAACTTCCTTTTTTTTTGTTTGACAAGGGAGATAATACGGTGCGGAAGTAAACGGATAAGACAACGCTCGAGTAAGATTTTCTCGAGGTGTTTCTATTTTTGCAGTTTCATTTTAATTTGAGAGGATCAAGTTTTAACCAGAGGGGTAATTTGAATGTGATAATGAAATTGTGAAGAGTAGCAAGATTAGAATAACACTGTTAGTAGTTGGAAGCTCCTATTTCACACAATTACCAGAGTTTAACATTCAACCCATAAAGTTATTTATATTACATAATCTATAAAGTTCATTTATCTTTCTTCCACTCCTTCAGGAAGTCTATAAAAACAGACAGAAGGTAATTGTATGATCTTTAATGGCAATATAAGTGTTTTATGAATGTAGTCTTGGGAACCCGTTTTACATAAACTAGGCTCTGTGTACAAAATTCCGGCTATAAAAAATTTCGGTTACAAAAAAGGTTATAAATCTAACGTGAGACTCATTTCTGAGAGCATAATGAGCAGAGAAACTTCTTCTAGATTAAAATACACTTAAGGAGAGAGGCCTGAAAAGAGTGTTGAACTCACTTTAATGTCTGTAAAGAATCTAATAAGAAAAGTGTACGTTTCTGGACTGAATGTACTTAAACCTGAAAGCAGAATGACTGAATTCGAGTCACTTGAGAGCTTCCTGACTTGAACCAGTGGGTCCACAAAGCACCACTTGTTTGCCGACTTAGAGCCACTGGGTATCCTAATCTCGACGTGTGTTTCTGTTTCTGGATCAGTCTCTGAAGAAGGGTCGAGAAGCGAAGCGCCACCTCGGAAAAGGTAGCGGTCGATCTCTCTCAGCAGGGACTCGCATTGTCCGAGAATTTAAAGCGGCATCCCGCCCGGGAAAAACCAGTGGGTGAGATGAAAGATGAAAAAAAAATGCCTTAATATGAATGTTAATGACCAGGTTCTGGATTTACAAAGCAATGCTAGCCCCAAATGGGTGGAGCACCACCAAAGGACTTTTTAAAACCACTTTTATGCAGATTTATTTATTTTGTAGACATTGCCAAAATTGAGATATCTCTCTACATGGACCTTCCATTTTTAACCACTTTTCTCTTTATTTTTTCATATCTCGAATAACAACCGAGAACCGAAACAAATAGTTAGTAGGGAAAGAGCTGGTAGAAAATGCATGGAAATGGTATTCAGTCAGCATTTATTTTTCATTCCGCGAAAGAGGAAGGAAACTGTTACACGTTACACACCTAAAACACGAGCAAAAAGATGCTTTTCCTTTATGTAAGCTTCTTGCGGTCTTGTAACCAAGCAATAAATTTCGGGGGTGAAGGCGCGCGACGTTTTCTCGCACCTAGATTCTAGACTTCATGGCGTGTGCGACGTGATGCCCTAAATTTTCTCGACGAATAGACTTCAGGTGATAAAAGACTGTGAATTATATATATTGAAGGAAGAAAGAGAATAGAACTTAAAGTCTCCGTTATGTAAATTATGATATGATTCCTATACACTGAAACTGAAATACGATTCAGTCGCGATTGGCGGTCAGCCAAAGAACGACTGAAAACATAATCACCCGTTAAGCTCGCAATTAGGGTGCCTTTGTCGTTACAGACGTTGCCTCTCCGATTCTTAATTTATATCTACAAATTAATTCTTGGCTTGCGTTGGATTTTAATTGAAATTTGGGTATAATTAAAAATGGTATTATGTTCTTAGAAGAAAGAAGATACAAAGAGGGATACTTATTCCTTATTTCTGGCACAGTCGTATTTCCAAAATTGAAACATTTCGTAAACGTAAGCCATTTTTCTTGAATTGAATTGAACACATTGAAGCTGACAGGTTAAACCTGTCCTGACCCGCTTTTCATCTCTAAGGGGACCATGCATGATTTGTCGATGTGTATAATCCGACGACAATGGCAGGACCGAGAGTGACTAACGGCAATTTGTAGGTAAACGAGAAGGGCCAAAATCGCGCGTCATTTGGCGAACTATGAGGCAGCTAAGCCTAATTCTGATTTATCGGAGGCGTAAACTTCTGCCTACTTTTGCCTTTGCGGTAACAGTCTTCATAAAACACGGTTGAAGATTAATTCACCCCGTCTTAAAATCGTAATCTCGAATTATGATAATGGAATCGTTTGCCCGGGATAATTAAAAAATGAAATTAAGTCCTGATCGCCTTAATCAGAGAAACCCCGAAAAGCCGGATTAAATTGAATAGCCACCCTATGTTCCTTGCCTAACTGAAAAAAATGGCAAGAATAATCAAGAATAATCAAGCGTCACCCCTTCCTGAATTCTGATTTAACTCGGACAAGAGCCATAAAATATGTAAATATGAGTTTAAACACGAGTTTAAATATATTACTTTTAATATTATCACTTTAATAACAGTTTAGTAAATGCCATAAATATTCGAGATAAAATCTGAGACTGACATGAAACATCAACAAGAAAAGATGTACAAAATTTGTGGGAAAATAGTGAATTTTATAGTTTCAGTTTCCAAAACGTGCCGACGCATAAACATCGTCGTGGGGACGAAACCGCTGTTGCACCGGTTGGTAATAATTTTCCAAATTTGAGAATGTGGTGATGCAAGATCACGTACTCGTGCCGTCAGTTAGGAGCCGGCACCCTACCTGCCTAAAATTGATTTTAAAGGCTACTACCCCCCAGAAGTAATATTACAGTCCCATATGAGCCCCGAGGGATAACCACGCCCCGAAACCTTTATTGGAAGTCGCAAGGTGCTTTCAGTTTAGTGAAAATTTAAAAAACCAACTACCCTCCTGAGAATTGTTAGGCAAATGCAGACGACCCTCTTTCACATGATACGCTCTTTGTTTGGCCCGTGGCTCGTGCATAAATTCCTTTCCCAACTAAGATGACTATAATAGGATCCTTTCAAGGAAATGACTAGACCCTGCATTTTTTAACTTTATGGTAGACTTCATCTCAATCTAATAAAGAGGGAAATATCTTCAGAAGTCATGGCCCATAATTGACATTTTTTCCGAATTATAATATGTACTGAATAAAATCTTTTCTAAAAAAGTGATGTAATGAAATGTCTCGAAAATCTTGCATTACATTGTTGTCGGAAACCTGACTAGCTTTTGAATGAGTTAAAGTTCTAAGAAGAAAAACAAAATAATCGAGCGGGTATTAAAAACCATAAATCTTTCGAAATTCATGTTAAAATTCAAGAAAAACCTCTAAAAATTCCTAGAAACCTCTCTTGAAATTTCTTAATATTTAAAATCCCTTTAAATCATTAGAAATCTCATAAAATTCCATGAAATCTTAAAAATTATTAGAAATCTCATAAAATTCCATTAAATTCATAAAAATTCTTTTAAAAATCTTATAATTCTTTAAAACCCCTTAAAATTCTTACAAATCATTTGAAATCCCTTAAAATTTCACAAAAACCTTAGAAATCGCCATTAAATTCATTGAAATCATTTAAAATTCCTAGAAACCTTTTAAAATTCCTCAAAATTTCAAAACACTTAGAATCCCTTAAAATCCCTTAGAATTTTTAAAAATCTCTTAAAATTCTACGAAATCCTTTTAGAATCCTAAAAATTTTTGAATTTCGTAAAACTCACTTAAAAATCGTCAAATTCCTTTAAAATTCTTAGAAACCTCTTAAAATTCCTCTTTAAAAAAATAGTTCCTCTCTTACAATGTCTCGAAAATCTCGCATATATTATAGTTTCACATCTGATTGACTTTGGAATGACTTGAAGTTATAAGGAAAAAAAAAAAATAAAAAAAAAGGTATGCTAGTGTTCAATGGAATGTCAACGTAACAGTTGCTAGAAAAATTAGAGCAACTGCTTAAATAGTTCTTGAGGAAAAGTAACTTTGGGAGTCTTTCAAACTGGTTTAGAGGCTCAACTAATGCAGTCTGAAGATAGAGACTTTTTCTCACGGCCTTACTGATAAATCTGGTTCGTGATTATCGATAACGGATGCGGAATGAGAGTCACTGTGTGTACCTGTTTGCCTCGACGTTTATAGTGTACCCGATGCAGAGATAACGAGCGACAGCGTTTAACCAACCAGATGGGCAGGGCCTAACTTCCCCGTTCTATCTGGGCCATCTAAATCTTAGAAACAAGCGGACAAATGTGTGCACGTTTACATTTACATGTGAGGATTCGTTGGACATGAGTAAATTCGAATCGACCAGTTGCTTCTTGCTTTTCAGTTCAAAGATGCGTGACTCTGGCCCTGTGTGTGGCGACACTCAAATTTTTAATGAATTACGCTCGTGTTGCTTGTTTTGACGAACTGAGAACACGCACAATTGATTCTTTGTGCGATAAACCACCCACGATCTTTACTTACTTCGCAATTTCGTTTCTAATTTTATTTCACGAGTCCCTTATTGCTAAATTAGAGGAAACCCCCACACTTACCGTACTAAAATTACTAACTACGTTTTATATTAAACTAATAACTATACAGAAATACTAAGAATTCATGAAAGTTGATCTTTTAGAATAAAGATTACGAGACCTGATATTGAGAGATCAGAAAAGTGTCGAATTTCATCAAGGATCATTTCAATCTGGAAGAGTCTATTGAGAATTGTGTATTAGTTATTGCTTGTTTGTTTGGGAATCTCAAGCCGGTAGCAGGGGTACCACAAATTTTTAAAACATGTCAGACAACATGTTTCTCTGGTCGAGCAACACGCTAATGGAACCATTAGATTTACGACCGTTAACTTCGGTCGTCGAAAGCGATAACCGTTTTAAGTTCCATGTAGACTTCTTACTTAGGGTGGCGCCTGGGCTTAAATTAGCTTCTTTTCAATAACCAGACGAGGAAAAAATTACATTTTCACTTATCTCGAGCAAATGATCTATGTGAATGGCCAGGTCTTCAGCATTTATTGCTTCATTTTTATTTTTAAAATTCACCACTTGACCCGCCAACAATCCGCAAATTTTCTGAATTCATTTGTGTATTGATATACTTCATCCTGGTGAAGATGGAAGCAATTATTGTGAGATTCTGGTATTTACTTTGTAACGCAATTAACTGATTCTGCTACAGAGAAATACTCTCGACTTCCGTTTCCGTTTTGGAGTTTCTAGAGTCTCGTTCCCGTTTCTCTGGGGTGTATTGTCTAGGCACTTATGATTTTTCGATTAAATTACGTAAACAGTACTCGAAAAGCTAAACAACCCACTAAGACCAAGTGTTTAACTAGTGCCCGATACAATGTTTTCCCAAGTAACATTCCTCGGCATAACGTGACGCATCGCGTATGTTTCGAACTGGAGTGTTAAATCCATATGTGTTAGAGGATGCTAAAAGCTACCGGAGTTGTAGGAGATAAGGCGCACGTTTCCTAAAAGCCATAAAAGAATCTCGAGCCCAATTTCAATGCATATGCTAGTTTTTACTACATTTGTTCAGATTTATTATGCACTTGAAGAAAAATATTGATCTTAGAAGTTACCTGGAAAGTCCTTATAAACTTTTTCTTATTACTTTTTTCTCCTTAATCTTGAGGCAGTTATTATCCAACCCTAAGCATTTATTAGTCAACCATAAAGCACTTATTAGCGTACCCCATTTCATTAAAACTATTTTCCATCTGTTGTGTTCCATGAAACTGCAGTAAAGTGCAACTGATATCGCATGTAAGGGTTGATGTTGAGGGAGCCTTCAACTTCATTTTTCATGGCGTTTCATCGCCTCGATTGAAAGGGTAGAAAAGATAGAAAAGGGCAGACACGTCGAACCGCATTAAATATTAATGTCACATTCGACGAAGCAAGGTATAGTACTCAAGTCTTGTTTCTAGCGAGGAATCGTTATCGCCGGACCTTTCTTCAACGCTTTCCACGAGGAAAAGACGTCTAGACTCTTACAAGAGCCGGTCTGTAATTAAGTTAGATGCAGACCGATTGGAATCGTGAACGGACATTAGATAAGTTTAGTGTTTACTTGAAAGCAAAGGTAATCACGTCTTAATGACATAACTTACCCCCAACTTCAAAACTTTCGAAATTCAATAATTTTAGGAACAATGAAGGACATAAGAGAAGCAAAGATGAAAATATGAGGCAATGTAATGTGAATAATCAATGGTCGATTGCACGGCGATTAATCCGAGGTGTGTAGCCGGGCTATTAGCAGGGGGATTAGCATACGATTAATATGCCAGCCACAACCGAGAAAAAGGAAGGAATAATTAAATCGTCGAAAATACATTAGCCCGACGTGGGTTCGGACATACGATTCGGGGACATGGTATGTGTACCGTGAAAAACCGGCTTGCGCTATTCCGTGCGCGATAGACGCGCGGGACCTCCTACTATTAATACCTAATGCCTTATTAAGCAGGATTATGAATATTTAAATCCGACCCGACCATACCAAAAGGCGCAACCCCTCGTTCCCGAACGAGTCAAGCATGAACGCACCGTGTCGGTTTTGAATTTCATGGGATTTGCATCTCCGATCAACGCTGCTTCATTTTCAGAGAAGCGACTCTCGTTTTAAATCTTTTTGATCTTTTGGAAACTCCACCGCACTAAAGCTCAAGTTTACTAACTCGGTACTAGAAGTCAAACGAGGGCTTATTGCATTAGAATTCATTGGAATATTTACTTAACGAGGACCACACTTTCAGAATATTCAAATGCAAATTCAAATTTTATCCACCTATTAAAATATTGTCTTTATTAACCTCATCCAATTCTCAAACTCTCTTCAAATAAAACATACTATCCTACACTGTAAAAAGTTTCGGAAAATTTATCTAAATGTCTGGAAATTTACTAAAAGTTTAGGAACTTGAACAATATCTAAAATTTCGGGAAATTTCCGAAGACATTTTTTACAGTAATATATTTTACGCTAATTTTTTAAATATTGCGATGGATTATGAATGCGGTTTTTTGGAATTGTATTCAAGACAGAAAAGGTCTGTGCATGCAGTTGAAAGCACATTGAGAAAATAGCACCTGAATTTCCTAGGATAATAAAGAGATTGATGATCTTCCGCACTTAAAAGTGCAGCTTGCTGCATCAGTGGAGAAGAAAGCGGAAGCGGAATTTTTTGAAAAGGTAAAAAGTAATGAAAGGAGTGTATACTTTTGACTCTCGACGCACGTTTTTCACGTATCATCGAGAATGGGAAAAGACTGTGAAAAGAAACAGGCCGGCTCAGTGCCACCGGGCACCGCCTTATTATGCAGTTCGTTTCACGTGAAAACAACATGCATTTCGTCGACCCTTCCCTGCGGGCTGTCGACAAGTTGTTTTTACAGGAAATCAAGCGTATAATAAAGACAAATAATACACCATGCTGTTCAAGCCTACTCGCTTTCGTGCCCTCGAATTAATTCAACTTCCATTCAAAGAAAGTGGTTAATCGTAATTGTTTATCAGGATCCTAACAAAATCTACTGATTCCTTATTCTAGGAACATATATTGTTCTTGGAAACAACTACATAAAAGTGAGGAGACTGCTGATAAAACAAAAATAAACTGTGATTGCTGGTAACTATAATAAAAACGAATTAAAGTGAAACAAAACTATTAAAAACACTGGATTACTAGTCTGATTAGTCTGCTTTCATTAAATCTCATTTTTATCAATTTTTCCCGAAGTAAATTTATGGAAAACCTGTTTATTTTAGCCGAGCTCTGAGTACGGTTTAAAACTGCAGTTAATACCGAAAAAAAGTTAAGCTCTTTCCGTTCCTGCACTAAATCCAGCGGTACCTTTATAAATCGTATATTATCGATGATAATCATGCGCTAATCCCAGGCGATAAACAGAGTGAAGAAAGAGGAGGAACGGTCCACTCTTACGCAGACTTTACCTACAGAAATAGGATTCTACGCAATTTCGTTTCCTGCAGAAAACTTTCAGCAGATGAGAGACAACCTACGCGTTAGATTCCTTTGCGCTAAACTAATCTTTAGTCCAACAATTATACACAATAAATTTTCCTTTACAGAACTCCGTGGGCTGTTACAAATGTTCGCTACAATAAGTTTCCTAAGAATTCATTTTCTGTGCAATCAACGCCCCAGGGGGTGCATATTAATTGTATCTTATGTAAAATGCGTTGAAAGCTGTGGATTAATGGTCAGGTGAAACATATAATCAAGGTTGTTTTTATTTTTCTAGTAGAAACAGTTAAATAATTCTTCGAAGCATTACTTAAAAGTTTATGAATTTTATGGATCAAAAATTTGTTTTTATCTCAAACTAGAAACTTTCGAAACTTTGTCATCACATTTGGCTGAAAGAAGAAAAAAGCTTTGATCTCCAAACCAAGACAATTTTGAGCGAATTAAGAATAATTCAAAAACAATTCCCTTTGATGACTTATAGAAACCTAATTTTTCTAGGTCTCGCTTAGTGAGTAAGGTCTCCAGGTTGAGTAGCTCGAACGATGTTCATACGAAAATTATAAATCCCGATTTCTCCGACCGTCAAAAATAAATATAGTATATAAAATCAAAAAACTTACAGTTTTTCAGCTAGGAGTAGATTAGCCAGGTCCCCGGGTACTTGTGTGAGTCCACGATGAGAGCACTCAAGTTCCTGTCCCCTGCAGCTGCACGCCCAAGGGCATCTCGCCCCGTTGATATTATCCTCAGCCTGGGTGCCAAGTCCGAAGCTTCCGATTCCCGTGTTGTGGGTTGCGCCACCCAGAACCGAGAGGATCAGCAGGAGTCCCCAGGCGCAAACAACCGAGCCGCAGCTCACACCTAGGAGTCTCAACGACCACGTGGGGGTCATCGCCTTCGCCATTGCCAGGACTTTCTTATTCACGTCCTTGATAGCGTCGTTAGAGTTGTCTAGGATTTTGCTAAATTTGCCGAGGCGCTTCGGCCTGATGATATTACTTTCCTGATACGGCGGACACCTCACAATCCACTCACTTTGGTTCACCAAAACAGAATTAACACTTTCAACGTTATTCGTCCACACTACGTCATTTGTCCATGGAATGTTGCTCCTCCACGAAAGATTATTCGTCCACGACAAATTACTCGACGGAAGATTATTTCCACACGAAAGATTGTTTGGAGACGAAAGATTATTTTCCGAAATGCGAATTTCACTTGACTCTTCCCGATTCACTTGCGTATCACGACGTTCCCCAATTTCTGGGGGTTCTGTGTTTTCTCGATTGGGTCTCTCCGTCTTTCTACGAAAATTTTCATGTACACGAGCTGGGGAGCGACTTTTGTTAAAACTTTTATTGGAACTTTTGTCTTTGTGTCGTCTGCAGGAATGACTTCGATTTCTTTTAGGACAAGCCCCAGTCCCAAGTTTCGGTTGATTTCTGTCCTCTTGAAGCTCTGACGATCGATCTTGAGTCTTCGAGGATCGACGGCGGACCGACTTTGAGATGGCCCTTTTAGCCCGATTGTCCGGATCGAGCGAGTTCCTACTATCGGAACTGCTGGCCCGAAATGATGGCTCGACGACTAGAGCATCTGCCGGGCCCGTTGGAGGGCCGTATTTGGGGCCCCCTTCTCGCCAGGGAGGCCCTTGTACGGCGACAGTGGTTTCCACCACTAACGACAGGACCCGTTCCTGCTCATTCTGCGGCAGTAGCGTCACTGACTTTATCTTGATGCTGGGGGCTCTCAGGAGTTTATCGTACCCCCGGGGGTACGAGTATGCTGTACCGATTCGTCGCTCCGGGAACAGATTCGGAATCAGTCATCTATTTCCAATTCGACACTAAGGACACTGCTTTCAGGATTTCTTCGGAGCCTCGTTATCGTCGCTTTGTCTTGATAGCCTGATTCTGTTTCAGGCTAGAATTGCATAACTGTCGAGGTAGATTCCTGCTATTTGTTCGATGGGATTCTCTGGTCCTTCAGACAAAGCGGTTGCATTACCTGCAAGAGAGAGAAAAATTAGTCTTTTAGGTGTGAAATTGTTTGTGGAGGAGTTGAAACAATGGTAAGGATCAATTTTAACTCTTTGGTGATTTATTATAGGTTTAAGATTGAGATATTTAAGTATAGAGGGACGTATTTCTGCGTCTACCCCTTTCGCTGGCTCCGCAAGGTGGCCTGTTAAAGATAAAATTCTATAAAACGTACAATTTATTTCAAAATTTTAAACCTATTTCTGAATAAACTCCAGTACATAAAAAATCAAATTCATGTAGATTCAAATATCATCATCAAGCTTTATTCAGCAATGATTGTGATTAATCAATCGAATATGTAATTTAAATTTTAGAGTTGTAATTGAATATAAAGGCCGTAAAATCAAAACATAAACATCGGATTATCTCTAAAAGAAGATGTACAGAGCTAATAACAGAAATCACTTGACTAGAAAATATGAAACTCTGAATACAGTTCGCTGGATAGAGACTTGATTTCAATATCTAGCCTTCAGAAAATCGGATACACGATGTAAATCCGGTGTTGTCTACAGTTCTCGAGTTTCCTCGTACACCTGTATACAGATAATTCAGTCGTTTCACGCGAAGGAAAAAGAGACTGCAAGAAGCGCCGGTATTGTATTCGAGGAGGGTACAATATCACCAGCAGATCCGCGTCTGTGCTATATAATATATATGAATGTCAAGAGCGAGATA
Source organism: Synergus gifuensis (assembly GCA_904066015.1). Classification (NCBI taxonomy): domain Eukaryota; kingdom Metazoa; phylum Arthropoda; class Insecta; order Hymenoptera; family Cynipidae; genus Synergus; species Synergus gifuensis. The sequence continues at coordinate 3,645,838 of CAJFCO010000035.1, forward strand.
CGTGGGTACATTGATCGTACATAGATTTGTTCATAGCACGTTTCGCGAAAAGAAGGCAACCAGAAGAACGGAAGGCGAGTATAGGGGATACCGAAGAAAATTCCAATATAGTTGAAACTCCTTCCTGGCCGTGCACGGAATGCATTCGGGCTTTGATTGTGCTTTGGAAGCATATTTTCCTTATACTTCCGATATTGCAGCACACACCAACCTCTTCTTCATCTCTTTCTTCTTCTAGCAACTGCTATGCGTACGAATCTGTCCCTATACTTTTCTACTCCATTCCTCGCGACATGCTCAATGCCTACGCCCAGAAATGCATATATACGATGAAAGAAATGAGTTATTTCAATTGAAGCTGAGGGCGAAAATTTATTTAAAGCATAGTCGATCCAATAGAAATTGAATTTCTCTCCTATGAAGCAGCGAATTTCAAATTCCAATCGTGACACTTTGAACAAATGATGAAACATTATACAAGATTTCCCCGTATAGCATAAAAAAAATCATTCCCAAACGGTATATCGAGCTCGTAATTGATGAGTCTATTTTCACTCATAATATATCTAAAATATGAATCGCTTCTCTCAATAATTCAGTATTTCATTGAAATACCTGAAATACATTGCGCTCCAAAACTTTCTTGATGAACTTCTATAATTTAATGTGGGATAAGATTTCAGAAAGTATGAATTACTTTTGGATCGAAAAATGTCTTCTGTGAATACGATCTCTCAAGAAAACTTCACGAAAATTAAATATTAATTACGAAATGAGACCCCAATTTCTTGAAGCGAAGTAAACTGAGACAGTGACAAATGATGGGACGAATAGGGCTTGGTTCATTAATTTTAGTAAAAGGTCGTAATGATCAATACGAAATATTTTTCGTGGTGTCCTAAGAATCTGACAATATAATTGAAAAATATTTCAATGATTTCTGATGACGAATGATGAATTTTTCATTACACACACAATAGTTAAAGTTCAAACTCAAATGCATTAGTCAATTTGCATAAGTTCCAATACGAAAGTTCAGCCTCGGGTTCAATCTCTAATTCCTCGAAACTGAATTCATCAGAGACGATTAAAATGTTTAAAAACCAATTGCCTTCGACCAGAAAATAGGAATCCGGCAAATGGAGAGAGTTTTTCACGGAATGCAGTGAACCGCTGCTGACATTTGCGATCGTCGACAAGCAGCCAAGTCAAAAGTATTTCATTTTCGACTTTTTTTCGCACCCGTTCCGCACTTCCGTCTGATCCGATGGATATTAAAAATCGTCGGGAATCTAATATTCGCTCACTGATGGTGACGAGTCGAGGATCGATAACTCGATTAGCAGTCGCCATCGACGTGGGTACTCGAAAGGCAGGCAGGCTGGGTAAATAGGTGGATGTGGAAGGGTGCCCAGTGAGCGGTGTAGGTGTAGGGGTACACACCACGCACATAATATTCTCAAGCACTCTCTACAACGGATAATATCGCCTCTGATGTTGAAGTTAAGGTGGTGTGGTACAAAGTAGTCTAGGGGGAAATAGGGGGAAAATAGGGATGAGTTAGAATACTACAGAGGCAACATCGAGAGAGACCTGACTAATATTCTTAAATAAAAGTACCTAAAGTACCTAAAAAGAAAGGCGAAAAAAAAAGTCTAGCACTTCGAAGCTTGCGCTCACTCCTCTTCACCCTCTCCCTCCTATCATCCCTTAAGCCCTGATCACAATCAACCCTATCCTCCGAGGCCCTCTACATTGATTAACGACGTTAACGCATTTTAATTGGACCAAAGTAGCTACTAAAATATCCAGTAAAAACGCTTTGTTACACTTTTTCCCCAGCCTAAGACATCGTCGAAAAAGTTGCAAGTATCTGTATGGAGTGAAGGAAATGGTAACAGTTAACTCTTACGGATGAGAGGAATCGTGTGATATGTTATGTAGAGGCGATAAGCAAGGATATAGGCAGCGGACAGAAAATCGATTTTCATTTATTTTTCCAATTTCCGTCGGATACATCGCGGGATACTGCGGAAAATCGAAACGTAATGGATCTCAGGTATCGTACATTCGAACACTCGCCGACTTCCTCTCGAGTCGCTTTTCACGGGAACAATCGACGGAAAAATTTTGAAAGCACTGCACGTATCATACTTTGGTAAAACGATCGTTTTTCATTTCGTTAGATGAAAACCCAGAAACAAATGCATTTTTCATCGACTGTGGCTTTAAGCACCCTGAACGATATCGTGTTCAGATTTCTTGCAAGTTTCCATCGTGAAATTATATACTCCGTGTAGTTACGTTCAGACTTTTATGTGCTTGAAGAGTTATTACATTTTTGAATTTTAATCTAACAATCTCACGAAGCTCTCATCATCCTAATAAAATCAGTTTTCCCAAAAATCATTTATACAGTCAATAATTCACAATGCACTCGACTTAGAGAAACACTCTTGAATCTCTTCTTGGCGCCAATCAGCGCTATCAATCTCGAAATGATGTTCGATGGGAAATAACGGTTTCCATCGACCTTTGATCCGGTCCTTTCTTCCGTGGAGGAATTTCTTCGACGTAATGTCGAAGAAAGACCTTAAAAATCCATTTCGCACGGCCCATTAAGCGCACATGTTAACCAAACATCTCTGGTTCCAAAGCACATCTTACTGCCTTCGTGGTTGGTATTAGGTACCTCTTCCAAGGTAGGGAAAGCCATAAGATTTTCTCTGCCCTGCCTTATGCCCCAAACCTCCTAAGCAGTCCATCGAATCCATTCTCAGAAAATCAGAAGGCAAAAAGTGGATGACGTGTGGGAGGGTGAGAAAAACGAAAAGAGAAAGGAGAAAAGAGGAAAGAGAAGGAGCGGATGCATGAAAAGCGGAGGAGGGTCAGGAAAAGACTGATAGAAAGAGTGAAAAAAAAAGAGAGGGACATCGAGTGGGAGGAGTTGCACAAACGGAATAAAGAGAATTCCGTGCTTGTTTTAGATTCTATAGATCGCATGTGAGAGGGACATGAAATATTTACATGAACTAATGCCACTCAAACTTTCAGGAACTTTTCACCGTGTTATTTATGATCAGCAATTTTATTTTTGATTACAAGTGGGCTAACATGACGTGACCTCCGGTATTATTGCACTCGATTTATTTCTGACCGAATTTTTTTTAATATTCTTGGTATACTCACTAATTATTCTCATTATACATATTCTATCAATATTCCCAGATATTCTTGGTATTCTTAATATTTTCCTGATATTGATTATATTCTCGCACGAAAATTTAAAGAGGTCGATCCCACACCAAATTTTAGGTATTACTTTTAGGTAATACGTTTTAAGCAAAAGAAAAGCGAATAAAGTAAATGGTAGTCTTCGGTAAATAAATTTGAATAATGGATAATATTTAAATCCGTTAATTGCTTGAAACGAGTTTGAAACTTTAGAAGAGTAATTAAGCGATTGCGTAAACATCGTTTATAAAACCGAGCTGTCAGGGGGAGCTGTATATTTTTCTCCTCAGATTTCACTTTAGGGTGTTATAGGAAGCACTTGCAGTTGTCCAAGCGTCACCAAAACCATAAACAACGACAAGCAGATGGTTTAGGTTCGAAACTTTATGAATATCGACCTTCTCTTTCGAATTCAGAGAAAAATGTCTCCGTTGTGCCCCAATAGTTGCTTTTTATATGACTTGACTTCCGGCAGAAGGCAACTCTGCATAACCTGATGAATAATGAATATTGAATACAAATAACGTCGTCCTGAGAGTTTTTGCATTATTGAAACTACCAGAGTTCAAACTACAGAAAAAGATCCTTATCGGGTTCAAGTGCATTCCTTTGAAGAAGGAAAAACTTGCCATTGCTGATATACCTGGTGTAATTTACCGATAATGAGACAGCTTAAAAGTCCCTTCGGATAAAGAAAATGGAAAGCATGCTTATCCGAAAGCTTTTCAAATATCGCTAGCAGAATAGTTTGGTATTTGTAGTGACTCACAATCCGGGGTAGATATGAAAATACCGTAGGCAGTTCACCCATCATTCTTTTCCATATTCTGCGTAGGTATATATATATATATGTATTTGGTCTTCATTGGGAAAATTTCCCTTTCGAATAGTGGCTTGCAAATGTTGGATTGTAGGCAATAATAAACCTACAAGCGTACAATATGGTCCCCCGATATCGACTGTATTCGATTTTCGAGGCTAATACTTACATAAATACAACCTGCTTTCAGCATTGTCAGGGATGCTCGGTGAATTTAGCCACGCAATACGATATACCTTCGTGAGTAGAGACACTTTATTAGGTTCTCGGGTTCGACGTGTACGTTACGCTCCGGATATTGGCAGTAAAACGGGAAAGCTGCTGAAGTAAATTCGCGTATATAAACTTTTGGCTTTGCATGGCACGTAAAATCTTTAAACGACATATACTCGCTCGTTCGAACGCCGTACGCATCTGCGAGAACACGGAAAACCTCCCGCTGAATCGATAATCCAAATGGCTGTTTGTCGGTTAATTGAATTTTTCAAGAGATAACCTCTTCATAGATTCAACAGACGTCAAGCTTTCTATTCTTCTAGTTTAATTGAGATGGTATCTCACGTCTCAAATTAAAATCAGAAACAAAGTACCTGTCTCATGATATATAGAAAAGATCGAGGAAAAGATAGAGAATCATATACTGAATTTAAAAGATCCACTAAATTACTATAATAAAAATTTGCACGACTGAACATTGAAAAATCTAATTTAATCCTAGCCTCAGTTAGAGATTCGAATTCTCTTAATCCTTTTATCCACTTCCGCTGAGTCTCGAAGGATATCAATTGGAAATGGCGATTGAACTAAGTAAGACAAATTGGGTCGAGAGAGGTAAAACAAATCGGAGGTTGGTGTGGAAAGTTTGCGGAAACAATCTGCAATCTGAGGTTGTCCACTCAGAGCGGTTAGCCGATTAATCGAGCCCGACGCCGAACCCTGAGCAGCTAACGACCGTCTCAACAGAAATTATCGCCATTAGCTCTGATGAGAGAGAAATCAAAGCTACTAGAGAAAATCCTAATGCATCCTAAACATCCTCGACACTTTCGGAAAAGACCTCTCCTAAGAAATATATCTTCTTCCACCCTAAATATTATCCGATTGAGTTGAAATTTTCTAGGTACCTGTTGCGCCTCAAACTAGCAACTTTAAAATTATCAGCCATAATGCTTTTTTATTATGGGCGCGAACTTTAAATCATTTAGAATAGTATAGAGAGAGAGAGAGAGAGAGAGAGAGAGAGAGAGAGAGAGAG
>CAJFCO010000035.1:3651546-3671887 GCA_904066015.1 Synergus gifuensis
ACGCCACACCGAAATTAGTGTTTTTCTTTCATAGATTTTGATTTTAATCAATAAAAGGGTTTTTTATGCCTTAACCGGCTTTTTCCCTGTAAAAAAGTTGTTTTCATTTAATCGAAATCCTTTCAAATATTTATTTTCAGCCCGGAAATTAAGAAAGTGATTTTTTATTGAGTCAAATTTTAAATAAATTGTCGAGCCACCTACGGTAATGCAATTACGACTTTCGACTCAAAACAGTACCTTCGTCTAATGTTATTTGAAGAAACTGAGAAGAAATAGCGTCAGAAATCAAATTTAGAAGATAAGAACCACCCTACTCGCTGCCATACATTAATACCCTTTCGTCGTTTCTTTCGAAGTTAGATATAAACTCGTTTCCGTACATCTCGAGTTACTCAGTCCCTCCTTAGACCGTGCTTTCGTCGGATGGACAGAAAAGGGTGGGCTTTCAGATATTAGGTTTCCCAGTGCGGTTTTCAACCACCCACTCGATCGACCGATCGGCCGACTTCCCCCCAGGGAAATCACACGGGATACTCTTGCAATACCCTCATTCCGCACCTCTCTTGATGCCTCAGAATCGCACCTTCCCTTTCGACGCGCTCAAGAAGGTACCAAGTTATCTTCGGAGTGTGTATTATGTACACTGAGAAAACTGTTTGGTATGACCAACCAAAATTTGGTTGGCTCAACAAAATAATTTGGTTGCTATACAGCTGACAAAACGTTTTGGTTGAACCAACCAAACTGTTTTGTTGGCCCAAAAAAATTATTTTGTTGACACTAGGTACTGTTCAATTAATGAGCTTATTTTTAAATGATTTTTATATTATTTTTACTTAAATTATATTAATTTATATTATCGCAAGCTTTTTACGATACGAAAAATCGGAAAGAAATTTTACGGCAACCGGGATTCAAAATACCTATAAACACTTATCTCTAACCTCTAACGTATCGAATGCAACTTAAACTACACGACTAATCTAGCACATAGAATATTTGATAAAAATTCCACCAAAATTTGGTTGAGGCAACAAAAACTGGACAACAAAACGATTTAGTTGCCATTACTAAATTTTTTTTCAGTGTAGGTGTGCCAACTGCGATCCATGTATTAATCGGAAAATAAAATATTTTATTTTTCAACCACTCCCCCCCCCTCTCGTTCTATTATCGGCCAGCATCTCACTAATCGTAAGTGCAGACTAGGGTCCTTAGAAAAATAGAGTCTGCCGAACTTGGAAAAAAGATGGCGACTGTGAGCGTGTGTGCGTTAATCCGTATGAGCAGCTGTGGTTTTGTTTTGGTATGTGTACATTCTGACACTTGAAGTGTCAACGTCAATGATTTTGATTGGTTGGAAATTTAATGGCGGCACCAATCATTACAGACATAGGTTCGGCAGACTCTATTTTCGAAGGGACACTAGTGCAGACTGCAGACGGTGCATTCGCTCCGAAAGCATTGAGAACAGCAATAACGTCGCGCATAGGTTGGTTCAAGTATTGGTGAACCGATATGTATACTTTTACGCTCTTTGCCGGATTCTTGTGTAGAAATGTAGCCAGACAATTTGTGCCAAAGTGCATGTGGTAAAAAGGTCTGAGAAGATCGCCTCTTTCGAGTTTTATGATGCATATTTTGAAAAAAAATATCAATCGAATGAAACAATTCACTTGAAGCAATTCATTGAAACCCAAGTAGTTTTTCAAACACCCGGAAATTCGAGAATATATAAAAGGTTCAACTAAGTTTTAAATTACAGCCCCGAAATAAGTGAAATTTCGAAAGAATTTGATACGGTATTTGAGAATTTTGCTTCCAGCAAAACGTTACACGTTTGTTCTGATCTTCGAGAAACGCATAATTATGCGATTCCATGAAATTGTACTGCGTTCTCTCAACATTCCTGTGGCGCGCGAATATTTTGGTATTCCAGTAATAGGTGCTATTCTACCGAGTACGTATGGGTTGTGCCAAAACGGTTCAGGACACACAGACCACATTATACTTCCTTCTCCGTCCTCACCCTTCCACAAAGTAATGTTATTTGCGTGTACAGAACGAGCAAAATCGTTTATTCTACAATATCCTCTAAAATGAGATTCCACCTAAAGATCAATAACACAATTTAACTCTAAATCTATAGATAATTTAAATATGAAAACATGTTTTTCCTAAATTCAAATAAAAATCGAATCGTCAGATTGCAGGAAGTCAAGCATACTACCATTTGAGCCTACCAGCCTCGCTGCTTATTCTTAAAGCTCTCCATGGTCAAGAAATTCAGATATGAAACTAAAATTGCTGAATACGAATTTTCGCAATGTCCTCAACAATTTCTCAGGGTGGCAAAGCTTTAACAATATCCGAAACTTGCTTGAGAATAAGTTGCGCGGTGAAGAAATTGAGGCGAAAAGGAGAAAAAGCGGGGTGTAGATCGTAGGTGAGAAGAAAAACAGAAAAGAGAGGAAGGGGAGAAAAAGCGTCTCCTCTGACATTTAATAAAGTCATCCACCTGCCACGGGCTAATGGTAAATCTATAATGGCTTCGCACCTTCTCGAATACCTTTCTAGAGTCGTTCTCGTCATCGTGGTTCCCCTTCATCTTTGTCATTCCCTTTCGTCTTTTTTACCCCCTTCCTCGTCATCTTTTTCTTCCTTTCTAATGTTCCGATGTGTTTTTGTGTTCAACGATGGCTCTCTTCTTTACCACCAAATTAGCTTTTTGCCGGAAACAATCCTGCGGAAGAACGGAAAGATTCGATAGGATCTGCCTTCAGCAGGAAGTGGACGGTCAATCGGAGACTCTGATTTCCGGGGGAGGATCCAAGAAGAGAGAGGCGCCTATCTAATCTCTTTAAGGCGGACGTACATACGAGCACGGATATAGAAAACGCGTTTCAATGGGTCGTCTGGTTTCCTTCCACCAAATCTCATCTCACGATGACTCCAGCTTCTCGCTCTTTATAACAAACCTTTTTTCTCGTTGGATTAAAAAGAAATCCGGATGCCGCCTATCTGTGCCAAAGAGCTTCAAGAGCCTTTCGGTAAATATAGGGACAGTATAAAGCGCCGTAAGCATCAGTGATGCGCGACTTTAAATCACGGTATTGACCTATTTCAATTCCAATCCGATGATGTGATCCAATCCGAATTCAGTCTCAGAAATATAATCACACAATGTGCTTCAGAGTCTTTATAAATCTACACTAAATTCAAGAAAGAAATACAAGGTAAGAATACAAGAAATACAAGAAAAAATAAATTCTGCTTCGTGGGTATCGTTTCTTCGAAATAAAAAATGAAATAAAGTCTAGTTATACAATCTTTGTCAGATGATATCACCTAAATCAAATGTAACGTTACACTCGTTCAGACAAAGTGCTCACGCAAAAAAGATGAAAGAATAACCCACCGCAGAGCAAAGTTCAGAATGCAAAAAATGCCTCGGGTTGGTAATTTGTAGCCATTATTCACTGCACAGAACCTGCATTTATTTTGCCGCGTTAAGTCATTGAATTTTAATTACTACGAAACCACTGTTGAATTGCTTTCGTGCGATTGAATCCTGATGGATGAAAGGAAACTAATTAAACAAAATTAAATAAAATAGTATTATAAGAGTAACAAAATATTACCGAGTAAAAGGAGATTTTATATTAAATTCGGTCCACTTTGTAATAAATGAGAGATCGAGATAATGAGATCAATTTTTTTATGGTCGATTCCTGTTATTATGTTATTCCTGTTTTCGTAATTTTTCCTTGCATGCTTCACGTGGAACGATTACAGGCGCCATTCGCTTAATAGCCCTTTTATCTCATAAGAAAAAGGCAGTTGTTTCAAAATTAATGGGCATATATTCAGATTCCCGCTGTGACTACATTTAATCGTAAATTTAAAATCCCGGATATTATTTCTGTGTGGGCTTTGAATCAGAATGCTCAGGTTATGGAGAAAATCAGGTATTTCTTAACTTTCCGTGAGAATCTTCATATTGAAATTAATATCGAGGTTGAGATTATGCATGAGAAAGAATAAAGATTAGCATCTGTGTTACGGAACTTTTCAAATATAATGAGCAAAGTGAATATAAATTGCAGAAATCAGCTAGCATCTAAAACGATATCGCTTTTTATTCGCGATTTCTTTTGAATGATGTGTATTTGTGAAGGAAAAGAAGTATTGAAACTTATGGAGCGGAATAAAAGCATTCAAACCTATAGAGAACTCTGGGAAATTCCAGCACGCTTTTAGTTATTATTGCACGTGACTGCAGCAACTCGTGACTTGATTCTCTATATAGAATCTATAATGTCAGGGTTCGGTGTCTTATTGAGATTCGAATTTTGTGTGAATGGTTTCATCAGAAGCTCCAAGATTATTCGCCAATGCATAATTCAAACTAAACTATTCCTATTCGAAATGGCAGTGTCGTTCTGTCTAGGAAGTAATAGAATATTAAAGAGGCCAAAAATTTCCATTCAGCGAAATTATAATTTATTATTGATTCGGTTAAAAGAAATTGACCTTCGAGAGGTGTGATCTGTATTTTTTTTGGGAAGAACCACTTTTATAAAAAAAAAAAAAAAAAGGAAATAAGAATAATAACAACAAGGGATTTACTGCCACTGCAAATGATATAAACCCAAATTAATTGCTTTGGAAAGTAATTACGCATTTAATGCACACAATTAAATTATATACCGTAATAACGTACTATGCGTTCTCGGTAATAAAGTTTAAGACGTTGTGGTTAATTAGATGAGCAGATAGGTGATGGAGAAGTCGTAAAACCTAATAAGAACAACAATTTTTAATTAAACCAATTGAAGATGTATTTATTTCAAAGAAGAGTTTTAAATTGAAAATAATTTCTGTTTGTGTCAATCGAAATAGAAGATACAGTCAAGATTTTCCAAACCAATAAAGTTAACTGAAGTTTTCATGGCGATCGTAATCTTGTAACGACTATAATCAAGATCAGCATTCCGGAAAGAGGGCTTTTTCACTTTGTTTACCCTCTATGAAGAATAAAGCTCTAACCAAAAAGTCCTGCTTATTATGGACATAAAACCACTGAATTGTCTCTCTCTCTTTATGTATAAGATTGATAAGTTAAGTGAAATTCGCGTATTTCAGCAAACACATGGATACGTGCGTGAATTCATGTATAATTCTGTCTCCAGACGGCACTTCGCATTTGCTACCAGTTGGAATCTACGGGCTATTAAATCTTCTGGCCGGTAAAAACTTCTTCCGAATTCTATTTGTCTTTCCACCCTCTTCCTATCTCTTCCGTGCAGAGGCAAGTTCGGCCACTTCCGGTTGTTCTGGCCTTTGCGAGAGACGACGTCGCCTGCTCGTTCCGAGTTCCGGCGACCAAACACTAATCGGTCTAGACTCTCACTCTTCTTTTGTTTTCCCTTCTCCATTCTTATTCGCCCTCATATAAGAATTAACGAAAAAAGTCAAGAAAGAAAAAATGTCTTGCTCAGCCCCTGTGTTGGTTTTGGCAAATTTTTTGACAGCCACTAAATATTCAAAACGAAATTTCTCTGCTCTACACAGAGTGCAGAGCAATTTAAACTTGTTTGCTCTTGAATTGCAGTTCGAAAAAAAAATACGATATGTATCTTATTCTGAATCATAAACTTTATACGAGAAGAGATGGTGTTCAGATGAAAGATGCAACAAAGAGTTTAACGAACCGGATAGCAGCCTTCACATTGCTTTCGCAAATTGTTGACACGGTGGAAGGATCAACGAAACGATCGACTGGGTTTCGATTACGCGTCATCGAACCGGAGACCTGTCTCGCTCGTGTCGCGTCGTTCCCTTATCTCTCCGAAACTTATCCCCACGTTTCGTGGTCGAGATAGGTATGCAGTTGTTATCGTTTCACGAATAACGCTTCTCGAAACTGCCTTTACGAGCATAGATACGTACAGGCGTTCTGCGATCCACACCACAATATCCTAAACGCCACCTACTCGCACACAATAGCCAGGAGTGCGCCAACCTCCAGAGATAATCTATCGGACTTTCCTCGAGAAATTCACCCAGCATCCGGGGAAAATGTACACTTTTTTCCAATATTTTCAGCCATGTAGAAGAAAATAGCGTCAGTATTGGCCCCAGCACGGACACTGCTTTTTACGAGCACCAGTCTCGGGATATTTAACTCTTATGAAAAGGTCAAAAGACATTCTCTGCAAAAAAATGTGATAACACTTTTTTTTCTTCCTTGTGCTTCTAGAAACACTTTGTTTTATTAAATTAAAATGTTTATGATACACTGTGTTTTCTATCTTTACTAGCAGAGCATCATAAATTTTTCCTGTGGATTTTTTTTGATATTTTGACAGTGTTTGCGAACTTTTTAATTTTTTGTTAGTTTTTTTGTAATCTAATTTTAGGGAAAAATTCAAAGCGATTTCCAAATACTTCATTTCTAATCATTTACAATGAGTTTAGATGATTTCATGATATTTTAAAGGATTCTATAACATAGAATGATATAGTACGTCCACTCTGAATAGCTGCTTCACTAAACCAAATTCAGCAAAAAAAAATCCTTCATATGTAACATTCTCAACCTCCAGTCTACCAAAGAATCTGACTTCAAGCATCGAAACGATTTATCCCATACCTCGAGTCTGAAATCGCTGAACCTTAAATACCTCAACATAAAGCCCTAGAACCTCGACCTTTCCACTCTTAACCAACGATGCAAAAATTTCTCACTCTTTTCGGCCCTTTCGCCACTTATTACACTATCTCTCATCTGAATGTTCACATCCACCTCACACGGTCCGGGAGTTCCGGTCGACCTTGGGTCGCAGACAACAATGAAATTTATCGAATGGAATCACTCTTACGAACTAGGCACTAGGGTCGACTCCATAAGAGAACTCGTTCGCTCATGCTGTGAAGTTCATGAAAGAAAGCAGGCTTTTTACAACCCCGTTATACATCTGAGTATTGTATGCGTATATGTGCGTAGAGTAATAGTATACGAAAATGACCAACCCCATTGCAGTTACTATAAGCGTGTGCAAGCGTACAAGACAGGTATGGAAGAGAGGCACAACGAGTACGTGGGGGACATGTTTTTACAGAGATAGCGATCAGGCACGAGCTGAATTCTTTATTCCACACAGGGAGCTCCGTTGGTCCCTTCTCTGGTCCAGTACGAAAAGAGCAGATCCAACAGCGACAGGATTCTCGTATTCGTAAATAGTACCTGCAGAAGAAGTATGTCGTCTCCTCTGCATTATGATAAATCTGGCGAATACGATCCTCTGATTTTACAGCTCGATTTATCCCCCTTAAGCCCCCCAAATCCAGCTGCTCGATTCTTGAATCAAGGTGGATGATGCTCTTCAGACATTTTTTCGAGGACGATGCTCCTCGTGAGCAGAACATAAATGAATGGAGGCTTAAATTTATCTCAAGAGTTTCTGAGTTTTTGTGTTTTAATGAGGATTGGTCAGGTGATTCGATTTTTTTTACAATATTAGTACGAGGAATCAGTAGTAATTAGTAATTGTTGAATTTAAAAAGAGCGATTCGTGATTTGGGAAACAAATGAATGTTAAACGATCCTCAAGGACAGAATACACATTTTTACTGAATTGATATTGATAATAATTGATTTTGATAAGAGGATAAGCAATAGACTGTGGAAATTAATGATAAATGGACATTGGTGGTTTGGTGTGAAAATGATGAAGGTTTAATTGTATGAAAACCTAGGACTGCACCTTTCGTACAAATTGAATTCATGCACTTTCGCATAAACAGCATAAATTGGAAAACATTACAGAAATCGTAACGTCAGCCGCGTCCGCTGCGATTTCGTCTCGCCACCAATTATGACACTCCAGAGCACACGATATGTGTGTAATGTGTATCCTGACATAAATCGCAACGTTAATTCAAATCCAGCCAGTTTCGCTGATAAACGACGTATTACCAAAAACTGTAATCCACACAGTGATTATATCTGCTACATTATTCATTGCCGCCAAGTTAATAGAGTGCTATAACAGAATTGCTCATACAAATTTCATCGTTAATGGAATTCGCACAGATTTTCGATAATTCTATCTTGGAATATATTATTATTTCCAGAAGATGATTCAATAATTTAACTTCATAAATTTGCAACTGTCAATAAATAATTATGTACTGTTATATACTCTTGGGTGGGGAAATTTGTTGTGCTATTTATACCAAGCAATATTATGAGTGTTCAACCGTCAGGTTCGACTTTTCCGTTAGATATGTTTATTTAAAGGCAATAGCATTCGAGACAGCACTATCGAGAGGCACGAAATGTCCATAATCGACGTTTCCTTTTATTTGTCGTATCGCATATTCCCCATGTACGTACATTTGACATCAGGGTCAGGCGAAAGGAGCTCCCTCACCTCGCAGGTCAGGAAAAAAGGACGAACCGTGTCTTTGCATGTATGTAGATACATGAGAACTTCCATTGGCGTAGACTATGCAAAAGTATACTTGGAATCTTCCCGAGATATTCGATATTTCTTGAAAAATGTGCCTCGTGGTGTATTATTAGAATTTGCAAACCAAGCTGCACAAGAAGATGGAAATGTGCAATCATAAAATAAAATTATAAAAGAGAGGCTACCTCAGATGTATGGCTACCTTATATTAATCCTATCATAAAAAAATCTCGAAACTTGAATCAGAGAAATTTCATTGATTCCCAGTCAAATTCCACTGAATCTCAGTGACTTTATTTTCTTATGATTTTAGAGAGAAGAGCTTGCGATTTTAGGATCGAGTTCAGATCTGCCAACTGATTTTAAGGAATTTTTAAAGGAATTTCAAAAAAATTCAGGAAAGTTTCAAGATTTTAAAGTAATTAAAACATTTTGTTAGGTATTTTAAAGTATTTTAAATGATATAAAAAAATTCCAAAGAATTTTAAAAGAACTCCAAAGAATTTAAGGATTTTTAAGAGATTTGACAAGAATTCAAGGATATCCAGACATCTTAAAGAAATTCAAGAAATTTTAAGTGATTTTAAAGAATTTAAAGCGATTTCAAAATATTTTTATTGATTTTAAGGAATTTTTAATGATTTAAAAAAAAATAAAAATAGTTTAAAGATTTTCAATTAATTTTAAAATATTTTTGAGTATTTCAAGAGACTTTTAATGACATTAAAAAATTTCAAAGAATTTAAAAAGGTTTCTATAAAGAATTTAAGGATTTTCAAGAGATTTCAGAGATATCAAAACATCGAAAAGGATTTCAAGAGATTTTAAGGAATTTCAAAAAATTATAAAGAGTTTAAATCTTGTGAAATATTTCAAATCTTTTGAGATTATTTAAAAACTCTCAAAATTTTTTGAAATCCCTTTAAATCTCTTGAACTCTTGTAAATCTTTTGAAAACTCTTAGACAGTGGCGTATCAACCGGGGGGCAGTTGCCCCCCCTGTAAATTTGGACTGTAATTTTTCCCTGCCCCACGCACCCCTTACCGGTCGCAGTTCTCTTTCACTGCCCCACAGACCCCTTGCCTACTATATATAATAGCGGCCGGGCTAACGCGAGTGGGACTATCATGAGAGTATAGTGTATGATGAATTCTTGTTATTTGAGTTTGCCCCCCCCCACGAAAAATTCTGTTGCTACGCCCCTGCTCTTAGAATTTGTCGAAATCCTACAAAAAATATTAAAATCTTTTGAAATCGCTCAAAGCTTTTTGATATTTCTTTGAAAATGTTTGAATCCTTTAAAATCCATTAAATCTCTTAAAATCTATATTAATTTCTCCAAAGTCTTTTGAAATATATCTTGAAATCTTTTTGAATTCCTTTTAAATATTTTGAAATCTCTTAAATCCCTTTAATCAAATCTTCTGTAATTTCCTAATAAAAAAAAAAAATTGTGGTATGGCCGTTGTCTATTATCGAAAATACAAATTGAATAAAGTGCGCCCATGACATTCCAGTACCATTAAAAAATATTTAAACGAATTTGGAACAAAATTGCGAGTCCGTTAAATTGGAGAAGAGATTTGGAGTATAATTGTGCGTGCGGTCATTTCATCATTTTTCATTTCCCGGTAGGGTGAATATATAAAAAAAAATGCACATACGATACATTCGAATCTCCACCTGTCCGTTTCTCGACGTGTCTTACACATGATATTCCCATATTCCCATCGCGGCCCCTCATCCCGAGGGGCCGCGATAATGTTCGCCAGGAGTATGAAAAATATACTTGTGTATGCATACTCGTACGCATTATCGGTCGTGCGTGAATGTCGACGGGGGTAAATGCGGGCAACTCGTGCGGGTATGTGTGCGCCAACGCACTCTATAGGGGGTAGTTCGCATACCTCAAGGGGCGGTTCTCCTTCCCACATTTCGAGGGGTGAAAATGTGCCCTTGGCCTGTAGGAAGGGTAGGTAATTGTTTTGCACTTTCTCTCTACATACGATCATCCCCTTCCTTCTTCCTTATTCTCTCCACCTCTTACTACCCTATTAACCCCCAAACCGTCTGTCTTCGTCTCTCATTTTATCTCAGAACTCAGGATTTTCCCCTTATGTATTTTGTCGGCGCGACGCGTACTTACAAGATAAAGAAGAGGAAGTAACATTAGCTCGTTCTGTGGTTAAGTAATCTCGTGACGATTCACTTTTGCCTGGAGGCTGTTGTAAATATGTTGCTGCCGTGCGTGTGTAGGCCTCTGGCTCTTGGCAAATTAAGCTTACGTTTTACACGCACTCACTAAGGACGTTGCAAATCGGGGTTGCACTAATATGGCTCGCTGGACCCTAGAGGCTTAATTAATTTGCATTTTCTGCTTGAAAAATATGTTTTTACCTTTCTGTGAGTTACAAGATCATTAGTTTGTAGAATGAAGGCTCTCAATTAGAAGAATTCAAGTTTTTATACTTTTTAATTAAACGAAGGAATAAAAAAAGAAGTACATGCTTTTAATTGAGAAGTATACGAGAATAAGAAGTACGATAGCTTTTAATGAAGATAAAGATATGTAGAGATATACAATCTCCAAGTAGGTGTTTGTTGGACAGAAGTCTGCGGGATGTTTAACGGTTTCATAAATTGAAATTTATGGCCCCTATGTACTATTCTCTGCACCCCTTGCTTTGGCCACCGCCTTCGTAAGGTCCTCCATGAATAATTCAACCCCCTTTCGACCGTGGTAGATATCTCTTTGTAAACGTAACTCCAGAGTCTCGTATCTTGTAGAATCTAAAATATCCGAATTACGGGAGCTTTCAACGAAACAGTGCGCAACGATACACACGTGTTCTCCTACATTTCAAAGGCTTAGAAACCGTTTCGGCCAATTTCGAGGGAATTGTCGACGAAGCCACTTTTTGGATCTTACCTCGCAGATTTAAGCCTCTCGAGCACCTTAAGCCTCGAGCGAAAGCTCGCGACTTGCTGCCTTGCTTTCTCCTTTTTTCTCTTCTCTCTCTACTTTTTATCTCTTTTATTCTTTCTTTTTCAATCTTATATCTTCATCTCTTTTTGTCTCTTGTAAGATCTAAGTTCCCCTCTCTGTCTCTAGTTTCCTGGCTTGCTTTGATTCTCATTGTCCGCCTCTGGTTACTCCCTCGCTCTATTTTGAACGAGTGTTCGCGTTAGCGTAAAGTTAAGCGGTCTCCGAGAGGAAAGCGAGAAATAAGCTCGTCTCGTCGTCAGGGAGAGAAGATTTACCGAGACGAACGACTCTTGTTGTTCCTTTATCACGACAACGATGGCGACGCTTCTTCTCTCAGTCACGGATTCGTGAAAGGGAGAAAACATCGTCGCTCCGTTTACTCATTACCTTAATACTTTTCAGGTGTTTTATTTGCATTTACGTATTTATTATCATCAAACTGATGTTTCAGTAAATCAAATCCATGAAAAATGAAAGATCCATGAATTCAGCTTTCAAAAATATGATTCCAATTAAAAAGAACACAGTGTGAAGTAGATTAAGCATCGTCGTTACACGAAATCGAGGGAATGTGAATTTTACATGAAATCTAGAAATTAGTGAGACTAATTAGCATGAAAAAAAGAAGCTACGCCCAAAAACTAATTTTAATTCTTCACCTTTTCACTTCAGATAATGAACGTAGCCGTAAAGAAGCGTGAGTTGACGATAAAATGGATGGGTAAAAGCTAGACGAGACCAACTTTCGCATAGTTATCCTTGGGGGAGGTTCGAATCTAATCACACTACAGAGATCGTTCGGGTGATGGAACGAAATCCATTTGTCTCTCGTGCACTGGCTAGCTCTCGGTCACTGGCTTAAAACCTCTTCCATCTCTTCTCCTTCGAACAGCCGCCGGACGAAAATTACTCGTAACAAGATTTATTTCATTTAAATGAGGACATACGCACACTCTAGGCGCTCAACTAGAAACGAGCCGTCTCTTCAAACACGTACAGTACACTCTTCAACGTCCCCATATTGACCTCCATAAATAAACTTCCACCCGAGCTGTCAAAGACGCAACAATCGATTTTTAAGGACCTTCTTTATTTTGTTTTATGATCAGAATCGACGATCACCCCATTCATAAAAGCTTGAATCGTAAACTGATTGTGAGAAAGGACTGTCCTGATGAAAGGGATTTATTACAAAGTGAAAAAATGATAGCCATCTTTCTTCATTAATAGATCTGCAGGTGTTGGATTATTCGAGTTCAGAGATTAGTCATTTAGTTCTTGATTATCGAAAATTGAAATACCAATATTTTACATAACGAACCTTATAGAATTTCGTCCAACTATATATGCACATTCAGACCAGCATAGAAAGAACTCGAAACCTCTGAAATTAAAAGTCACGGATAAAGCTATTCACCAAATAATCTAGATTTCGTTTTGTTCTGAATGCTGAGCCCGTCATTTTTCTGGAAAAGGGAGGATCCACCTAACGGTTTCAACTCTTCAGATGCGGGTATGGCGATAAGGGCAACCTTTTTTTTATATGTAAATGTAAACAAGATACACGAAATGAACATGGAAAGGATAAAATCTTGCATTGTGGTATTCTATTCAGCAAATCGGATCGTTGCGTGCCTTGCACGTGCGAGTATGTCCGCATTGACAGGAAAAGTGAAATGTGTGTGTGTGACTTTATGCTTCGGTTCCACGTCGTTAATATCGGAACATTCTTTAGATAATTGTGTGTATTCAAGATCGATGTAATACCTCACAAAACATAAAATTACGTCCTGAAACGTTTATCGAGTTATGCTTTAATTCCATACGTTAGACAAAATCAACGAGAGAAATCAAACTCGAACAGGAAAGGTGATTATTGAAAATTACTGTCAGAGTCGATTAGTGACGAAAGATATTTCCTAATCGATAATCCCTAATGATTTTCACATTAGCTCTGTGATCACTCGAGTACGTTAGTTTTTAGTACGCCATTAAATTTTTATCATCCTGTTTTCAATTTTATGTAAATTTTATGATGGAAGGTTTCATTTGGGAAAGAGGTTTTTCTCGTTCTATTTTCTGGGCTTATTTTCGAGTCTTAATAAAAGCTGAGACTATATTTCTATTTTCGTGCATCTCACGTTCTTCTGCGAAAACCTCTTTGCGAAAAGCTCTTTCTGTCTCTCTCACTTATGTCGTTTCCGTTTTCGATTCTCGTGCCGTAAATGCACCGCGACGGAGGAAGAAATCTGACGCGAAGGGATATACCCTCCCGCATTTTACGGGCAGATCTGAATTTTAAATTTTTCATAGCTCATGGCCGACTAATTTCAAACCGCTGTAGTCGAAAGCCTGGAAGACGCGTGCTTCCTCTTGTGGAAAAAGATCATACCGACGTTAACGGGTCTCATTCGATCATCTCACATAACGCATCCCACTTCCAATGAAAACTTTTCCAACAATTGAAAACCACTCGATAGAAGTTTCCCAGTTTTCAGAAATCTTTAAAGTTTCAGCTTTCAACTTATCTCTCGTCAATAGGTACTTAACGAATAAATGAATATTAAAAAGTTTCCCTGGAAAACACATTTTGCTGACAAATAATTCAAAAAACACATTTAAAAAAAACGAAGCTTCCAGAATGTTTGCTTGAACTTTATGATAAAATTTCAGTGACGTAAAAGTTGCGCAACTCCAGAGTTTCGCGCATTCGAGTGCGAAAGCACCCCGAGTTACGTAACATTTGTTCCGCTCGAGAAAAGATCGAAACACGTTTTTAATTGCAGTCTAGAGTAAAATAAAATCGAAGAAATACATTATTTCATGACTTTTCAAGTAATTTAGAAATCCAAATAGTTCTTATAGCTTGAGGAATAATCAATAAAAATGTTGAAAATGTCAATGGTTAAAGAAAAACGAAGAAAACTGCTTGAGTCTCGTTTTCCAGACACTCTTGAGCAGCGAACATTTATTTTCCATAAAGGTTGCGACTTCTCACAAGATCTAGACACGAGACGATTGAAGAAATCTCGAGTGCACTTCCGAAAAGGGATTGGAACTTACTCCTTCTCGTCCTTCACAGCTGGGCCCTTAAACCAAGATTTGCGAATGGCGAGAGTGGAAAGATGTGGATGTAGTAGAAACAGGCACAGGAGAGCGTTCAACGAACTCAGACAAGTCGTGCAAAAAGGGTCGGTCCTGGGACACACCGGTGAAATGAACGAACGCAAAAGAAAATATTCGAGTAAAAACGCTTTGCCTCGCGAGAGGAACCTGCCCAACCTCTCCTGGAGTGCAGAGAAGTGAATGAGAGATATAGAAGGAGAGGAAAAAAAAACAAAATAAAAAGACATCATTGGGGGAGAGATACAGACTCTGGTCACGAATGGACCAGTGGCCACAATGCGACTTAGGGATCAAAACATAAACAGAAGTGGATCTTTCGAGTTCCTTCAACGACCGGTCGCTTCAAAAGAACATATCTGACGATAACATTCTTGATAAGAAGAATCATTGTTAGATTACATGCCACTTTGTCACGTACGTGCCGAAATATTTATGAGTCTTGTGCACAATCGTTTTATGAGAGGTTTGAAAAGATAATTTTCAGCTTTCTGAAGTTTTTTTTAAACATTTTTAAAAATAGATTCCTTTACCGACGTTTATCTACATTGAGGGTTCGAGTCCGTGTTAATTCGAAATTTTTACTGCATGCAAATTTCAAATTGTTCTATTTTTAATTCCTCTCAAAAAGTTTCAGGCATCAACTCTCCAGGTGTTACTTTTTTTGTCAGATTAAAATTTCGAATATAGACGTCTCTTTTGTTGTAGGGTATATGCAAAGTTGACATTATTCCCTGTAGGCCTTGTGTAAAGAATGGTGGTCGAGACAGGAAAGTAAACAGCGAAGGGTAAATGCAAATTCCATGAACATTTTTGAGCCAGTGTATTAAAAGAGTTCATGAAATTATCAGGGTGTATGATATCCATATTATCTTACTGAACTAAATGTTATTTAACCCGTTAAACTATTTTCGGTGAGTTTAATGAATATTCAAATAAATCGGGATATTATATAAAATGTGTTCAAAACAAATTGATTAAATTTCAAGCGATTCCAAAATACATAATTCAAAATATTGAGTATTTTGGGTGATTACAGAAGATTTAATTAAAGCGATTTCGGAGATTTCAAAAGATTTAAAACTATACTCAAACATATTCCGCAAGATATTTAAAAATATTTTAGAGAAATCAATGTAAATTTAAGAGAGTTAACAGATTTAAAAAAATTTTTTTAAAAATGCGAAAAATATATTTAAAGGTTTTGAGTGATTTTAATATATCTTAAAAAGATTTCGAAATATTTCCGAAGATTTCAAGAGATTTAACAGACTTTAACTCATTTGAATTCTACTGAAATTCCTTAAATTTTGATTAAATAGTTTCAAATTTCTTAAATTCATTAAAAATCTCTTGAAATTTTTTTAATTCCTTGAAATTCCTTAAACTCCCCCTTTAAATACCCTTAAAAATACTAAGGAATTTTCTAAATCCTTGAACGACTTTTTAAACCAAATTAAATCCCTTGAAATGAGAATATTGATAGAATATAGGAATATTTAATGAATGTTCCAGGAATATCAGAATGGTCGACCCCTAGATTTCGATTCAAAAATGTTTTACGCTTTTAGAGTAGCACAAAAATTGAAAAAAATTGAGTTTGCAGTTTCTTTCGTTCAAGGGAAGAAGCAGGGGTTTCTTCTACTTTCGTCGACGACAGATTTTGCAAATTAAGGAAATAGCTCAGCTATAGGTTTGCCGTATCGCAATTAGGTTCAGCCCTACCGCATCGCGTTACTCACTCCAAATTCAAGGATCCGGATTTAGAGTGCACTGAGCGCTTTGATAAGATATATTGGTACCTATAGGTACTTTCCTCCATAGAAGGTTATAACCTTCTATGGAGGAAAGTACACTGCAGAGATAGCAAAATCTCACTGACGCAGTAGATCTTATCCCCTTTCACAAGAGAAACCAGTTTTTCAAATTTTATATAAAAAAAAAAATTTAGCAGTATATCGTAAAATCATCCCTATAGAGAGAATTTGATATATTGGAATGTTCAAGAGAATGTTTATTCTACATTTTCTTCGAATTCGAAACATTTACTTTAACTTCGAAACTTTAAAATTGAACAAATTTTAAAGGATATTAATGAGAAATTATACATTTACAGAAGAAAAACTCTAGCTGGAAAAAATGTTCTATCAAAGTTTTGTTTAATCCACTGGTGGGTGTAATATGATTAATAGTTCAAACAATGAAATTAGATATCCTGCTTTATTATCATGCGTCAGAGATCCACAAATGTTTGCACGCATTCAGATCTTGCGACGGACTGCAAAGTTACTACCATGAAAAAAGAAATAGAAAAAAATCTAATTTTCCATACGAATTTATCTAATTTATCTAATTTTATTCCATATAATTTGTATATAATATTCGTATCTAACTAATTATTGTAGTTAACTTCGTCCTTGGTTTTCAGAATTACATCAAGGCAAGTAATTAAAAAAACAAAATAAAGGTAAACATGAAGGTCAACGTAAAATGTATTGTAACGAATTTATACTGCAAAGTATTTCATATATTTTCCTATGAATGGAATTTAACGGATACCTTCCGAATTTAAGAATGGCATGTAAAGAGTTACTTTAAGCAGAAATTAGGATGTTTAGAGTTTAAAAATTCCTACGCATTTAGAAATCCACAAATCGCAAATCAATGAATCAAAAACGTTTTAAAGAAGATGACTAAAAAGGTCTGAACATTCAAATGAACGACTGTTTGTATTGATTGTATTTTAAACAAAATAATTCTGTATGAAAGAAACTTGTAATGTCTATTGTTATTTTTATAGGTGGAACAGTATTTCTGGATAAAATAGAATTGGGAAAATATATTCGGGTACCAGCTGGTACATTTAAAGAAACTTGTCAATATACACAGACAGACTATTTACAAAAAAGGATGTCCTGAAATTCTCAGTGCAAAAGTTGCTAACAAACTGATTTTCAGATTAACGTCAAAATCAACCAACTCCAACAGAAAAGTGTTTAAGACTATTTCAGATAATTAACTTCAATTTCTGATTGAACTCCGTTAAAAACTTTACTTCTCGTTCAATATCTTTTAGTTAAACTACCTCTTAGTCTGAATCTAAATAACAATTGAATAACATTGTTAAAACAAAATTCTGCGGAATTCCTCTTGAAAAAACTCTCTCAACTTAAATAGCAGATGTTTTCTTAAATTACTGCCGCAAAAAAACTGACTCTAAAGCGACGAAACTTTCTTACCTCCTTTTTTAATAAACGAACATAACTTCTTGTTTAAATTCAGGTAATAATTGCGGAGCATTCCGTAAAAAGAAACAAGAGCCGACTTACCAATTTACCGGTTTCTCCTTTGACCAAGATGCATTCGATTCCGAAAAAAATCACCAAAAAACGTCAACAGTTCTCACAGTAAGTCGCCTTGAGTCACAAAAAACCAAAAATCCAAGGAAGTGGGACCGTCACCGTTAAATACGAAACTTGAAAACTCTTTTCTCACGTAATAAATATTGGTTCGAAAATTCTAAAAGAACAGGAACTGCACTCTGCTCTAGAACCGCTCGGCTCGAGAACTCGCGCTCAACTGGTCGCCGGTACTTCGCGCGGATTCCCCGTCGACCAATGGGAATCGAGACTGCGCGGCGCGGCGTGCGTCGCTGCATATGTGGGAATTTGTGTACGTGAATTCATGATGTACAGTGTATGGTGTATATATACTATGTATGATGCATTCTAGGTACGTGCGACACTGTCCTGTCCTAACCCTCATCAGAGGGATTGAGCGAGCCAGCGGCCCTAAGAGTGACAGCCTATTCGCCCTTTATCATGGAAATGCAGGGGGTCGATGCACCAACCGTTGAGTACACAAAACACAAGCCTCTACAATCTTTATATAGAGACCGAATCTCAAGATTAACATTGCTCGTCTCTACTTCTTTTTTTTATCTCATGCGTCTTTATCTTCCAGCCCTTTTGCCTTCTTAGCCCCGACTTGGACGGACTTCCGGTCTATTCTGACTTCGAGTATCAAGGACAACCTCGCGGATCTTTCATAGTTTCATCCCCCTTCCGTTTTGCGTCAAATGTCTCTACAGAGGAAGAGATAGAATGCAGGAAGTGAAGATAGAAGATTTTTTTGAATTATTTGAGCGACCACTGGACCGTAAAATGAGCGAAAATTATTCGAATATTTTTAGGTGAAAAAGTTGGATATAAGTCCTTTACGTAAAGTAACTTTACGTCCACGATAATAATTATTTTCGCTAAAACTAGACCATTTGCTGGCCTAAATGTAAATAAAGAGCCGTAAATGTAAATAGATGAGAGTAAGAACGACACGATAGTAGGGAAAACCGTCAATTGTTTTCCCTACCATTGGGTCTCGCTTGCTTCCATTTGTTTACATTTACAGCTCTTAATGACTAAAAAAGACAAAGACAGACAATCAATAATCTGCCCCCTCTGAGAATATTTATTTTTAATTAAGTCAACACGATTTGTTGATATTTCAGTTTGGCACGCATACACTGTTTTCCCTAAAGTAAAATATCTACCTCACATTTCTTAAATAATATTCAAAGATTGAACAAGGTCAACTGACCAATTGAAAAGCATAAACTCAGTATTTAACTCACTATTAGTTGGATTGAATTAATTATCAGTCAGCTTATAATTTTTTAAAAAATTGAATATTCTAAAAATATTTGAATAAAACTTTATGGAAATTCACTGATGTAATTCATTCATAAAATAGCTGGTTTAGACACACTCAGTTGTCATCTTGTTTCCAGCACATCGTTTGTAACTTTCTTTTCAATTTTTCAACTCGAGGTCCAAAAAACCATAAACAAAAGTACTCTTGGAAAAAAATCGTTAAAGCATCATACTTTTTTTACTCGGTTGAAAGATAAGCACTCGTTCCGTCGTTCGCGGGGAATTTCGAAACCAGGAGCCGAAAAAAGTAACTGAAGCGCGAGAAAAACAGAGGTAAAAAGCTGAACAGCGACGTATGTTGAATGTACGTCAACGAACAGTCGAGTGTTAAAACAAACCGACTGGCACGAGCCACTGTGGTATCAAGGAGATAAAACTATTTTGAATGGAGTAGAGTAATATCCAATATGTGTGACAGGCCATGCAGAACATTTTGATCGTTAAAACACTACTGACTTAACTTTTAAGCACGAAAGATCAAGAGTCAAATAGACATTTAAAATATCTTGTAAGAAAATCAAGATAATTGAATCGAATACTAGGATTATCTATTAATAAAAATAATGCTCTCGTAACGCTCTGTAATGAACACGTAATTCTCTGTCAGTCAATAATCGACTTTAATTGCCAACGTAGAATTGCAAACGAAGCTTGAGCTTTGAACTTGTAATTAAATTAACGCTCGTTATTCGTCAGTCCAAAGAGAATATGATTTGCACTGCTAGAATTGAGCATTGAAAAAAAGAATGAATTTAAAGATTAGGCTATTTGTATAAAAATACACAAATATTGGGCCAACAGCTTTCATATACATACACTGAAAAAAAAAATCTTGGATCAAGAATATGGTCATCTTACATACGGACCATACCATATGAGATTGATCCAAGAAAATACTTTTACATATTTTCTTAAATTTAGTAAATATATGATCAGATTGAATATATAATTTTCTTATTCCAAGAATTTATGATTTTAATGTGAATAAAGAATTACTTGAACCAAGGATTTATATGCTACAGTTGGAATACCAAAAAAAAAA
>CAJFCO010000035.1:3671987-3749436 GCA_904066015.1 Synergus gifuensis
ATTAAATTATAAGCTGAAACAGAAAAATTGGGTTAGCGGGAATCGAACACGGGTTCCCCGCTCTCCAGAACATCAGTCGGGCGATGTTCCACTCACCTACGAAGACATTATAAGAGTCTGAATAAAAACGTCCATATAATCTAAATGATAAATGATGATTGTGATATTCTTGAACCAAGAATTTTTATATTGTATCAAGTAAAACAATATACTTAATTCAAGAAGAAGAAATTCATACTTTCATTTACTCATCTTAAGAAAATATTTATTTGATCTAATAAATTATATGTATTACATACAAGTAAATAATTGAATGGAAATAATTACATATTTATTTGTTTCTAATATATATTTAATTGCTCCGAGTAATTTTACTGATACCATTATTTTCTTGATTCTAGAAATTCGTTTTCTTATGGTAAAGAAATATTAATTTGTCTCAAGTAGAATCGGCCAAGTACATGTGTTTACTTGAACCAACGTAAATTTTTTTTCAGTGTATAATATACCAGCAAAAGTTTATTTTATTTTAAAGAATTTCAAGAGATTTCAAAACTAAAGGATTTTGAAAAATTTCAGAGGATTCTAAGAGATTTTATATGATTTTAATACACCGTAAAGGATTTCATGGGATTTACAAAAAACTCTAAAGGAATTTAAACAATTTTAAGGAGTTTTAAGAGATTTCAAGGTATTTTGAGTTATTTTAATGAATTTCAAACGATTTTGAAATATTTTTTACAACTTTAAGCCATTTAGAATGATTTTCAAGAATTTCATGGGATTTTAAGAAATTTTATTTGATTTAAAGGAATTTGAAGAGATTTTAAGCGATTATATTGAATTCCAAGATATTTCGAAATATTTTAAACAATTTTAAGACATTTTCAATGATTTGGTAAAATTTCAGGGAATTTCATTTGATTTTATGAAATTTAAAGCAGTTTTAAGTGGTTTCAATAGATTTAAATACATTTTATGTGATTTTAAAGAATATCAAGGAATTTAAATAGATCTCAAGATATTTTAAGATATTTCAAGATATTTCAAGCGATCTGAAAAATCCAATTCATTTTAAGGGTTTTTAAAATTATTGCAAAAATCAGCTTAAAAAAAATATATTTAAAAAGTGTGAAAAAAATTAATGAAGTTCAAATAGAGTTTCAAAGTACTTGAAAAAATCTACAGAGCAAATTAATGACGCCCTGAAAAATTTGGTTCCTATAGGTTCAAGGTTGCAAGATTTTTTGTGTATGTTTTAATATCTTCAGTTGATATTCAAATCAGATATACTTGTCACTCACAATCAAGAGAAAAAAAGTACATATAAAATTTAGGGGATTTCTGTCAGATCGTATGAGACGAATGATCGTTCTTTTGAGTGACTGATGCGTCTTGAAACGTCATTTCTGCCACACTGCACCTGGTCATCTTATATATATAAGATCCCGGGTTAGAGACTTCTGGTTTGAATGTTTATCGTTTTCGAGAAGATAGGGTCGGTCGGACGGTAGACACGTGCCTGCAAATAACGAGGGATACTTTCCTGCACCTGGGTGATATAGTTTTAAGATAGTATTACGCACAAGAGTCACAAGGAAGGAAATCACAACGTCAAATGAACCTTTTTTCCTCCTATTTACTTTACGCGAAAAAAATATCTATAAATTTTCACCTAGGAGTGAAAAGAAAAGCGATTCGAGAACTTTTTTATAAAATCATAAAAGTGCTTTGATATTTTATTCTTGTTAGCACAATGCTTGCAAGAAAACCTCGTAAGAGTATTAAAGAGGATAAGACGTATAACATCACATCATATAATTGATTCAATGTAATATAATATTTGTATAATTGAGTGATGACAAACATCCATAGGAGAGATGAAAAATTATCTCTGTATTGGGATTCGAACCCATGGCAAGGTAGCATCACAAAATATAACTGGCACCTGAGCCACACTGCCTCCTAATAAATTTCTTCCCATACAACTATATATGCAGTAAATTTACCTAATTTTTCATTAATGATTTTTGTCTGTTCGTAAACATAGAAAGAACAACATTGGAAAATGTTAAAGATTAAAGACATCTTTGAAAATGAATGTCTTCCATAAGCCTGCATAATTAGTAACAAGTATAAACACGAAAAAGGTGTCATTTGATGCTTCTGCGAACAAGGGTGACAACACAGATCAGTAGATTTGATAAAGCGATAAGGGAAACAGGTACGAGTATATAAGAGGCAGGCGATCCTGGGCACGAGAAACTTCCGCTAAACTCGTTTTCTAGAGTTTTATCAAAGTTCCTTTTAATGCCGAATGCATTAAAAAGTCTTTACGCAGGGCCACGCTATAGATATTCACGGCCAGTTCGAGACTAATCTAAAACTCTGTTTGGTAGATCCGATAACGAGTGGTAAAGCACACGGTCTATCATCGGCGTAGCATCCCGTCTGGACCCGCTCCTGCGCGTTACTTATTAACGAGGAACTCGCCGGCTATAATGGGCCTGGCACTCGTTAAGAACTTACTTAAATCCCACTTTAGAAGAAACTGTTTTACTAACTTCCTGCAATCGACTTCTGCTGCACGAACCTTCGGGCTCCGAGCTTTGTGTAAAAATATATATATATATACTTTATTCACCAAGGATATAGATAACCACTTGAATTATACGTATTATCCCCACAAAATTATCTCTTTAAGAATTGAATCCCATTAAACCTCATTTCTCGTGCATAAGCTGACAAAAAAAAAAAAAAAAAAAAAAAAAACAATTGTTAAAGTATTTGATTAATTTATTTACGAAAAGCTGTTTTGACCACGGGAGCCAAATACTTTACCTAAATAAGATGAATCTTCAAAGAGATTTAAAAAGGAGCATAAAATCTTGGAGAAATAAATTCTAGCATTACGCGTCAAGGTATTAGGTTAAAATATTAGCAAAATAAACAAGAGGCTTTCGCGAGTTCTTAACATACTTTATAGTTTGGAGCCCGGTTATGCTCGAGAGTCTGCAGAATCAGTGTGTTATGTTAAATAAAGAACTCTATAAGCTTTATAATCGGTCCGGATGACACAAAATCCGTCGAACCGAATAATCCATTATTTCCCCCCCTGATCTACGTTTTTCAGCCACGAAATCTAAATTCACCCCACTGTACATATCGTATTTGCAGGAGCTGTTTAATTTACCGTTCCATGTGGTTACCACTGAAAAGCGATCTATCTGGGATAATCCTCCACTTGCGGAGGGTACGATTATTTGAAAAGGACTATTTGTTATCTCCAATTTCCATCCCTTTTAATTCTTGACAAAATCATTTTCTCAAGAGATCTATATATTGAGAGTGAATTAAAAATTTCTTTAGAATTCGGACTGGATATAAGCAATAACATCATTTTAGGCTCAGAAAAAGTTGTTTACGTTGAATTTTTCAGGAAAAAGTGGAAGGGGATTATAAGAATGCCGCTGATAAAAAATATTAAGAAAGACTTGATCGATCGTAATTTATGCGACCTATTGAAATCGACTGAAGGTGAAGTACTTTGCTTTGATTCTTTTTGGTTTTTAATACTTCTACGTTCCGTTACTCAATCCCGATTGATTTTTTTGAAGAGTCGTAAAAGGCAGCATCGCATATCTAATTGATCTTCTCGTAAATGGAATCGACACAATATTCTTCCATTATACGAGTTTCATATCACTCTAAATGATTCAGGGAGGATCTTCACTTGACAGTAAAGCCTCTCCCTGGCAGGATTCTCGTTTCAGAATTGCTGACCTTAACCCCAGTGACGTGCAATATTTTCGCTGATCGAATAAGAGTGTCGACTTACTAGAGAAACTATTTATGCCTTTTGAACCTGTCAAAAACTGAATGAATAAGTTGCAAATTAGAAAGTGATACTTGCAAATTATAATCCATACACCATTCATGTGTCAAATTATTACACAATTCGCATATTGTTCGGATGAATAATTTTACATGGAATACACTCATGTCTCGATCGAGGGCACTCCGATCGAGAGCACTTTTCACGCTTGGCTGATTCTACGTCCCCCCCGAGCGTCCCTCGACAGCCAACACTGAAGTGCCGGCGCTCGCGAAGTCAGTGCCATGGTGACGTCAGAGTACTCGCGCGAGCTATTTTAATCCCATCCGATCGAAGTCACTCGACCCCCGAGCGGTGTTCTCGATCGGGAGATGAGTGTAATTATATTCGTTGAATTCGATGGAATGTAAAGAAATTGATGAAAGAAACATTCACCTTCACTTTTCTATTTTATATTGATGTGAAAAGTAATAACATTTGCTGAAATTAACGACTAGCTAAAAGTTTTTTGCACGCAAAGTCGAGATATGTGGACGACTGAATGAAAAACATTTTTATTGTCCCGCGAGTCCTATTCGATATTTGGTCGAAGTTCGAAAGTCTCGTATAAGACTGACGGACTTCAACTTAAGTGATATTAAGCCTTCGAAATTGCTTATTGCCGCTCAGCAATCTTTATATTACGTCACGGTTCCAATAAACCTCTGGCGGCACTTTACGATCAAAGCTAAAACCTTTGAAAACACTCGACAACAAAAACATTTTAAAAAGTACGTTAAACGAAAACTGTAATTCAAAAAGAAAAAAAACGTTAAAACTAAACAGGACATGGTACTTTTCATGTGGAGCAATTAGTATTATACAATATTTCATTCTGAAATGTTATTTTTGACTGAAATTGGCACAAAATATCACTTCATGCCATATGAGAGAAGTGATATTGCAAGAATAAAAAAATAACAAAAGCTCACATCGCCTGGTGTGGTCCTTGAAACTGTAGTGAGCGAGACGCATAAATTTTGCCATACATTCATAACGTTCATCCTGCGTGGACTTGCGAGCGTCATGATCCGGCTCGTGGCCAGACTAAAAAATGCGACCAAATCGAAGTCATACACAGGGCACGTCATTCATGTTGAACGTGACCAACGCTAGGTGGAAACTATTACAGAATCGAACATAGCCCTTCGTGCAAACGTTTCATCCTATGCCCATTTCTGTGCGATCATCATAATAAATCGGCATTAAATCGGAATTAGAATGGAATTGGTACCGGTAGCATCGTGCGTGCCTTCGCACCTCGACTCGAGCTTAAAATATCTTCTGGACCCATTCTACTCATTCGATACTACGTTCCACTGAAGAGTACACACGTAATGTGCCCTATTCTGATGGGCTTGATTGTAAATTATGTGTGAAACTTTTTCGCTTGCAACGTAACAAATATTGGAATTTTATTGCAGCCGGATTCCCTTTGTTTGCCTTTCCCACATTTCCTCTTGGTTCTGTAATTTCTGATTTTATAGATTTCAAGTTAGATTCGTTTTGTTGAATTCAGTGAATGCAGCCCCTACACCTTTTCACCTTAACATTGCATGGACAATTGATAATATTCAAATACGAAAAAGGTTAAAAAGTTCATGATTCCATTTTGATATTCAACAATTTTAGACTCGGAACAAACAATTTTAAGGCTTCAGGAATTTGAATTTTATCGAGCTCTCGTGGGATTTTAAGTAAAAAGCGATTTTTTGAAATTCATTGAGATTTTGGAGATATTAAGGAATATTAAGAGATTTTATACTAAGTTTATTTGGATTTTAAAGAAATTTAATAGGATTTTACAAAAATTATTGGGGTTTTATAAAATTTTAAGGAATTTTATAGAATTTTAAAGAAATTGAGATCATAGGATTTTAAGTACTTTTGCAGAATTTCCGAAAATTTTAAGGAATTTTACGAGACTTCGAAAAAATATTTAACGATATTCCATAAGATTTAAAGAATTTTTACAGAACTTTAAATGTATACTTCATAAAAAAATAATACAAAACCTATGTTTGAAAAATTAAAGACGTAAATATTAAAAAGCCAACATAACACCAAATGTCATTTAGTGAAAAAAAGAAATTACAGACACATGAACTGATTAAAAAAATCCACAAACGTAGAAAAATAATTTGATCCAATTGAAAGAAAAAATTACAATTAGGCATATGAAATCAAAAGAGTATTTTATAAATGGAATATCAATAATTTTCAATAGGAGTATTAAAAATCAAACTAGAATGATTCCCGAGAGGAAAAATAACACGAAATAGTATATATGTTCCGAAATACTTGGAAATATTTTTAACTATGAAATTACTCTTCAAATATTTTTTAATCCCTCTAAACTAAATCCTTGCACGTCAAAAGATTTTTCAAGAACATGTGGGTATAAATCAATAGAATCAGAATCAATAGAATCACGAAGATCGATTCTCTTTTTAAATACACCTATACCCAAAAATGTCTTCGAAATCGAAATAATTAGAAATATCTTGAAATATACAGAACCCTCTTAAAATACTATAAAATACCACCTGAAATGTGGTTCAAATTGCTGTATGAATTTTTAAAAAGTAAGATGCACTGCTCGCTCTAATTACAAAGACAAGAAAAATTCCCAGATTTTCCCAAATCTATATCAATTCCTAGACAATTCCCAGATTTCACGTAATTCCCGCACAGTAATTCGCAGCCTAATTCACCCGATATTTAGAAATACTCTACACCAGCATATTTAGGTTTGTTTGGAATAAAAGTTCAGAGATACTAACTTGTTTCTCCTAAGTAACAGCCACGATCCTGCTGAGGTTCTGGGAATCAATTTTTATCATATTCAACCGATCCATTGAAAAAGCACTTCACAACTACCGATTTAATCACGAACACGGCACGCGCAGTTTTTGACTACTACGATGTAGACTCCACGAGAGTCGGGAGAAGACTGAGCTCCTCCGTTCTCCCACTCGCTCATCCCCGCGCTTTCTTCTTTCCCCCTCTCCGCCTAACCCTCACCACTCATCTTATGAGTCCCTGAGACAAAGCGGAATAACGCGAATTCCGGTACGAGTTTCCCCGAACCGTAATTCTTGGAAAAGCGACTAATTAGAAAATTTAAAGGAAAATAATTCCAAGAATAATAAATGTTTTTCACTAAAACTAAGCAATTCGCCATATTTATTATTGCGAGTGTATTTAGCGCAACTAAATTTGCTTATAAAATAATTGTAATGTAAATTACAATTTTAATATTGTTTTAAAGGTTGAATTAATTTTGAGGAAAGATTGAAATTTTTTTAACTCGTTAATATATATAATCCAACATTATAAAAAAATTAATCTCTGTATTTTCAGCTTGCTGAAACTAATTTATAGTCCTAGTACTATAATATTATAATATTTATTATATTCTTAAATGATCACAAATGTGGGATTAAACACAAACCTATTAGAAATGTTGTGTGAGTCTAGACATTAGGAAGCGATAAAAGGGATAATCTGGAACCAATGAGCGGCTCATTGCAACTCATTAAAAAAAAATATTTTGAATAGATCATTTCAACTTGCAAGATAATACACCGTGGCATGGGATGGACATGTGTGTAGAAACTTGTTAATGTGTACAATGTACAATGTACATTCCCGCGTGTCCTGTCAAACTGATTCTTTGTGTAAAACTTGACGCGCACGGGGCACGCTCTCGTAGATTATATATATGCGATCTAAGTCTCAGGCTCTCTGCTTATATGCTAATTGCCAACCTTTTCAGACTTGCTGCCGTGCCGTGGGGTCGTTTCAAATCTCCGTGTCAGCGGCACATCACTGTCACTCGGGATTAAAATCCGGTTTTTGATTCACTATAGTTCACGTGATGGGTGTCGATGAGAGCAATAATGCAAAAGAACCCCGCTCTGACATCTGTGAAATGTCATATAAAAGTAAGCATTCATCTGATTTTAACTTACGAAATGATACATGACAAATTTTCGCAACAATAAAACATATAAAATATGAAGTTATAATATACTTTCTCATTTAAAGGTAATGGAGCCAAGTTCTAATCTAAAAATTCGATTTCTTCATTTTACTCAACAAATATTAAATTTTGAATTTTTTTCCTCTGTAGAATTAATCAATTTTTAACTAGAATTATGGACACAGAGCGAAAAAATATCTAATTCAAATATTTTTTAAGTAAAATGAAAATATTGAATTTTGAAGTCAGATTTTGAATTCTTCATTTTACGCAAAAAGTATCGAAATTAAATCTTTTTTCGCTCTGTATGCAGTTTTATATTTGAAAAAAGATTAACGTTACAGAGCGAAAAAATATTTATCTATAATTTTCGTTGAGTAAAATGGAGAATGGAATTTTAAATGATCTAATAATTGTAAATTTTTCTTACAATATTCCCCTTTTGAAATAAAACGTGTCTTTCCTGAGAAAAATTCTCGCTTTGTTTATTAAGAATCAGAGAATACAGAGGGGAACATTTTCTTGTTATTAGAAATTTTGTGTTTAGTGCCTTGCAGGAATTATGTGAACCCATTGTTGTAGATTCATTGGTTGACTGTCATGCATTGTAACACACAAGTGTAATTTAAGGCAGCGTTGAATGATTCCATACAAAAGCAATCGTCATTGCTTGTCAGTCATTATTGGTCGACGATTCAGTATCGATCGACATTCTAGATAATAAAACAATATCTCTAGAGCCTTTATAACGTATCCTGGTAGTGGAATTCATGCAGCATTTAGAATTCCTTTGTTGCCACAGTTACAGTTGTCAAAACCGGTAGTATTCATGAAACGATGACGTCTTGCGACCGGAAATAATGACCGAGTTGGACTTTTTCCCCATCTCATTAGAGCCCAACAAAAAATTTGTCCGCACTAAAATGTGTAAAAAGTGCTCCAGTTATTCTAATTCCAATTTAATATTTAATAATAAAATAATCCATTAAAGTGACAGATAATTAAATAATTAAACGGATGGAGTAATAAAAGATTAATTTAGTTATACAAATTGACTTTATTCGACCAATTAGTATTATTTAATTTAAGTAATAAATAAGTTAACAATGAGTGACAAATATCAAATTTAATCCATAAAATAAAAAGAATCTTTTCTGTAAGGCACAAGTTACATTCTATAAGTTCTAACTAACATAAAAGTATTCATGAGATATAGAAGCATATTATTACATAAAAATATTTATGTAATTCGACAAGTTAAAAATGTTCTATGAAAAATTAGGCACAATGAAATGCACATATGTTTTAAAAAATATGCACCTCAATTTCTTAAAAAAATGTATTTAAACTTGTTTTTAAGCACTTTCTTATAAAATGTTATTTACAAAATTAATCTACATAGTTAGCATGCCGTTGAAGGTGTGTTACATTTTTTTATGATGTTTTACACGACTTTTTGCATACTTCATGTGCAGATCTTGTTTCAAGCAATTAACATCCAATTGTAAGTACACATAAATAATGAAATATACTGTATACAGTAACAATTTGTTTGCGAAATAATTGGCTAGTTTCCGCATCACTGGACAGTGTTTTCACATAATTTTCATATTAGTATTTAAATTTTAGCTACCACTATAAACTATTTCTATAAAAATTCAAAATGCGATTTTTAGGGACTTTGACAATAAATCTCCGCTCACTGTATTACAAAAAAATCATGCACAGCCTATAAAGTGAGGTGAACGTCAAAGTCTCTTGTTTCCGCGTCTAAATAAATTTTTGTCGCCGTTCTGTTCATATCGTTGATTCCATTATATTAAATAAGTAGAAAAATGATCTCAGACTCGTTTCTTAAAATTCTTTCATTAAAAATTTCGTTTGTCATAAAAATCTAGGAAAAGTCAAATTCTTCAATAAAAAAAATTATTCGTTTCTAGGAGTGAAGACCTGTTCCTAAATATAATCTAAAATTACAGTTTCATAAGTAGATTATTCTACTTTTTTATAAAATAGCTGCGATGAACAATTAATTAAAATATAATAGTATTTAATTATCTGTTATTGCGTTGATAGAGAAAAATATAAATTAATTTTCGCTTTTCATTATTTCGTAGGATAAATTTTTATACTCCTAGGAAATTTGAGGATTTTGGAAAGCACTGAACCTTGGAAAAATGTACGGGTGTTCAGATTTAAAATCGAAGTTGAACCCCGCGCAAATGATGATTATCTTATATTCAGTTTTCCGTTGAGTTTCGATATGAAGTCCATCGCCAGACTGTCGCCTTTCCTGTGTTCCAATGCTCGTATCGCATCGGTATCTAAACAAAAAAATTTCCACGCTATTTTATCCGATTTAAAAGAAAAAATCAGAAAATATATTCCACTTAATTTCATATTTACCGAGTTATTTACATTTTTATATAAAATAATGTAGTTTTGAAAATATAATAAAATCATAGAGATACGAATTTTATGGAATTTTCGTATATCAGTCTATGAAGTCGATAAAAAAGAAAAGTAAAACTCACTCTTCGTAATTGGTCGAGAAAGTTTCAAGTGGATTTGCTCGAGAGACTCGATGTGTCGGTCAGGACCCGTTTCAGGAATTTCACTAAAACTTAGAAATGCTTCGGCCATGAATTTCGTCCGGAATAAATCCTTGTCTTTCACCTCAAAAACGAGAATTGCATCCTCTATTGCTCTTTGCTCAGTGTTGAGAGACCTGAAATTCAATTATTTCGACAAACACTTTTAGATATTTATTTGCATTTTATCATCAGTATTAAAAATTAATTAATTCTTTAAATACTCACACATTGAAGGTCTCATCAAACAAAGGAAAGAGAGTCTCCTTCTGAACGTGAGTCTTGGGTACCTTGGTATCTACGAATTTTTCCTCTGGTAGTAATCGAACTTTTACATAAGGGTCACACTGTCCTGCAAATAAAAAATAAATTTTAATTTATCGTCAAAAAAATTGAATTTCTAGAGAGGTGCATGTGAGAAACACAGCATGCACGACATTTTCACATTATTCTCTCTAAAGTTCTATATTATATAATCAGAGGCATTCAAATGATATTGAAAAATGATACATTCTTTTCCTCTCTTTTTATAAAGGAAAAATGTTCATGTCGAGGTTCGTGCAAGTAGTCAAAAAAAAAATCGGAATTTCGGATTAACCATGACCTCGAAAATGATAATTTTTTTTTTTCTATGAGGTATCTAATTTATGAGTATATTTCATTCAAATTCTACTCTACGTAATCGTTCGAGTTTCTGGTGCCATGCAAATAAACATAGGGGCAGGCAACCATAGAGTGACAAGGACGAGAGGTGTTCTGATTTTTTCATTTTTTACATACTTGTCTTCACCTCTGTCAGTCTTTGTTTAGATTTTGAGTGCAGTTTGCGTTCAAGAGTAGACAGCTTTCCTATAAAATTGCCTATAAAATTGAAATAAAGCATCATTCAGGCTTTCAGCTTTCAGATCCAGCTTCATCCGCATTTAATCTACTGATTAATTAAAATCAACTTTGAATTTTTCAAATTATTTGATTTTTAGCAAGGAAGACATCCCGTGGGTATTATGCGGTCATTTTTAAATAAAAATCCTCGGAGATTTAAAACAGCGAGAAATAAATCGATTGGGGTCGAAATATCGATTCTTAACGAACAGTGAATACTGAAATACTGAATAGAGTGAACAAGTTACAACAAGAAAGAGTGAATTGTAAGGTATGTTACCATTGCTGTCCGTTGGTCTGAGATTTCGCGCATTGAGAATCTGAATGTTCAGCGAGTTGTCGATAAACTGCGCCCTGACAGTAAGGAGACCGTATACAGGATCCTCTAGTTCCTTCTGCTCTCGAATCCTTTCGAGATTATATTGATGAATCAACTCGGCAGTTTCGAGCCCATGGAGCTTTAAGAGGCTCTCAATCTTCTCCAATACTTGAACGTTCGCAGCCTCGTCCGCTCCGAGGTTGAAGAACCGGATAAGGGTGTGAAGAGTACGATGGAGGTTTGAGTAGAAGGATGGTGGTCTTCTTTTCTGCATGAAAGACAATGAGGGTTGTTGAGAATATAATATGTAAAGCATAAACCTTCATACTCCCGTCTTCCCTTTCATACTATAGGGAAAAATTCACTCAAATCCACTGCTTGCGAAATATATTTAAGTCGAATTCACGAGTATATGTAACAAACTGGTTCAAAACAATACTGTATAAACAATTCTGTAACCATAACTCAGATCTACATCATACTCAAAAAATGAAATCCTTTTCAAAATGAGAAAATAAATTATGAAGATGCTGTACTCAGTAATTTTTTAACGAATGAGAATTTAAGGATTACTGAAGATGGATCAACATTTTTAATTCGTATTAATTCGATATTTAAAAGACCACAGACATTTCTTCTATTCACTAGTCAAAAACCGGTGATTTTTTATTTACAGACAAATCTTCCGCGTTTAGAATTCTTACCTTGTAAAGGAAAGCTTTTACTTTTAAATTATGCTTTGTGTATTGATTAACAGTAGTTACGAATTTTGAATGCTGAACTAATTTTTTTTTCTGTAAGCAAAAAATTTATGTAAGTAGTAACCCTCTTAAAAATCTCTTTTCTCTCAACTCCGCATGTCGAAGATTTCTTATTGATTAAGAAACATTAAAATTAACATTAACATTGAAAATATTGCAGATTATTTTGGAAATTTTACCTCCAGATTGTTGTTGACCAACTGCCAGAGAGTTTCTGATATAATTTCCCAAATCACGAGCAGAACAGTATCAAAATTGTCTTGATTGAGATTATTATGTAGAGTCGTAAGATTGGAATCTAAATATTGTAATAATCGGTCCATTGCATTACTAGTAGTGTCTATCAGTTCAGCTCCTTCCATTAAATATCTGCGTAATACAAAATAGATGTAATAATTAAATAACCAACACATTCTTCATCTTACAATCACAAATAATTATATCTAATAAGCAAGTTAATTACCTGCTAATGGCAGGTGCCATATTATTAGCGACAATTTTCAACAAGTCGATAATTTTGTCCTTAACACTGTCGGTCGCGTTATCGATGATAAGCTGTAAAGTTTGTCTGCAACGTTCTGCTTCCTGTTCTGGCTTGTTTTCTCCAAGAGCATCTACAATGCCTTTCATTCCCAAATCATTAGCCAAAGGAACAATCGATGTTCGGATATAATCAATATTGTTAATGGCAAAACACCATGCATTCGAGACCTCAAATTTCTTCTCGTAAACACTGCTATTATTGGAAGAATACTGTTCTGTCTCCGTCACTTGCTCTGCTTTCTTTGCCATCTTATCAGCATAAACAATGGAACATTTACATATGTCCTGCAATCAATAATATTATCATTGTTATTTATAAAAATTAGTTAAACTGAATGTGAATAACAACGTTATTTTACTAAAAGAACTTTTGTATCACATTTGTCTAGTTTTTTAAAAATACAATATAAATTTTTATGGGGAAAAGACATTGAAAGAATGAAGAACCTACATCAATGATTTTTGCGATAAAGGTGTAAGATCCTTCGACATCTGGCCAAGCTAGTTGTGTCCAGAAGACTTTGATCTGATAAAATATCGTTAACGTGTCTACAGCACTGGAACTGTATTGAACAGTCGAGTCTACTGGCTGTAAAGTGTCAAAGTCTACTGCTCTGTCAATTCGTTTTAGAGCCTTGTAAACAGCGATATCGAGCCAGTGGGCGACGCCAGCCCTAAACCAGTCGTAGTAATTTTGAATCTTCATGAACTCCAGTCCTTCTGCACAAAGTACATGGCCTAGCCTAAAAGATAATAATGATTTGAAATTCTGTAAAATTTCTTAACATTCCGGGCAACGCCGAATAAATTTCTACTGGTTTTGTATAAATCTTCATCAACAATATACTTACGCAGAATATCTTTGAAGAGCAAGATAAAGTTCGAATAAAGTTGTGCCAAGACCCAATTCTGCATCCTCGCTAGTTTCAATCTCAATACGTTTTAATCTGGCGCAAATATCTTCAATAATAATCGTGCACATGTCACTGATTCTTTTTTCGTACATAATATAAAGAGTTCTCGCATAGGGAAAATTGACTTTCCTGAAAAAACGAATAAAATCATAAACAACTTGTTGATATTAAGTAATAAAAAAAAAGAATATCACTTACTTAATGAAAAGTTTATCGTGATTTTCAATAGCACGTTGTAAATCAGCTCTTATCAGTTGAATTACTTTGATGTGAAACTGCAAAGCCTCTTCATCCGAATGGCCTTCCAATGAATTATTTCCGATGATGTAGTCGAACCTGAATCCAGAAATCAATAAAAAATTGAGTGACTGAAAAATAAAACAATTCCACAAGAAATTTACAACTATTATCTGCATACCATTCAGCTCCTCCCTGCGTTATAGTATAATCCAAAGCTTGGAGAATACCAACTTTTGTTCCGTCTGGTTCTGGAAACCAACTATACATTTTTGCAGGAAACAGGTCTACTTCTTCAGGCACTTCGAGAGTAGAAATCGCTGATAGAATCCTAAAAAACAAAATATCAACGTTACAATTCAGTAGTATTATAATTGATAAGTAAATTTAAAAGTATTTTAGAGTATCAACTGACCCTAGAATGGCAGAGAGTTGCTGCAGAGCAGCATTTCCTTCGACAGGGAACTTTCTTATTTTCCTAATGCAATTAAAACACGAATAGATTAGTCTCTTGGTTGCTTCCCAAAAGAGTTTGATCTCATCATTGGAAAATAGACCACTTTCGAGTGGTCTCTGCAATTCCAAGATAATTTTGTTGAATACAGTAAAACTGAGTGGATGTTCCTGGTGCACTCTGGAGAATTCAACCCACTGTGCAAGGCAAAAATTTCTCGCTATAAGTCCTCGTTGAGCTGTGTGCTGGAGAATTAGAGTTTCTGCAGCTGCAGACCATCTACCAGCCCAACAATACTTTTCAGATTTTTGTGACTCTATCTCGTGCATCAACAGTATTCTCAATAAATGTCTATGTTCCTGAGAAGAAACCTGAGTGTCGTGCTCTGCACTAAAGGCCAACTTCATTCTCACCAGGCCCCTTATTTTTGATTTGTTCTTTTTTTCCAGTGGATACCACATACAATTTCCCGATACTGGAATATCCTAAAAAATTTTAATCAATTATAATTTTTATCACTTTTAGATTAATAAAATGATTAAGTAAAAGCTGAAAGTAATATTTTCTGGTTTTAAATGGAAGCATTGACCTACTCTAATTTTGAAAGAGTATGAGAATTGTGGATATAAATAAAGTGGTGGATTCGGTTTCGAATTGAAGAAACCTTTATTACCTTTAGTGGAATTCGAGTTCGTCCAATGAACTCATTATCGTGATTGCCAGTTGCTGCGGTCACTGCAATTTCCTTAGCAAGTTTCATTAATCCACGTACACCTTTTACGTCCTTGACTTTGTTCATTTTTTCTGGCACTGTTTCCGCAGCATCGAAATCCCTATAATTGAAATTTTAATTTACTATATATTCTGATTTTATTGCAATATTTTTATATTTTATATCAATATTTTTTATATTTACCATACTTCGAGGGCCAGAACGTCGTTTTCGGAATCATCAAGTGGCCTGTAAATTAAAAATTTTATCTTTTAGCTTGACCGAAAATAGATTTGGCGAAACTTTCAATTGGAATTCCCGATTTTGTGCACTCTAAAACGTCTAATATTAACGAAAGACTAATATTATTGTGACCTCTTTACAAAAATATCTCGTTTATCGTAAAACAGAACATAAAAGCGAACATTATAATATCTGTAAATGGCCCAGATGAAAATTTTTAAACTATTAATTAAATTATGTTTTTATACGGCAAATAGAACTATAAATGGATAATTTTTTAGACTTACAATTGAAAATGTTCTTCCCACATTGGGGAGAGAGTTTCAGTCTTAACAGCAGTGTTATATCTTCGAGTTGGAGCAGACTCGAGATAAAGTGCACAGAATGGGTCACTCAAACCATTTGCATCCTTGGAAACGAGCTCTTTAGCCTCTATCACCTCCACGTTGAGATGCAATTCCGGGGGCTAAAAATTTCCATAAAAAGTTAAAATAAGGGGAATACAAATTGAATTGAATAAGAAATAAATTATTTTAAAAAATTGAACTTTTCATGGGCAAAAAGGAATTATTATCATCATTTTTAGGAAGTATTGATGTATGAAATTTGAATTTGTTACGGATAGAGTGTTGTAAACTGACCTCCATGTTTCGGGTTTCCTCTAAAACTCGTTCATGGGTCTCATTATCAACTTTAAAGGCCTGCTGCAAATGACTGAGCAAGGCTTCCTGTCCACATTCATCGGTCACATTGTGTCCAATTTGGTGTTGTGTCATGAATACCAAAGCAGAATAAAGTTCTTCTATCTGGAATTATAAAGAAAAATCTTGAATAATCAATTAATAAATTGCTAAACAATCTTCTTGAGCAAGATATTTTATGAAAAAGGACAAATTATTCCATTAAACCATCAATGTTATTATTAAACATCATCGCAATATTTCTTAAAATAGTCAAACTAAATCCATTCACGACTTCTCATTAGAGGTCTCCTGTTATTTGCAGAATCCCATTTTCTGTGATTCTTGGCCCATCCTCTTTTCTATGTCAAGTGCGTTACCAATTACAAATAATTCTGAGGCAATCGAATCGCGTATAATTATAAACCGTACATTTATTACGGATTAAAATAAACCCTGTGAGCCTATCCAAGTTTTAGATTTCATTACCACTATAGTCTTTTAATTCTCGAGATTTTAGAAATATAAATAAAAAATAAGAAAAATCCTACTTTAAATTAAAAGTATACATCTAAAAATTACTCTAATTCTGAAAACTTGATCTACTCTACTTCAAATTCTCGAAACAAGTTACGATAAAATTCAATACGTTTCTCTCATTTCTCATTTCTCTGCTCAATTTCAGCGAAACTCACCGTCATTGCCTGTAGAAGAGCATGAGTTCTGCGTTCGAGTTCTGCCTTCGGAACCCCTCGAAATGTATTCATCTTTTTATTATGCCTGTTGAGGATTTCAACCCCCGCAAGTGCACTTGGCCTAACCATTTTCACTTTCTCAGAAACTACCTTCTTCACAAAAATGTCAACAAATTTGACATTTATATATCAAAATATCAAGAATAATGTCTTTATCCAATTTCTCTCACACGTTCTTTGCATTTTTTCTACACGATTTAACCGCATGTATCTATTTGATTATTTATATTAAAAAATATTCATACAACAAAAATTACTTCAGCAACACTTTTGTCACATTAGGAGATGCACAATTGAAAAAAATCACTTCTTTGTAATAAATTCAGGCAAGGAGTAAGGAGGATCATCTGCTAAATTCGGAAATCTTGTTGTTAATTCGAGAAATAAATTATTATCAATTAAATTATTATCGATTAAATTATTACTATGTCATAACGATGTAACAAAGTTGTCACTTTGAATACTCGCACGTGTCTGGAATGATTGAGCTGTGCTCACGACATCTATTGCACTAGATCACTAAAAGATTCTAAAATACAAGTGCACTAAGAAATTCAACTTTGACCGATCAATGAGTATTCAGTAAATTGCCTCACCCTCTATCTTAATCGCGAGCATACTAATCGTTAGCCTTAATGCAAAAGCAACTTTACCGGTACTTTTCATGCTCATCGGACAACGACA
Organism: Synergus gifuensis; assembly: GCA_904066015.1. Classification (NCBI taxonomy): domain Eukaryota; kingdom Metazoa; phylum Arthropoda; class Insecta; order Hymenoptera; family Cynipidae; genus Synergus; species Synergus gifuensis. The sequence goes on from CAJFCO010000035.1 coordinate 3,689,622, forward strand.
GGTCTGTATTCACACCATTCTAAGTCCCCACAGAGACAAATGACTCAGAAAACATATACATTATCTACAACATTTATTCATTACATACAGCCTTTAAACATTTTCCCACGATTAAATTTCATTCATTTTAAAAATGTATAGCTGGACCGACTATCTTCATAATTTTTAAGTTCATTTCCACCAGACTGTTTCTTGGTTCTTATATTTTTGTTAATTCTTCCATTTAATTCTCTAGTGTTATACTTTGTTTTTATTTATTTTATCATAGTTTTCTAATTCCACTTCATTCTCATTGTTACTGATATAAACATGAGTGATATAGAAGAAACATATCTTTTATTATGCAAACATAGTTTATCTGAATATGAAAACAAAGGTATATTTGATATATTTCCTGATACAGTGATTTCACTTCAGTGATTTCTCATTAAAGGAGATTTCGATAATCTTTTAAAAAATATAAAAGCCCCCTTCTTGGTATTTTTTTGAACGGGAGTGACGATGATGAACTTTGGAGTAGCTGACCACGACCTCTTCCACTAATACATTTGCTTTTAACATACTCAATCTCATGCATATGCCATCGAACACAGGACTGGAAAGAAAGAAGAGTTACAAAATGTAATGAAATGAAAAGAAAAGAAAGAAAAAATGAAATGAAGTTCGTTTGTAAAACAGAGCATTAGAACTGGTCCCACTTGCTACTTTTATATCTAAAATTTTTAAATAGATTGCATACACTTCATCAATTTATGTAATGTGCAATTACAATATTTAAGAATTTTATGAAAGTTTGAGCAGACTTTTTGTATTTCTAGAAATTTGTCTTGCCTAATATAAATCACATAATTTCACGTTGTGTTTAACAACTTCCAAATACTGAAAACATCAATCAGAGTGAGCTTTTAGAATCAGAGTAGCTACTCAAAATAGAATAGGTTGTTCGTCACTCGAAGAAAAAACATTTCACTCTAGGCACGGATTTCTAAAGGTCAAGTAAAATTGTAATTACTTTTTGAGTTAGAAACATTTAAAAAGAATGAAAATATGTCTTAGAAGACTTCTGTTTTAATTATGTAAATTTAGAACGAGTTTAAATTTGCGATACTTGTCGATTACATAAGAATAAGTACAGTTTGATTTAATCTAGAAAGACACTATCGGTAGAATTGCAACATAGCTTTTTTAATTTCTGATAAAGCATAACAAGGAAAACACCAGCATAAAACTAGGAGAGATGCATAAAACTTGTATAAGCAAATACAGAGTACAACTTGAAAAGTGTGTTTCTGGGATGACATTGGAATGAAGGTGTCCTAACAAACGAGATGAAGGTATATCTGGAACATCTGGGCCGCATCCCGTTTAAACTGACCCACGAATCAAGTGCAAACGGTAGGCGTACATACGTTTGAACAATTGCGTTCAATGAAAGTTGATACGATGACAATTAGCTCATTGACCATCAAGGCGTACGAACCACACTGTACATTCCAAGCAAGCCTCGCCAATCTTGATTTTTTATCCAAAGTTCACATCTTGTTTATACGCAATATGCATTATACAATTTCACATGTTATTTCTGCACCTGCCCACTTGAACTTTATTCATCCAGTGAAACTTGGACGCTTGTGTGAATAAACTATCTCATAACTACAGTATTTTGTTTACTTAAAGTTATTCAACATCTTATTTTTTCATTCTATGTTCTTTTTTATCATTCTATATTCTTAGACGAAGAGTTCTTTAGAAAAGATGTTATGTTTAGAAACTGTTATCTTTCTACGGCAAGAAACTTGTGCATTTATTTTTCTTCCACCTACATCTGAGAATCGATAAACGTTCACTGGCGAATTTAGTGAATGAGGTAAGTTTCTCTAATGTTAACTAGTTTTGCTATTAGAATTGACTCATTCGGAATTTCTTCGATTGAGTATATATTTCACCACTCAAGACTGGTTCATTTTTAACCCGGCACTGACATCTTGCCAATTTTTAGTGTGAGATAAGAGAGCTTTCTTGCATCCCAAAAAACAAGGTAACTAACCCACTTTTCCGAGTCAAGTTGATTTATATTTGTGTCACGACCAAAGTTTAAGATCAAGCTATTGCCATCCAACGATTTATTCCTAAATTTGAAAATAGGTGCTACTGGCAAAGACTTCAATGCCACAATAACTGTGTCAGTGTTAGACCAATTATAGTTATTGTCATCTTCCTTACGCCCTTTCCTAATTTCCCCAAATCCACCATTAATTCTCTCAAGAATAAATTGTAGAATAAGAAGAATAAAATATGGTTCGTAACACACATGATATCACTTTGAAACTGATTTTATGAACTTTCAAAAAACACGTTTCGCAAGATCTAATTGCAGATAAGAGTCAGTGTAACACTGGGATGTGAGGAAACGTTTGTGGGTACCGCACAAAAGTGTATTACATTCATTGTTCTGGGGGCAGAGATTAACTGATGTCAATGATTGAGGGAAAGAAAACAAGTTGGAATTGGAAACAATCAATAAGACACGAGAGAACAAGACATCTGCGTGACGACGTCGAGTTCTGCACTGCCAGGAATAGATGGACCGTCCGACGAAAAGTACGTCAAGGAATCCTTGTGGTAGCATTTCATCCATACGTCATCAATCTGTACCAATGAGAACGCGCATGCACTAAAACATCAGTTTCAATGCTTCCAATACAAGAAGATGGTACATGCGAGGAATCACACATGCGATAGGGGAAACTGGGGGAGTTGGTCCATATACACGGTACCACTTCAAAAATGAATGATTTTCAGAAACCTGGGATTTTTTAGTATCCTTATAAATTTGAAGATAAAGGAAAATTCTTTTTAGCATTTCCTTTACTTACAGGCTTAAGTTTACTCCTAACGAGAATTACTTTATGTAACTTGGGCGATCGAGTTTTTTTCTCTCCACGAATAATGCCGAAGCCTCTGACAGAACGAGAGTTCAGCACAGGTATTATTACAACCGATGCCATGGCCTGACAATGCGAGCCAACAACTGACTGTCAAACCCTTCGTTCACCCCTGACTAAAGTAACGAAAGGCTAACCTTTGGAAAATCAATACAGGCCAAGAATCGATACTTGACATCCTTTTATGTCCAGTTTTCAAGGAGTGTGTAATGTACTCTCGAGGGGCTAAGAAACCCAATTGAAGAAGGACAATCACAATTTAGAAATAATACATTCTCTGATGAGAATGTAAAAATATAAACAATAGTATCTTGAACCTATCGGAATCAAATATTGCAGGGCATCAATTTTTCTTGTTCTTTTCTCTTGAAATTCCTTAAAGACGGGTAAATTTCTGTCAGTAATTAATAAATCCGAAAAAATAATCAGATAATCTGTCTCATTAATATACTAATCTATAATTATAATAACCTTGAAATCTTTAAGGTTTACATTGCGAAGTTCAAGAGCAAGACCCACGCAACGGGATGCACTTGAATCTTCCAGTTCAAAGTTCTGATAACACATCATTAGCTTTTCAGAATGATGGATCGCGTTTGCACCATTTTCGCCCCACTATATGTGCCTGTGCAAACTCAAGTAGAGAGATTAATACTACATAATAGACAAAGCATCTCTCTTTACATACCAGAAATTCTTTTAAAAGAAATATTTACTACAACAATGAAATTGTTAAAAAAAAAAGTAGAAAAATAAAAAGAAGAAAATAATAATGAAATTGTGCTTAAATAAATATATTCCTTTTGTTTTCTGACTTCAATTGTAAACCGAGCTTAGAAACTGTTAAAGCAAACAAATAATTATCCAGGAGATACGTTTTTTTTAATTTCTGCATGATTAACGATTTCTGAGTAAATAAGAAATAATTTAAATGGTAGGAATTGAATTCCCACAGTGTCATGAAAAATCGTGTCTGCATCGAGTTAGAATCAGTCATGCTGATTTACAATTAATGCAGAAAAGAAAATCGTAATCGTTCGTTTCTGAACAGATCACTCCTTGTCTACTCTTGTGGGTGAATAGTTTCTAATCTGTGAATTCGAAATGTGGTTTTAATCAGTATATTTTTTATAGAAGGAGTTTTATACCAGGATTTAAGAATTTTTTTGAAATATTTATTATTAATTTACTTACATTCCACCCAACAGATTCAATCATGAAGTTCTGAACAATTTCCGTCTCATCTCGATCACTGTCACTTTCCAGTAAAGCTTCGCTGACTTCCAGAACACTTTCTGTTTCACTGGAAGTTTCCTCTTTTTCATCCGCATTAGTAGCAAAACTATTTTTTTCTGGAATTGGACCTTCCTCAAGCTGTTGAGCACGTACTTTTTCTGCAAGGAGCGTTCCCAAGTTTTCGAAAAAGCCACCATCTTCTTCTTGGATTCTGAAATAATTCATTTAATGAAGTTTAATATCAATCAAATTATGTACAAAGTCAAGGCATTTTATCTCAAAAACGTTCTTTGATTTAAGAGAAGAAAGTATAAATACAATGTCATAAAATTTTTTGATAACAATATAGTGTGTAGATTAAAAAGTAATCATAACGCATTGAAGCGACAAAAAAACTTCGGGACTGGTATTCATGCTTTTAAACGCGTAAATAAGACGATAAGACGCGCAGAAATTACAAGAAAATTGTACGTATTTAGAGAAATAATATTCTCTTGAATATTTTAATGATCCCTTTTCCAATAGTTCTACCAAAGTGCAAATCTAATATTTGTACATTAATATTTTCAGCATTCAAAATATTTGTATACCAATGTACATGCTGTACCTTATACTTACATAAACAATTAATTTTTGTAATTGAAATATGTACCCAAACCTGAAATTGTTGTACTAAAAATGACAATTTCCTAAAAATCATAATTATACCTGCATTACCATTCAAAACAAAGAATACCAAGATGTAACGAAAGTCCTAAAAAAGCAAATTGTTTTCGCAGTTAATTTTTTTAAGCTCATTCAATTAGTGGAGCTTCACATTCTCGAAACTCATTCCATTAATGAAGTAAAATAAATTATACCTCATACTTTTATTAACATTCTTTAAACACATTCCAGTTTCAGAATTCGCGACCATTTTCATTATGCAAAAACAAAACTTTCACAAATTTTCCAGCACCAAAAAAATTCTTCGCTATCGCTTCACCTGTTATTTTTATGGATATGATGAAAAGCCGCGAGTTTCCAATAAACCCTTCCAGCTGTAACTTTAATATCTTCTGGCTTCTTTGACATACGAAGTGCTGCAATCGCCAAGTAAGGATGCTTCTCGTCTAACTTTGGAAAATGAGCCATTTTTCTCTCCTCTTGCCTTTGGAAAAAATTCAAGAGGTTTTTCCATGGAAACATGGTAGGAATTTTTCAATGAGTTCAAAAATAAAAGAATAAAAGAAAAGCTTTCAAAACTATAAAATTTTATTCCAACTGGTACAAAGAAGCTTCGCAGACTAAATAAAAAATTTTAAGTCAGTTTGTTTTCGTTCCTACTGCACGAGAGATAATTCGTAATATGTAATTTATCTTATTTCAGTTAAAAAAAAAAATAAACCATTTTAGTCAACGTTCGTTACTTCTTTTCCACAAAAGGAGGGAATTCTCTGAAAATACATTTTTTTCTTACATATAATATTTTAGTTCAATAAAAAGAAAAAGATTCAAACCAAAGATGAGGAAACTCTCTAGACATGAATCAGAATGAAAAATTTTTAAAGAACACTTTTTCCTTTAGCACAAAACACATGTTGAATAATTTGCGATTTCTAAATGATGCCATTGTGTTTTTCAGACCCGAATTCACTTTCAGATGACGTAAGTGACTAGTTAAAATATGCAAAGTGATGAGGCCGTTTAAGGTACTTGCCACTCAAGAGAGATTTAGGACTTTCTTAAAAAATGTTAAACAATGTGATAAAATATTAAAAATTCTAGCTAGAGTTGATTTAAGTTGCAATTTTTGTTCTTTTATTCTTTTTAGAAACATAAATAAAAATAAATTTATTTATAATATTAATTCAAATTAATAAAAACCGTTTGTTTTCTTCCAAAATCCACTGGTTCTCCTTAATATTTTTTATCTTCGTGTACCATTTTCTATGAATACATTTTTCTTCTCACGAACACAGGATATTACTAAGCAAATAGATTTCAGAGACTGAATGAACACCAAAACATATCTTGCAGGACTACCTTCAAGATTGTGCTAATGGAAATACCAGGTGGGAGAATGTACCAGGTAAGGAGAGCAGTGACTTGACTATACATATTTTTAAATACATATATAATTATTTAAGAGCCTATATCTTTCCTAAATTATTCTTCAATTTGTACAATTTTTTATATCTTTTAAAGCAATGGAATCTTCTAGGATTCCACCTCTCATAGAAAAAATTGAAAATTTAAAAAAATGATATACTATATAACAATTGTTTCGATAATAAAAATAACTTTTTGTCAATTAATAACGTCCACTGTACTACCGTAGCCCCTGAATGATGACTTCCCGTTATACTAAGAATCAAGTCGGGTGACCATTCAGCAGGAATAAATTGTTACTAAAAGGGTATTTTTTGGACAAAATGTTTTATCCTAAAAAAATGTAGTACGTTTTCTATACTTTTCCTTAAAATATATTTACAAATTGCTCAAGTTTCATTAACATTTGTTTAATATATTTTTTAAATTTTTACCAACTACTTAATATGTTACTTAAAAATTAGGAGCAATTAAGTGTAATAAATTAGTTATTTAATTAGATCAATATTTTTATAATATATAGACTTCGCAACTAAATTTTCTACAAAGTTTAATAGATATGTAGTGAATGCTTCTCTCGCCTTGACACAAGGATTTCTAAGAAAGATGATTATTGACTGCGCAAGTATGCATTATTATTCAATATCCATGAGACACTTTTAACAAGAGTCCCTACAACTCTTGCACACATGAAAAGTTTGTTCAAAACATTAACAAATAATATTTAAACATTTGTGAAGGTATTTTTAATTTTACAAAATATAATTTAAAACATAAATTATAGAATTGTATCTCTCATCAGATCATTTTATTATAATTGCCATTATTTTTTTTCAAAAACTCCAAGGTCACTTTACTTAATTAAAATTCACCGTTATAATTTATTACTTTAACTTCCCTTCTTATACGATCTAAATTGAAATATCTTCAGTTTTATTATCAATTTTACGACTCAACCTCAGGGTAAACTATGAAAACAACGTAACACTTTTTTAAAATTATTTTTGTTCCTTTCCTTGAAAATAAAGAAAAGCTCCTTATCTTTAATATTCTTGTAATGTAAGTATGTATATGCTTTCTTGGAAGTATTTTCTTCAAATGAAAAAGCAGCTGTAAAAAAAATCACAAGGATTTCAGTATACAAGATGCAATTAATTTTTATGCAAAAAGAAAGCACATGAAAATAAATTAATCGCCTATGACAAGGATAGTATAGACTAAAATCATAGCACTAGTAAAATTATTATCGATGATATCAATATAAAGAGTCATAAAATGATGCAGCAACTCGCAAATTAATTCCATTCACGTCACAGCTCGCAACTTCCTTATTTAGATCACAAATACTATTGTTAGAGTCATTAAAAATATATAAAAAACGCACTTGTTCTTCAGAAAGTGACTCAAACTTTGTAATCCGGAAAAGATTCAGAAATAAAAAAAGAAAGCTGGACCAAAAAACCGGTATCACCGGCGTCACATGAATAAATCTGTCCTTTTCCCTTCAAAGAACTTTCCTTATTTACATTTTTATTCCCTCTATCTCTGCGCACTTATAGGAATTCCGGTTTCCATGGTCAGTGAATTTTCCAAACGAAGAATACACCAATTATTTTGCTACCAACCTATAATTACCAACTCTACAATTAATCACACATAAGGATTTTTTTTTAAATTTGCCTCATCATCTAGGATCTTATCAATTTAGAAGATAAGAAAATTCCTCGCTTCTTAAAATCGATGACAAACTTTTCATGAAAATTGGAGGATGTAATTTACAATTTATTATATAAATTATTTCACGTGATTTTAATCTGAAGGATTAAACAATAATTAGATCTTCTTTCATAAAATAATCATATTTTTTAATAAAAATGAGTTTAACAAAGTGTTTACATAATTTATGCGATAAGAGCAATTTAAAAAAATTCCCAGCATATACTTTGTGCTAAGAGCACAAAGTATGTAAAGATTAAAGAACCAACTTCTTTATGCTGTGTGAATCATAAAATAACGTGACGACCTTCACGGGCCGGGCCCACAGAGAAAATACAAACAAATCAATCTTACACTAAAATTACAGGTACATTTATATATTTGATACCTATTTTTTTCTTATTTTGATTTAATTGAATTTTACTTGGTAACGTATGCGATACATTAACCCTTGCTTGCCACACCAGGGTGGATTACACCCCAGTCTTTTCTTTTTCTCGTAATTTAAAGTACCGAAACGTGAAGGAAATCGATTGCAATCAATATTTGTCAATAATTCGAGACAAACAAATTGTCAAAGAAAATTATTCAATAGTTAATTTTTTATTAAAGTTTTTATGGCTGAGGTGGCCGACACTCCAGTTTGGCAAGCGTTTTTTACTCCGTTAAGGTGTGGCATGCAAGTAAGGGTTAAAACAAACAAAATATTAATTTAAGAGTCTCTAAAATTGTATATTAATTAAATTAAATTATGTAGAATTTTATTGCGTGAATACATTCACATCTTTAACACACAAATATGTAAGAGGACCTCCTTTGGTTATATCGAGACTTGTTTCAGACTCGTTTATAAATAGAAAGTGCATACATTATGTCCCAATCATGATAATTGCTTCGACTTGATGTTTTATTTATTATTCGATTATTTATAAAAGCAATAGCGATAAAATGTAAAAAAGGTTTATTAGCTACTGTTAATATTATAAAATAATTGTATTTAATCATAAATATAATTTACATTTATCTTTGTGCATCAACGAAGAAATTATTGACTTCAACAAATCTGGAATTTATCTTGTAATTAAAAATGAGGACAATGACCCACTACGTTGTTTCTTTTTCATTTCATTCATATCTTCAATTAAAAAGGTAAAAAAACGTGTTTTTGTAACTTTGTGTATAGATTGTGTTCAAAAGGAATTATAATAACAGAAAATATGAGACACACTTCTTTTACATTGAAAATTTTCTGCGGGGAAAATGTATTTAGGGAACAGACTATGTATTTTCAAGCATTCTATTTATATCCCATTTTCATTCGTCATGTAAATAAACACACACAATAATATCGACATAGAATATCAATATGAATGATTAATTATTTATTAATTATTTATTTTATTATTTCAAGATTAATTACTTTCTTTTTATTGTAATTACCTCAGTTCATGTTCTGATTTTTCCTTCTTTTCCTTTTCTTTCGCTTCTCTCTCCTCTACAATTTTATGGTAAAAACCTCTCCACATTGCTTCCTCATCCATCTTGGCGAAAATTGAACTTTAAAGCAATTTTTTAATTAATAAATAGAGTTTGACACAATTACGCGAAGCACGATCTTGGACGGTATTTCATTCACGCGTCACGCTCTCCTTTTGTACTGTGACTACCTTCTCCATTCATAAACCTGAATAAGTATGTCAGTCTCTGCGCTCACATGACAATCTCTGATTTCACTTTTCCCAAACGATTGAGATTTTAATTGGTATAATTAATTCGTTAGGTACAGAAGGAAAACGTTAACAAATTCGAATTACCGGATAAAAAGTTTAGGCCAAGGGTACAACCGGCTAACACCCACCGGTCGCAAACAGCAAAACCAAGCAAAACTGAAACTAGTACAGACTTTATCCGACAGACGGTGAATACTAATCTCTATATATTCGAGAGATTCGACCTTTTTATTCAGAGGGCACCACCTCTCGGTGCTACAATTTCAGGGAAATCTTTGTATAATTAAATCAATAATTAATTAGTTTCTAATATTTTTTATTCCGTTTCACTTATAAGGATAAGGAAGATATCCCGCCAATTTTGATGAACTTGAAATACGTTGTAGAGATCCGCCAACTAAACGACACGTATTTTTTTCTTATTAATTTGTTTTTATTAATTTTAACGATTAAAAAATATTAACTAGTTTACGTTAAAATTAATAAAAGTCATTTTTTTTTAAATGAAATTTAGGGGTTGTTTTTACCCCTTAGAAATGTTTTTCCGCAGATAAAAATAGAGTAATCTTTTATTTAACCGTTATACTTAATTATAAAAAAGATATAAGTAAAAATTCATATTTTTATATGAATGCTATAGTTTATATATAATGAATGAGGGATAATTTCTTAATTAAATAATAATTAATCTCGTGATTGTGATTAAAATTCGAGACAGAAATGTGTAAAAATTAAGAGTGTATCAGTGTTAAAAAATCGAAAGTCAATCCTAAAGTATACTGTGATTCAGAGCGATCGTGGAAGATACTACTCATCCCCTGACATCATCAATTCTTCGGAATGTTTTTTTTTATGATAGGATGTGCAATAATATTGTTTTATTCAAGATAAATTCAAAAATAACTCAAAGCTGCATTATAAATATATATTTGGAAATTAAAAAAGTAAACATTGATTGGAAATTCTCATTAAATTCTCATTTAACATGTAAATCTTGCTTTTTTTAAATGATCAAACATTTATCACAAAATAGTTAATTTTAGTTTTAATGTCATGAATACAATAACAAGTAGAAAACTATTTTTAAAGCTCATTTCTCAAAAACTTAGGTCATATTTTTAATGGAAATAATCTTCTGTACTTTGTTTTACTTTTTCAAGATTAGATACTTTTATTTATGGATCTGTAACTTACAATTTAACCATCCGTCTATACTTAAAATCTGAAACAATATTTCACACCACCTTGTCAGTAAAACAAAACCAATAAAGATTAGAAGAAAATCTTCTATATAAGTCGAAGCTATAGGTCTTGAAAGATTATTGTAGCAAAAATGTATCGTGCAAAGTTGCTTTTCTATTTGGTGCTTGGTGAGAAAAATATCTACTTAAAAAATTCTTCTACTCAGTGTTGAGCTCAACGTATGTAAAACATTTAATTGTTTTAACTTATTATTATAGGTCCCATTACTCATCTGACGATCAGTGCCAAAAACACAGATTCCGAACTCTCGAAACCGAAAAACCCCTCAAATGAAATGAGCCTTGATATATTTGGGAAACCTTTATCGGAGGTTGAAGAATCTATAAAGCGTTTTTTACTAACTTTATCAAAGCCCACAAGTAAATCTCTGACTCAAAATTTGGAAAAAACTTCTCTAAAAGGAGAGAATATAAAAGATCTAGTTACGATCTCTACCAAACTTGTTATAGAAAATTTAAGAAGTTGTAGCAGAGACATAGGAATTTTATTAAAAAATGAAAATCCTCCTGAAATAATATCTCCTGACAAGAATGAAAGTTTAACAAACAATTTAGTTCATAACGGACTATTAATAATTTGCGAAATTATAAACATGTTAATAACAGGTACCAGTTTAGGACTCGAGTTTCTGTTTGGAAATCAGACTTCTGCTTCAAAATTTACCAATTTTAATTTAAAAAATCATGGATACTGGGACTTTATTACTTTTACAGACGAACTTTTCATTTATCTTGACTGTATGACTCAAGATTTTATAATTAATGATATTGAAGAAGCTGTCGATTATGGATCAAAACATCCCACAAAAGAAGTTATTACCTATCTCAAAAAAAATCTCAAAAAACCTCCAACAAATCGAAGATCTAATTTCTGTCAATGTATTTGCTCTGCTATCGAAAATATTAAACCAGGTGGTTATGAAAAATGCGTTTCAGACTGGGATAAAATTCAATCTTGTTTCGAATCTCGAAACAAAACTTCATTGAAACGTCATGGATTTTTTAATTTCATGAAACAATTATTTCCAAGAAAATGGGTAAATAGTGTAGTAGATTTAGACAGAAGTTGTAAATTAAAAAAAGATCAGAACTTTGAATGTAAAATTCGAAGAAGACCTGCAGGTACAATAAGACAAGTGGAATATATTATAAAATCATTCACTGGTAAAAGTATAACAAGAACATCTCCTTTATCAAAAGTAATTCGTCAATTTTCAAGAGTGATTTCGAAAAGCCCAACGGCTAAAAGTATTGTGCAAGGTTGTTCGGATTATATTAGCATTTTTCAACAGGGGAAAAACAGAAAGAGACATTTGAAAAAAAAATCAGAAAAAGATCCTGAAGAATTAAGAAAATACAGAAAAGTCTCAAAATCACTAGCTATTTATCAGAAGGGTGTAATTCAAGATTTATTGAACGCTATTGTAGAGTCTAATCAGATTCCTATTTATGTAGAAAAATCTCTGAGAAAAGCTACCCCAAAATGGTATGGATGGCCGCTTTTTACAACGACTCTAGTGTGCTTGGCTGTGTGGATCAATTCACTTTTTGATAACAAGAATAATAAGACTGATAATTCTATTTACATGTCTAAATTCCATGAAAATCAAGGGATTCACTATAATCGAAATTCTCAAGTTCTTATTGAAATTCAAGAAGGTGAGATGCTTTATCATAGAAAATATAAATATTTAGTTACATTATTAAACGAAAAAATGATTTGATTTAGAATTTCCAGATTTGAAGAAGCATGTCTCAAAGGAACAAGCACTTGATAATTTGCTGAGAATGATGAATCAAGTGAGCAGTGAAAATAGAGCCCTAGTTAAAAATTCTGCATTTACTGGTGGACTGAACAATATTTTGTTGGTGTTGATGTTTTTGGAAACACTTTCTGCTGTTACTTTATTAATGACAACTAATATGCAACTTATGAATGGAGCAGGGAGTGGACAAAATGGGCATAATGGTCAAAGTGGACAAAATGGACAAATGGAACAAGTAGGTCAAGGTGTATCAGGAGGAGATGGAGCTTCAAATCAAGAAACATCCGAAGAAGATTTTCATAGAAAGAAAAGATCGTTTGATTTAGATTACGATATTACTTATGTTTCCGATCTTCCAGATATTGGAATTCTTCCATTAAATAGTTCAATGGATTTTTTAAATTATACTAATTATGAAAATGGTATGAATATTACAAGTAATATAGATGATATTGTAAGTTTCGAAGATTATTCTTACTCTTGGGAATTTAATGAAACGCTTTTGAAGGATTAATAGGAATTTGTATGTATTTAAAGAAATATTATAGTTACATTTAGGAAAATATTATGTACTCAATAAAATAATGCAAGGTTTGCTATAATAAAAGATCTTTAATGAAAACAAACGCATTATGATTCAATAACATGTTTCAATATTTTCTAGTGACAGAATATTCATTTAGTAATTTTTTGTTCGTCTGAAAATGTTATATTATATTTGCATTAATTATGCCCACATAAAATTATGTTTCAACATGAAAAGATAGAATTTTTAAATGTATTATCTGCCATATTATATTTTGTACCCATTAGAAACATTTTTCAATGCAGGAAATTTAGCAATATTTGAGGCTGATTAAACTCTTAGAAGCAGGTGCAATTATGTGAAATATGAAAATAATGTTTTATACGTCAATATTAATTCAGGTGTGTCACACTTTTTTGCGCATCAGCTATTTTTTTCAACTGTTTTAAGGAAATTTTAATATCGCAGAGGAAAATAATTTATACAGATATTTCGGCATAAATAGCCAATCCATCTATTTGTACGGAAATTTCTGTATGCGTAGCCAAGGTCTTAAATCATATATAAATTTTGGAGTATAAGAAAACGAAAGTTAAAAAAAAAATACTGATGAGGTGGAATTCGCAACAAAGAAAAAAGAAAGCCATAAATTAAAGTAGGCAGATTTACAAAGAATATTTCAAAACATTGTTTTTTGAGATGACCTACAATTCCACTAGCACAGAGGTTGGCCAATCTCCGTTTGAAAAGTGTCATTTGTAAGCGCGTATTTTACAAATCATAAAAAACTCTTATCATGACACAAATTATTTTCACCTGGGAGACACTTCGAAGTTCCAAGAGATTATTTTACATAAAGCTTTTGTTGCTGACATTTAGTATTCTTTACGTAGTTCTTCCTTTATATATCCCACTATTAAAGAATGAAACCAGGTGTTTATGTACCTGGTAAAATCGAAAAAAGTCTCACAAGTAAAACATCACTTCGAAAATGAGGAACTGGATCAGTCTTATCTGTTTTTTCGGTATGTACATCAAATTTTCCTGACCGCTTTTGGAATTTTTGAAATATTAGTTTAGGGGAAATCGTTTGTTTCATGATAATAACAAATTAATTTACTTCGTTTTTCTTGAAATCAAGTGTTAGTGACATCAACCATATCTAGGAAAACTGTTCCAAAAAATATTTCTTCAATTGACATAATACATCCAAAAATCATCGGAGGACAGAGGTTGAGTATCCTGGAACGACCATTCATGGTAATAATTAGTAATTTACAAATTATAATGAATCATTAAAAGAAAAAATATTTATAAATTCCTTTTGACTATTGCAGCTTTCTCTTCATCGTAGACAAGATGGATTTAAATGTGGGGCTTTTATCATATCAGCAGAGTGGGGAATTACTGCTCAGCATTGTTTGTAAATATGAAATTTTCCTTATTCAAGTATTATTCTCACGATATATTTAATTGCTGATTTGTTACTTACGTAATCATCTACTTATATCTTATAGCCAAGTTATGCAAGCATCAGCTTATGTAGTTCGAGCTGGATCGGATGAATTTCAAAAAGGAGGAACTCTACATCGCGTGACAGAAATTGTAGTTTATGATATGACTTTATACGAAGGTAAAATTCCAATTTCGGATATTGCCCTTTTCAAGGTCAGGCCTCATTTCAAATTTTCGAGTTCCGTCCAACCAGCCATGTTACCAACGGAAGGCACTTCTCCTAATCCAAGAATTCTGGTTGTTTCTGGATGGGGGACCATAAACCACCGATTAACCGTGTGTATTAATAATTCATTCATGTATACATAATATATTGAAAACATAAGTAATTATTATTAATTGAATTTAATTGAGTAGTAAAGATGCAGATAAAATTCCGATCCTGGAAAAAAAAGCCTGCAAATAGCAATTTTATTTCCAGAAATTTATGAAAATTATTTCGCCAGGAGCTTTGGGAATTTCCAGGCGAGAAAATTCTCCATCTGGGAAAACATTGAATCAGGGGATTTTCTAGCAATTAATAATGGAAAATATTCCTTTAATAAATGAATGGTCGATGCAATTAAAGAATTTTCCAGTTCAAACTTCTCAACGTAGAACCCTATAAAATTTTTAAAAAATGTATTTTTTGTATGCACTGTAGAATTTGAAATGTGTAAGGTAAATTTGCTAAAATATTAAATATTTTTTTGCAGCTGGGAAGAAATGAAGTATCTGTTTATCTCATGGCAGCTCGAGTGCCATATGTCTCCTATGAACAATGTTTCAACAGTTATCCGCGAATTTTAAACGATAATTTACACTCTTGTTATGGAGGAACAGGAACTGATGCATGCACAGGTGACTCTGGAGGACCTCTTGGTGACCGAACTACCGTTTATGGGGTTGTTTCATTCGGATTTGGTTGTGCAACACCTAACATTCCAGGTGTTTATACTCGAATATCAACCTACAGAAGGTGGATTAGGGAAATAGCAGGCGTATAATTTTCCGAAAAAATGTAAAAATGTAAACAATCGGAAACGTGTTTTTTTGGAACATATGGAACAAGTAAAACAAATTTCTAGCTGCAAACTTTTGAATAAATAATTCTAAAATTATTTAATTTATTTATTCTCACTTTTCTGTACAATGAAATAAAAAGTGTTTAAGATATAGTGCTTTATTTAATATCTTTATAAAGGGAGGGTAACTCTACAAAGTTGCCAACTTTTCCCTCGATTTTTCCTATATACATATTTATTTTCTGGAACCGCATGATTGTATTTGTTTATATACTATGGAATTTTGTAATACAAAAATTTTAATGTAAATGTAATAATTGTGAATTATAATAATTGTAAAAAAATTTATTCCTCTCGAAATGAATAGAAAGATTATTATAAAATATGCAATATAAGAAAACTGTTCCGGTATAATTATAGGGTTGAGCCACAACAAGGGTCACAAAACACCTGCTGAGGGTACCACGCGACAGGGTAGATTTAAAAAAGGGTAGATTTGCCAACCCCGATCCATTACAGTCATTATTATGTATTAAAACAAGATCCATATTTAAAGATAATACATATAAAATAAATATAATGATTCTTTCTCTAAAGTACCTTCTAGATAACAATAAATATCAATTTTCAAGTGATTCTCCTCAATTATAAATTGGCACATGAGAAAGATTGAAAAAGATTGGATATGAAAAAGATTCTATTACATTTTGTGATTATCTGCAAAATCTTGAACCATTTATAAATTTGCAGGTACATTAAGTAAATGATATTTTGAAATTACTTAAAAGTTAAAAAATCGGGCAATTTGTTGAAAATTTTTCTCCTAAATTGTAAATTCATAAGTCTCGTCTCGATTCCTACACTTTAAACTCTTTAGAGAGGAATCTACGGGAAACGGGTTACAAAAGAACCGGCATTCGAATCACGAAGCGTGGTCCCTCCAACGTTAAGCTTCGATGAACGCGGGAAGTACATTACACGTGCTGCGCCACACGTACAAATATATTTTTTTCTGTATGCTAGGTATACACTTAAAGCCCTTTAGTGCCGTATTTTTTAAAATTAACTTTAAATGGGAAATGTAAGAAAAGTAAAGTACCTTACACATCAAATATTTTATTTAAATACTGAACTTCCTTTCATTCTTCAACGACCCTCTTATTTTAGTTATAAACGATTATTTTATACCTATAAGTAATCTTCTAAAAAAAAAAAAACTGTTAAAAAAAGCCATGACATGCCTCCTAATTACGGGCCTGTTTCATATAATCAAGAGTGCCTATCATTTACTCGGCTGAGTCATCCGCGTGTTTCCCTCTGCAGAATAACCAGTCCCGTTTTCCTCTAGCATTTCCGGGGGGGTTTCAGACTATTATGGAGTCACGTGTGGACTTTCTAACAATTTCGATGATGCGTGTGAATCGTAATTATACCCGTTCCAATCGATAAGCACTTATTATCGATTATCAGGAGAAAAATAACAATATAAGAAAAACGTACCTTAGAGAAAAATGATTGAATCTGCTATTGTTATCTTACTCCTGCAATTGTTTTTTGATAAATTTTATAGTTCTATTTTAAAGAAAATTAACAATAAATATAAATAATCATCATTTTAATAGTCTGTTTCTTAATATTGTTATCGCTTTTGGTATCAAATGAATAATTCCGTTGCAGATCAAAAAGATATCATCAGATTTTCTGTATAATGACTATGAATGAATTAATTAATTACCTTGAATTAGGGTGAACCCTGTTCCTCAGACTTTTCAAAATTTCTCTCTTCATTTTCAAATATAATCCACATCCAACGTTTGCCAGAAATTTGTTTTCAATTTCCTCCACTTTCACCGAACCATCAGAATCCACCTGATTAACACTATCAGTCAAGTCATTCAACACCACCGGAGTCATTATCCTTGAATTAGCCGAAGAAGATGGTTCGAAACTCTCCATTTCACTAAACTGTTTAAAATATTTGTAGTAATCCTCCCCCAACACTGTGTCAGTAATAATCGATAGGTGTTGATTATTTTCGTAATAATTATCTTTTGCAGAACTTTTCTCAAAATTTTGGTCTTTTAAAATTTTATCTCTGTGAAAGCCTCTTTCAATAAATGTTTTCGATTTGCCGAACACTGTCAACATCTTTGGTTTTGATTTTGGTTTAGGACCAACTTTCTCGAAAAGTTGTGTCATTTTTTATAATTACTGTATTATTATTAATTTATCATTAATTTGCTTTATTATTGTACGTTTTTCGAAAAGGGTTTTTAAATCGTAATTTTATGGAGGAAAGGGGGAGTTTAAACACACTCGGTGGTAAAAGTGATACTGAATCGTATCGCTGCACAACATGCTAAGAGGGAGTGATTCGAGCGGATTGTTGGT
Organism: Synergus gifuensis; assembly: GCA_904066015.1. Taxonomy (NCBI): domain Eukaryota; kingdom Metazoa; phylum Arthropoda; class Insecta; order Hymenoptera; family Cynipidae; genus Synergus; species Synergus gifuensis. Next base: position 3,707,804 of record CAJFCO010000035.1, read on the forward strand.
TCGTATAGTTACCGAGGAGTAATGTCATTGTACCTTTCATTCCCCTTCCCCTAACTTTTCTCCCCTCTTTGTTATCAATTTTTCTATCCATTACTCTATCTTGAACCTGTACATTTTTTTAAAATTTATAAGAATGTAAATACATAAGAATTTTAAGAAAGGGCACGAGTTACCTATTATAAGGGCATATCACGTAATCGAAGACATCAAAGCATTACTAAGAATTTAACGGAATGACAACCTGAACAACTTAAAATTTAATCGTGCAACGAATTAATTAGATATTATAGTAAACTAAGGTTTATTAAAAATTATTCATGGACGTCGTGTCTTCACTCCTTTATCAGAATCATCATTTGCACTTACGTGTGTCTTATTTTCGTCTGACTGAGTTGATATAGTAAAGTCATAAGTAAACAATAAAAGGTCGTAATTTACAGCTCGGAATAAACCTTTTTATTTTCTTAAATTTAGAAAAAGATTTATTACTCTCGTTGATTTCTCAACTTTTTGGTACTTCATTTCAGATTACTTTTTTCCTGATATCACTTTTTATTATTATTTAGGTAGTCATTATTGTTTATTATTTTATTTATCATTTATAATGAAGTTTTATTTATATAAACTCTGATAAACTTGAAAAATAAATTTTTTATGTGAGGACACGTAGGTATTTGTATAGTAATGCAAAGCATCACGTTTTTCTTTTATTTGAGAGGAACAATAGTAGGTTCTGAGGATATGACTCGAATTGGTAATTAACTGCACCTGAAGGATTTCGTAATTTTAATTTTAACTCTTTGATAATAAAAATAAGTCACAAATAAGAAATAAAAATAAGACACATATTAACTTTTGCCGAAAAAGTAAGTCGTTCTTATAAGTAATCTTTCTAAATTAAGACAAGTAGTCATAATCAAACCATAAGTGACTTTCGGGAATAGGGATCAGACACTCTAAATCGTTTTTGGAGAGACGTCCAATTAATAAATTACGTGATCTGCATCTTAAATGAGCGATTAAAGAAGCATTTATATTTAAAAGTATAAGGAAATAACAAAAATATTTCTTGAAAATCTTATGAGAAGTAATAATTAAGAAATGATAAACAACTCTTGACATTTACATGCTTCAATATAATTTACAAATAAGTCGAGTGTTAAGTGATAGACAAGAGAAGCACATAAGTGAGTGTTTAATTATACTTTCGCAGTAGTCTCTACGAAACCTAAAGTCTTCGTGGAAAAAATTTATTAATACTGAGATATAAGAAGTGACGGAGATTTTCAAGACGTAGTTTTATCAAGAAAAACAATTACTCTTAATTGAACTTTTGAATTACAATATTTTACGTAGTTGTCTTATGGGAAGTAATTCTAATTCAAATTGATAATAAAAAATGTTTACTGCACAAACGATATTCATTGTCAGTTGGTATTTAATACTCTATTATTTTTTACCTTACAAATTTTACTAACAACAAAAATAAAACGTTATTTATCTCGAGTAAATAAAGTAAATTTTTGATTTAACTGCAATCGATGGAATAATGCAGAAACTAAGGGTAGTTTTCTACACCCTTTCTGCAATACAATGGTCGATAAATTTGTACCCTTGTGAGTTTTATCCCCTAAAAGCAGGTGGCGTTGTTATCTTTAATTCAGAAAATTATCCTCTTTATTTATTATTACTGTTATTATTAATGAATTAATGAAAATTATATATTAATAAAAATCTTGCTTTTCAAAAATTTGGTAATTGCTAGAGTTCGTACATATTTAAAAATATTTGAGTTTTAAAATAACTATTTGAATATAAATTATATATATTTTAAATAGGTAACTTCAACATCTACAGATAAAATAAGAATACATAAAACAGTATGGATATACTTTTCTAATGAAAATATGAAAATATGAAGATTATTTTACATTGCAGGTGGAGTTCACCGAGGGACGTTAATCTGAACAGTCTCTCAGATCCTTTTACTAGATAACAAAAGGACACTAGGAAAAGATAAAGGGTTAAATGATAAAATCCGATTCCCGATTTAATCTTCTCATCTAAAGCTCTACAGTGACAGATAACTATATTAGTTCAAAGCTTTAATTAATTAATGCCAAGGACGTAAACAAGCTCCCTGTAGGAGCTTGCGTGCAGGTGAAATTATGTGTTGCAGTTCAATTTTGCAGCTTAAAATTACAAATATTTCTAATATATCTAATTAACTTGATTCATGTTATAACTTTTATTATAATCAAATTCTCCTTCTTAATTCATGTTTATTGATAAATTAAGCGCAGGAGAGATGAAAGAAGCTCTAAATGAGATTCGTGGATCCCGAGACTCTGTTACAGTATTCGAAATAAGTTCCGGAGGGTCTTTTGTCGTGCGTCGTTGGTCTCTAATCTCTCTAATCTGCCCTAAATGAAATACTTGCAATTCTTTGCCTTCGTTTCACTGCCACGTTTGAGTAGGAGGAACCACTTGACCGGGGGGTTGGTAAATTGATGTCATCCAGAATGATGTTCCAAGGGTGAAAGGGGATAACTACAAACAAGCGATATATAATTCCTCTAACTGGCTACCACATATTTCTGACTCTTAGGTGGCTCTCTTCAAACATTGGCGTCGAATTTTCATCCATTCTTTCCTTCAAGTCAATTTTATTTCCTTTCCTTCAATTAGCCTCGATCAAGTTCAACCCAAAAGTCGACCTTGCACGTATAATTTTCTTTGTTTCTCGTTTCGGGGTTAATCTTTGGTCATCTTGAGCTTAAGAAGAAAAAAGTCCTACTACACGTTTTTGAAAAAAATGATTTTTTAATTGATTTTGGATATTTTACTAAAAGATTTTAGGAAGCGTCTATTTTTCACGAGGAATATGAAGGAGAAGGCGATAACGCGGAAAAACGAATTTCATAAGCTACGAGTGAACGAAATTGAAGATCCGATAGAAATTGCAGCTAGCTCTACGCTGCTGACAATACGTACCCGTTCTCTCGGGCGCTTTTTGATTCCCCTGTGCACCCCAACCCCCATCGAGGGATCGAGGCTGACTTTTATTACACTGTCTGATGTTATGAATGCGATGAATGCTACTCGTCGGCCCCTTATATGTACGTATCGAGTGGTTATGCGTTTTTACGATCTGTATCGCTTGAGTCGCGATTAACGACAGCTCTAAGTGTCTTTTTAAAATACAAAACAACATCACACCTAAATTCCCCCAAAAAATAAAAAGAGATTAGTCTTTTTACTTGCGATTTTATTCCAAATTAGGCCAAACAGCTCTACGCACGATTAAATCTATTTCAAAATGTAGAAACATCTAAAATACATGTGTTGAAACTTTATTTCAGAAAATATGTACATGTCAGTAATACATGATTTATATTTATATTATTATATATTATTTATATTTATATATATTTATTCCAGTCTTTTAAATTTTAAAGGAAAAACTGTACGAAATATCAGTTTCGAGATAACAATTGTCCATAAAATGTTATGGATGTCATGTTTGCGTTCATGTAGCAAGCACTGAAAGGTCTTGAATGAGATTGCCTCGTTATTGAAACCCGTCAGCGTAAATGTATAAGTGATGGTCCAAGTTATGACGTATGGCATTGGGACCACACAAGTGTGTGGTTTCAGTTGCAGGTGCGCTTTCAAAATCGCAAATATGCGTGACGAATCACAGTGGCCAAACACTTGCATTCATGTCTCACCCCTCGAACATATAGTGACCAAAATTTACCACCCTGTCAATTCACTCAGCATCAAAACCATGTCATCAGCTGCAAAAGGCAATTTATCTCTGCTACTCCGTTTCTAACTCTAGGCTACTAAAAAACTGCATATTCATCCCTATAAAAAATCTAGAATTTATTTATTAATCCCCTGCTCAATACAAATTTAAAAAAGCATAGATACTTTATTTTCAGAAATGAATTTATTTTTAGAATGTATATTTAAATCAGAGTTTAAATTTTTGAACATCAGTCCGGAGATTTTTAATTAGTGAATGAGATTGTAGGCCTGATTGCAGAGTTTTACGGTGACATGTATAATAAATTAGAAAATGTGGAGCTCAAATTTAATTTAATTTTTCATTTTAAATGGCATATATTATAGGCATGTCCGTCTAGCAGTATTTGACATACCTATGTTCACATATTGCTGGACTGGAGTGTGGCCATATATGGTCTGCTATATGTGCTGATTATGAGATTCGCGGCCTCTCCGTTTGATATGAATCCGACGCCCAGATTGGTATGGAACACATTTTATGCGAAGGAATGCCCTTTGAACAAACCACATATATACAGGTACTCCACACATTGTGGTCGCTTTCCAAATCCCATAGGTATAGCTGAGTCTTATTGCCAAATCTTCACTCTGATATAACATCTCGTTGTTTATTTGATTCTCGAATGATTAATATCAACAATTATTAATAACAATGTCATAATACACTTAATAAGAATACATTTTTAATAAGAATATCAAGGAATCAAATCCCTGTACAAAGGGAATTTATCCAATCAATTTTTGTATTTTTATTTCCTTGTTTTATCCTTTAAAAAGCAACTTTATATAAAATAACATGAAAATGTTAGGATAGACTGTAGTTGTAATGAGAGCGAAATTAATACGATAAAAACCGCGTTTTCAAATATTGTTTCATGAAAGAAAATATTCGTAATTGGAACGTGCATCCGTTTAAGCAAAATAATATAGTGAGCGAGTCTCGCTGGTTTTAATTTTACAGGCACCCAGAATCACCCCCTGTGCAAAATTACCATGAAACACTGGAATTGGGCGGAGCGAATAACCGACAACGGCAGAGGTATGTATAGATACAAATACGTGTCTACGCTGTGAGTTTTAATATTCGAGAATGATAAACAAAGTGCAATCTAACGAAGTGGATGGAGGCACAGTGTAATAAAATTTGCGTTTGAGTTTCGTCGACGAGGGAAAGCGAGGAAAATGGCTTCCTTCTGTTTCAATTATTTCACATTTCTGGTATACATTTCAATCATCGTTTTATTCAAGCTCTGCAATCACAATATAACTAACAATATCAACAAGGAAGCCACTTGCAGAAAATAATTCTATTACTTCCTTTCATTTCACCGCAAGTCCTCTTCTTTTATTTATTTTTGTACTTCTGTGACAAATATTAAAAATTAAATTAAATAGAAAAACTAGTAACGTTTTATTTTTAATGGTAATTATATTATTAATAAAAAATGTTTCATATTTGCGTGGAAATCTTTCCCTGGAAAAAAAATTATTACAAAAGTAGATATTATTGATAATAAGCCTCTTGTGATACCTTTTTTGTGTAACAAAATTTATTTATTTATTTATCAATATGATTCATTTTTTAATTTTCTATATAGAAAGAATTACAGGAGTGACTTTGTCAATTTTTCAATAATTGATATTTTATTTTTTATTTTACGTGTTACATATTATATTATAGTTCAATTTCATTATATTTTATCAATAAGGTCAGTATTTTCCATTAATTAAACAGGGTTATCTTTGAACTTAAAACGATTAAAAATTCAATTTCATTCAATATTTATGGCTGTAAATTTAACTTTTTTCCCTCAACATTCTGAACTTCCTTTACCAATCACATTATTAAGATTGCAAATGTAAGTATAAATTTCAGGAATTATCGTCATTATTGTAATGAGCTCCAAAAACGATCTAGAAGCAAATTATAATAAATAAATAAATAAATCTTTAAATTTAAAAGCTTTAATTAGAAACATTACAAATAAAAATTTTAAAAATTGTTTTAATGTTAATATGTAATTCATAAGACCTGCCAACTTTGCATTACAATCCTAGACGCGTACAATTATAAATTCTTCAATTTTAATTCTTCTATTCAAACACTTTTTTATATCTCGAATGCTTCCAGTTCCAGTTTCTTCCAGAACTCGGAACAGTTTAAAATTTTCAATTGTTCTATTCTAAAAGCCTCGATGTCGAAATAATTACACTCATATATTAGAAATTAATTTAGGACCCACTTTCCCTTATAAATTCAGTTTCTAAAACTTAAAAATTTGATTATAATTAATTATTATTGCTTCTTCTTCTTATTATTTTTTATTGAAACTACCAAACCTTAATTACTTGGCTGGTAATCGATTAAATCGGATTTTTCCAGTAGGAGATGATTGAAAAAGTAAACTTGATGCGTGAAAGGTGAAGGAATACATACGAGGATTTAAGGGTTGAGAAATCAGGCATTGGGGGTATAAGGGTTAGGGGTAGTAGATAGTTATATATAGTACTAGTGGTAGATAGAAGGGAGAAAAGAGAGAGAAAACATGAGTGCGAGGGGGTGGTTAGACCCCACAAAGGCAGTGGGGCTCTTTTGATTCGCAAGCTAATTGGAATGCCGCGGATGCCGACGACGATAGAGCAGGGGTTCGGATCCCGGGATGCTGAAGTCCCGGTGTATCCAGGAGTGAGGGAGGCGGGGCTAACTTCACGCAGGTCCGTAGAGCTTTTGATATGAAAGCTCGATCGTCTTGACTTTTTCCGCGTGAAGCTTTCGCTTGGTTGATTTCTCATATTCGACGATCTATTTCCAGAATTCAATCCAACCGGAATTTTCATCCTAGTTTCAAGGTCAAGGACACTAACATAATTTAGGGCCCGAATCAAGCAACTGGTTATTTATAATTTATAATAATATATTAACTTTAATTTCGAAGGTGTCTTTTACGCACATTAAAAATGTTTTATATTTTTTTGATAAGATTCTTCTCTTTTTTTTCTTTATTTTTGGTAATTTTTGATTCCAAATTTCAAATTTATGTACATATTTATATATAAAGCTCTAATGCTCATACTCTGTTGGTAGCGCTAATGAATTAACAAGGTTCGAATTACCATATACCTGCAGTATTTACTGCCACACAGTATACACTTAATATCAGGCCAGATATTTCTAGCCGGGCCAGAAAAGCGACAGAGTTCCGGGTGATATTAATATTTTAACAAAAGCTAAGTGGAGTGGGAGAAGCTTTTGCTTTTGTAGTTCCGGCAGCCATGATGCAGGTCCGCGTAAAAAGCTCTGTCTCCCCCAACGCACCCCCTAAACGTTCTTTCACCTCCTCCCCAATAACCGTTTTTTTCATCAAAAAAAAAAAAAAAAAATGATCGATGCCTCGTATAATAGCGAAAAAATATAAACCATATTTTCCACATAAATCAAATGCTTTAAACGAGAATTTTTAATTAATTTTTCAAATTAATCATTCATCATGGATATAATCATTTTCTATTTTGTTTATTCCTAAAATATTCAATTAGTAAAATTTTAAACAAAAATATTTGTACTAAAAAAAAGCAAATGGGGTAACTGAAAATAAAAAATGCAATTTTCAATGTACAGATTCGAGAGTTTATTTCCCTGCGACATGTATATGTTTAATATTAGTATCACATATTTACAAAAAATTTTTTTCGCGCGCCAAGACCAGAAAGATTTTCCAGCTAAAGTCAAGAATCACAAAATTAATATACACTTTCCATTCACGATTTAATATACGAAAGACATCAATTACAATGTAAAGGGCTTTTAATAAATAAAATACTTTCCAGTACAGCAAATTCTGTAATTGACAAAAGGGGTAAGACAGAGGGATAAGATAACCCCGACAAGCTTTTTCAATCGTTTTCAAAAATAAAGAATCCCAAAAGGAAAGAATGTTTTTTTTCTTTGAAAATCATTATTTTCTTAGTGATCAAAGATAAGGCATCAAGGTATAAAGAGAGTCTCAACTTTGTTGATCAAATCTATATACATTACAATTTTTGAAAGGGAAAAATATTTTTTAAGAAAGGTTTTCAGTATTTTTTTTCATCCTCGATTTGGTGATCTGGCATTTCTGGATCTTCGAGGTTTCTGGGAAGAGAGAGCTGCTGGAGAATTGACCAAGTTCAATCTTGTGGAATTTCTTCTTCCACTGGAACATCGTTCTCCAGGATCTCCTGATTCCCCATCAACTCCTGATTGTAAAGAAAGAAAATAATTATCTCTAAGTTCGTATAATGATTAAATTAAAAACACAGAGAGTATTTATACTTCTTATATTTGTCATCAAACAATACACGAGACTCTCGAATCTTAAAGAAAAATATGTAACTGGCAATTAAGAATATTACGATTAATGATATCAAAAAACACCGTTGTATGCAATATAAAACTACTTTTAATAACATCACTTTTATAATGAAATCCACAAGAGAAAAAAAATTCATACCGAATTTTTCCTTGGTGTTAAAGGAGACTTTCGTCGATTCGTGAACTCTGCAATTATTTTTTCTTGGAACTACTGGTTCTGGATAACTTCCGGTACCACCGCAATATCGACAAGTCCTTTTTTGCCCATAAGATTCCAAGGGGGGTTCCAAAGTCGATTTTGTGGTGTCACTTTTTCTTAGGTAGAGATAATTTTGTGCAGGTCTGATTGGACTATATTTTCCTGGATTTCGAGATGGCAACCAGGAATTTGGTGGTCGACCATTGGTTGGTTTGATCATTTTTCGAATCGGGTATGAATCAGGTGAAATTTCATCGTCTTCGGTTGCTTCATCAGTGACGTCATGTTCTTGAATATCCTGAGGGGCTCTAAATTTCAAGAAATTATTTACATTTTCTTATGTTATATTAAAATATCAAAATATTGATAAAATAAAAATAAAAAGTAGGATAAACAAACCTTCGAGTTGCCATTTCATGATACTTTTTTTGAAAATGCCTCTCGTGTTGAAATTTCAGTCTTTCCTGGGCCAGATCGAGCATTTTAAGCCTTTCCATTATTGCCATAGGATCTTTCTCATATTTTTTTGGAAATCGCTGTAAAGGCGGAGAAATTTCATAATCATCTACTTCCTCTTCGAGATCGTCTCGTTCCTTTTCAGTTTCAGAGCCACATGATTCTTCTTGAATTTCCTCCTCTAGAAAAACACCACATTGTTATTTTTATACTCATATTTTATTTTATTTAATAATTAAAAGGTTTTACATTACAGACAAAAATTACCTTCATTTGCAGGAGCTTCGTCCTCATAATATTGTTCGTCACCCAAATCTTCGTCATCGTTTTCGTCGTCATCTGCATCATTTTCAACATCTACTTTAAATTCATTTCCCTTTCTTGAAGTTTTATTTCGTGTGACCCTGTGACTTTGAGGACATCTGTATTGTGTTTCTGAATTTTCAATTGACGAATAATTCACATGTAACGAATCTGGGGGAATGAGCTTTTTATGCCTCCTGAAAGGATCAGGGATGTAATAATTTGCTGGGTTGTCAGTTCCTCCTGCTTGTCTCCTACATCATACAATATTTAAATTGAATTTCAATCTTTTAATACATTATATCAAAAGATTTCACTTAACTACAATGTGAACATCCAAAATTAATAATAATTTTAATTCAATAACGAATTAACAAACACGAACCTTTCCCTTGACCAATTGGACAATGACGGATTTCCCCTTTGGTATTTCCAATATGCTTCAGATGGAGCAACACCACCATGAAATCTGTCTGCCCTCGATGATGCATAAGATGATACATGAGATAATTTACCCTTAGATCGTTCACCCATCTCCATCACAATTTCCTTTAATAATATTCTATACAAATTTTCAAACTTTCTTTACGGTTTCTTAATTCCCAGCAAGTCCTTCTTTTAAAATATTGCAGAAGTTCTCAATTATTTTTTTTTTTTAATTCTCCCGGTATCTTTGATCAAAAATATGCATCAATTCCTTTCACAAATTAACTTCTCATATTTCCTTTATCTAAAATTTTTCATTAGGTTTCAATCCAACTAAATTTATTTACACGCTTGAGATTCTTTAATAAAATGCTCTTTCAATGATGAAAATTCAAATCAACTCATCTAAATAAAAGCTCTTTCTGAGTCTTCTTGAGCCTTTTCCAAGTCTGATGCGATTACAGACAATTCTTGAAGTATCAATGGAAAAAATACGACGTCGAGGAAAAAGGGATCTGGTGAGAATTTCTGAGTATAAAGCTTAGACGGGGCTTTCTGGAGGGGGAAAGGTGGAGGATCACTTTTGCCATTCACTGGGTTCGTTACTGTCCTCTTGTTCTAGATTCGATAAGTTAGTTTGATGAAATTCGTGTAATCTTTGACTCGCTTGCTCGTGATTCAATTTTCGCCATTTAATTCTGCGATTTTGAAACCAAACTTTTACTTGGGCCTCGGTTAATCTTAACGCGTGGGCCAAATAGAGTCTTTCTGGGCCAACCATATACTGCTGCCTTGCAAATTCACCTTCCAGTCGTTCCAATTGTTCGGCGGTGAAAATTGTTCTCACTCTCTTCAACTTTCCAGCACTATTGGGACAAGAACTTGAAGAACTGCTTTTCGTCGAACCTTCTTGTCCTGTAAAATATCATGCAATTCCAAAGAAATTACACATCAAATATTCAGTAATTGCAAACGATTCAATAATCAATTTAAAAAATATACTACTTGGTTTTAAAAAATCTTAAACCATCAAATACCTCTAAATTTTGATTAATTATTTTTTATTCACTCTTTACCATGTTCAGGGTTATTTTTTATATGTGCATGAATTTTTTTTATGATTACTGCAACCTTAGAATTCAAAAATATAATATAAACCGCAAACTTTTACAAAATATATGGATTATGAAAACACTTATCAGCATTGAAAGATTTTCTTTTTAGTTATTCATATGTCATTACTGAAATTTGACAGCAACACACTGTTTGAATATTATAAACAACAAAGCATCAACATTTTTAGAGGGACTTTATGAATATTTTAAATTTCGTTTGAGTTACAATTCTACTAAATCACCTAACAAAAAATATTCTAAAATTAGGATAGAATAGAATAAGCCCTTTTTTCAGGTAAACTCTACTTTTAAATGCTGAATATTAGGATAAACTAAAAATTTACCCTGATGTTTCCTGTAAGTGTGATGTTTCTGATGTTTCTCTCTTTGGGTGTTTCTCAGTCCCAAAATAGCATCAATCGTAAAAGACTTGACCTGTTGTTGCTGATGTTGTTGATGTTGACTTTGACTAACGGGATGTAATCTTGGCAATTGTGTCGCAATATTTTGCGTCGACAAATCTGTTGTTAACAAATGTGACCTTCTCATTCTCTCATAAGCCATTGCTTCCAAATCTGGACTTCTCTGTTGAATCTGCAAATTTCTATAATCACTCGATTCCAAAATTGCCGAATTTTCGATCAAAGGATTTCCTCGAAGTCTCTCCAACCCCAAACTATTCACATGACTATCCCTCACCCTATCAAACGACAGATTAAATTCCTTCATCTTTTCCAGAGGGAGATTATAATTTTTCAAAATTCCAAAATCCTTCATCTCTCTATCCATCGAAAAGCCAATATTCTTGTTATTCCTTTCCAAAGAAGCCAAGTTATTCCTCTCCAAATGAATATTCTTTTGCCGAAGTTCCCTTCCAAAGTTCAACATCATCTCTTTTTGATTCAGAGGTTCTTTATTCCTCGACAAAGCTTCCATTTCCGGAACATCTTCACTGGATGAATTCCTCAATCCATATCGAATCGGGTCCGATAAAAAATTAAAATCCTTCGGCTTATTTAAAGCCATCGCCAATTCACTCGCTGCGTCTGTCATCACTTCATCAAGTCTCAAGTGATGAGGCCTTCCTCCCACAAAATCCTTCTTCAATCCATCCTCCTTATTTTTATCCACTGACAAATTTAATTCCTTAATTCTTTCATAATCCTGAAAAGCTCGTAGTTGCGTTTCCGAGTGGCTCGACTCGCTCCTGTCTGACATCTCCGTCGGGTCCAGTTCCATTCTTCCCCTCAAATTGTCTACAAATTTAATTAATTTTCATCCTTTCCTCACCAAAATACTCACTAAATAAACAGTCTATAAATTTCTAAATGAAGTTTAATCACCCTTTTAAAATCCAAAAACACAACACTCAGGTTCAAACACAAGATCTTCTTCAGTCTACTTCACTTATCTAGTTTATTATCCTCCTACTGCATCTTAAATTTCACATATTCACTGAAAATTCGAGTACATTCTGAAATCATATTTCTAAGAAAAAAAAAGTTTGGAAATTTGAGAAAAAATTGTCAAGAAAATGTGTAGGGGTAAGTGGGAAATGAAATTTTGAAGATTGAAAAGCGGATAAAACTGAGTAACGGAGCAGAAGCAATCCCTTTTTCTCAAAGTTGGTAGGATAATGATGTCAGCGAGAAGAGGATCGTCGCTATCACTGCACGGGACTAAGGATATCCGGCTAATGATCCCGTACGTGACGTTGGTATTTACCCTCGGCATCCCCCAATCAGTCCACCGCGTTCACCTCCGTAATCCCCCAAATGGACCGCATAATCCGTCGGTCAATATTTTTTCCTCAGTGGTGGCTCACGTGAACTATGATTGGCCAGATCCGCCATCAGCCTTAGGGAAGGACACGCCCCTAGAAAGCTCTGTGGGGGTTACTTGCTGGGAGTCCGTTATTTTTTTATTCCCCTCTACCTCCACCTCTGACGTTCCACCACTCATGAGCAGCTATGTGTATCCTTAGCGAGTCCCATTAATAAGCTTTCGCGGACCGTCTAACTTACCCCTTGGTCACCCACCCCCTCGCGGGTGGAAATACACACACTGAAGAAGATGCTCTCGTTCAACTCGGGCGACGATGTCATCCACGTCTAAAGCGCTCCTTTAATTAGGTACCGACTAATGACGATGGGGTTATTTAATTCTGTGGAGAATCCTTTCTTGCTGAACTTTGCAAGTCGCTAGGATACCGCAATTATTTTTTTAATTCACTGAGAAGGCGATTTTTTTGAATCAAGCAATGTTTCATTCATATTATGCTTGATTCAAATATATAAATAGTAGGGTGGCTGGAAATATTAAGTTTCTTTGATTAAATGGTTAATTTATTATTTATGGCTCTGCAATCGTAATATAACGATATCAACAAGGAAGCCACTTGCAGAAAATAATTCTATTGCTTCCTTCAATTTCACCGCAAGTCCTCTTCTTTTATTTATTTCTGTATTTCTGTGACAATTATTCAAAATTAAATGAAATAAAAAAACTAGTAGAGTTCTATTTTTAATTTTTCATTTGCGTGGAAATCCTTCTCTGGAAAAGAAATTATTATAGAAATAGAAATTATTGATAAGAGCAGCTCTTTTGTGCTATTTCCTTTTTGTGTAAAAAAATGTATTTATTTATTTCTTATGATACGTAGCCCCTGCTCATAAATATAGTTCAATTTATCAAATTCTTTTTATAACATACGTTTGTCGTTTATTACATAATTGTGGTGTTACAATTTTCTCAGTCAAACATATATATATATATATATATATATATATATATATATATATATAACAATATATTATGTCTATTGCAAATATGTAAACAGTAGGGCTAAAAAAATTAAGTTTCTTTGATTTGTAGTACACCCCATACGCTTAAACCACCCCCAATTGTAAAAAATTTGTATTTCCTCACAAGATTGATAAAAAGTTTCTACTTTTGCCTAAATATTGTGGAAAGTGGTAAGAAAAAGGTAATCGAATAAAAAAGTGTAGGAAGTTTAGAAACCTCCCCTAGAAATAAAAAAAAACACCTGCCTGTTTTGAAAAACTACTGTTCTGTACTTTTTCACGGTTTTTTACCGTGGGATCTAAGATCCCCTGGTTCAAAAAATTTCAAAAAAGTTCAGTTGTTCATTCATCAAATGGAAGCTTTTTTCTCTGTGTATTCTCCGTGTATATATCTATTCGAATGAAAATTTATTTCATATACAAGATTATAAACAAAAAATCACAATCGGAAGGAATTAACCTTTTCAATGAAAAATTTCTCTTAAAAATTGATTACTAATCATTTTCTGCAGAAACCTATTGATCTGATAGATTATAAATTCCACAAAATATGTTGCAAGTTTTATCATCGACATCTTAATCTTAATCTCAACACACATCTGAAGATAATCTCAACTTTTTTTTTCACTTTCAGAGAATTTTTTCAAATCTGAAATAAATATATTTATGTTCATTAATCGTCATTTCTACATTATGAATTTTCGATTTAAACCGTAAATAAGCCTTGTCTAATTATACCACCCACCAAACTTCATCCACAATCCCCTCATTAGGAGTTGACGGGCGTGCGGGAATTTCAGTACCTCGGAAAACCTCTAAGGAGCTTTAACAAGAGAGCTTAATTACCTTCGTAGGTGGCTTTTCTTCGTATATGTAAAGTTATGTGAACTTTACACATAAATTCTTACGATCATATAATACGCCAATTTTCAGTTTGAACAAAGCTCACAATGAAAATTTAACTTCCTTTATCCAGTTTACAAAAACTCTCTCTCTAAGTTTAAATAAGTAAGAAATCAGTTAAATTCACTGATTAATCAGTAAAAATGGTTACTTATTTCTTATAATAAACTGTCTGAAAATATCCTATCTATAAATTTTTCACTCCTTGATTTAGATTCAAAGATGAAGGGACCAACCAACACACAAGTGCCTATAGGAAGTCTGCGAACTTTGAAAGCTAATTTCAAGTTGAAATTAAGTCATAAATTCCAAATTTACTTGAAGCCTCAAAGTATTTACTTTAGAGGATAGACAAGAAGCTGCTGGGATAATATCATCTCACCCTTTATGAAATATTACGTACTGCAACTTTCCCCAACGTATTTAGCAAACTTTATATATATATATTACCTTATACAATTTTATGGGATGAAATGAAATTAGGTACCTATGAAATACCTCTATGAAATTTTTACTAATAAATTAATATTATACTGTCAAGAAACTCTTCCATCTGCCATTAAGCATCAATTTGTATAATTAATTCAAAATATAATCTACAATCTACATGAATTGTTCTAATACTTGGTTTTATTAGAAAATAATTATAATAATGTTTTTAGCCTGGATTAAAAGGGTTGAAACCTCAACCCTGGTCAAGCGATATTTTCATATAGAGTTTTGGCTGGTTAAGTAAAACAAGGGTAGAGAATGAGGGTAGTTCGTGTAGAATCACCCTCTAAAGCTCTAAACTCTACAATCTACATCCTCCTCCCACACTTTATTCAGAAGAGCTGTAATTATTAGCTTTTGAGTAAGAACCTCGGCGCTGGAAACACGGTTGCTACAAGAACAAGAAGGGGTGGGTTAAGAGAGAAAATGGAGGAAATGGGGGGAGGGGAATCTATGGGACGACAAATGTTTAAATTAAATGGAGAACGGGGCTGGGATGGAAAGAATTTCTATTGAAACTCGATACCCATCCCCGTCGTCGTCCAAATGACTTGCGAGTCACCCTTATTACGGCCCTAAATTTATCACTGAAATTTCGGAGAGTATTTTACTCGGATAATTGCTCCGCTTTATAAAAGACTCGATATATATTAAGACCAAGATCAGCGAATCTTTTGTTGTCCTCTCTCAACTATAAAGTCGACATTAAAAAAGTTTGTATTTTATTCAAAAAATTATAAAATATTAATTATACCAAAGAAATCAAATTTAGGGATGTTTCTATTTGCTAATTCAACATAAAAATTATATTTTTTTTGTAATTAATTTTTGTGATTTATTCTTATGTGATTCTTTGCAAAAAAAAGTGATTTATAATTATTTTATTGCCCTTTTGCAGGACTTTTTGACAAAAATATTTTCGTTTTCTGCTCGAAAATTATGTTTGTAATGTTTTTTTTTGTTTTTTTTTTGTTTTCTTTTTAAATAAATAAACTTTGTGAATTTCATCCCTCACAAATTCTATACGAAGCATCTCTTCGCCCCTCGACTCCATCTTTCACATCGTATACGATATTAAAGCCGGGGCAATTAACGCGGGGGTGTATAGAAGTTGGCAAGAGGGGATGAAAATAGTAGGGGTTGCTCGGATATGATTGGCTGTCAGGGGGTTAATCCCAGGTCAAACCACACCCCCGTATGTCTCAATCCACCCCGTTTCACGTTTCTCGCTGCTCTAGCGAATCTTCATATCCGTTAGAAATATGCTAAAGCTGCTTTCTGGGGCTAACTGGCTACTTTGCAACTTTTCGCAATATCGCGACTCGACTCGTTATGTTTTTCATTACTTTCTATCAGTTTTGCAATTTTATACTTTCTTTTTCCTCCTTTGCTGGGGATTATTGTATTTTGTTGAGTCGGATATTTTTCTTTGGAATCTCAGCAACGAAGGATAATTAAATTATAATAGAAAATTCAAAAGGGAGAATTCATTTATTATTATTATTATTATTATTATTAATTTTTCTTTTCCGCTGTAACTGTTTCAGAACAATCGGGTCACAATTTTCTGTAGTTAATATTATAATATTAAGAATAGTAAGTTTATTATTTATAATGACATATGAATATAAATTGATTAAAAAATTTAATTTCTACCTCATTAGCTCGTCTGTGGGATATTTAAAAATCTTTTTCAAAATATTATTTAAAGAGTAATTTCGTAGAAGTTTATATTTTAATAATGTAAGATTCATTTTTTGCACAAGAGAATGAAAGTTTCACACAATTCTGAAATTAAACCTCCACCGCATTTATAATTACATAATTCTAAATTTTTTCTGAACGTATTGT
The DNA here is from genome assembly GCA_904066015.1 of Synergus gifuensis. Taxonomy (NCBI): domain Eukaryota; kingdom Metazoa; phylum Arthropoda; class Insecta; order Hymenoptera; family Cynipidae; genus Synergus; species Synergus gifuensis. Next base: position 3,724,517 of record CAJFCO010000035.1, read on the forward strand.
TCAGCTGAATTTAATAAAATTTGAAATTATATTTCACTCACATTTTCGTTCTTAAACTTCATTCTTCTTTATTCATCTATCCAAATATCACAATTTTTTTGCAATGTTGCGTGATAATATTGAAAACATTTTTTTGTTATTATTTTTAATTATTAAATAATAAATAATAACTTTTTATAACAATATTGAATACTATTGTCCTGTGAAAATTATTGTCCAGGACCTATAGATATTTCAACAAATTAATTTAAATGCATTCGTATTGATAAAAAAAAATACATAAATCGATTTAGCTGTTAAGAGTCAGAATTTAAAAAAAATATAATTTCCCGCTTAGGTCATGGTTGCCATACTTCTACTGTAGAGGCACGCGTGCGTAGAGGGAAGCTTCTACGGACCATGCAGGCGTCTCGCAACTCGCGCCATCGCAATGTCTTTGGCATGGGTGTAAGGGTAAGCATGATCTAATCATCCAATGTGAATCTTCTCGTCTATGAAAAAAAGGAGGAAAAGACCATGTCATTCTAGGAAAGTTAATTGAATTAAATAAACAATTTTAATATGTCTAATTTATCATGAATTACTGCAATTATGGGTAATGCGAGAAATAGAAGGAAACAAAATTATATGAAATCTCATAAAATTTCCCAAATTTTTATCATAAATACAAAAGTATTAATCTAAAGTGAAGAACTTTTTAAGTAAATATATATATACAATTTATCAGTAAGTAGTATCAAATTACAGGAAATAAATCAGGAAAAAATATAAGTAAAAAAATTAATTTCATGATTATAATGTTTTAGAAAATAAAGTTAGCAAAAAGGCGTAAAATTATTAGTTACTTGTAAAATATTAGTGAATAGAAATTAGTAAAAAAATGTTGACTAACAACGTTAATTTTAAGTTAAGTGGAATCAATGAAAACTGCACGAAGGATCACATTGAATACTAGCCTTGGCTTTCTTATGTACATTCCGAATTTGTATTTTCACGAATGCTAGCTGCTCCTTTGACAAGCTCTGCAGCTCTTTCATCTCAACTCCTTTTACAAATTTTTCAGCATTTTCAACTCGTTTTTTGAACGAACTGAATTTTAGTAGGTGTTTAGACTGGTGTTTCAATAAATTAGTCGCTATTCTATGTAAATGTTTGGCAACTGGAGTTAAATTTTTTTCCTGGTAACTAATCCAAGAATTGGTCGTTTTTTATAAAATTTTGAAGTACAGCACAAAGTGTTGGGTATTCCTACTCCTTCTCGAGAAATCTCTTCTTTCAGTGAAACAGCATCGTCAATGTCCTTTACATCAGTACTGGAATCTTTTCCTTTATCCAACGTTTCCGCTAATTCTATACTGTTCATATCAACTGCTACTTCCTTCATCTCCATATTTATCGAGGAATCCACACATTTATTGGTACTGTTTGTTGAAGTAGACGATGTAAACTCTACAAGTAATTCGGGAACAGCATCGTTTCTCAATACTCGTCGAAAAGATGTTATTGTGTAGCTGCTTTCGGAAAAATGCAATTGACAAACTCGATAGTTTCTCAATGACTCTGTTGTCTACTCATCAAGATCTGGATTTTTAATAATATTTCTCCATGCATTACTTTGCCTCACATCCTTCGGAAATGCATGTCTCAAAATAGATTTTTTGGACCTGCAGCCCGGTACGCAGCATCGCCAATAAACTTTTGTTTTTGGAGCTCCCCTAGTGTCACCTAATAATGTATAATAATTATAAATTAAATATATAATTAAACCTAATAATGTATCATAATTTTTGAACATTTTTAATTTAAGTTTTTTGTATTGAAAAGAGTCAAAAAGAAAAATTGCCAACATTTTTTTAGATGGAAAAAATATGTGTAATAACACTTTCTTAAAAATATTCTTGCAAAGCAAAATTAATAAATTTATTAGGTATTATTCTAACTTTATTTTTTTAATTCATTTATTTACAATTGTCATCCAATATAAACTTTAACTTAATACATAATCTAACATAACCCCAAAGTATGTCGTAATATTTCTTACCTGTGCTACTCGACGCATTTTTTTCACTTATTTTCTTCTGGGGTACTTCCATTGTAATTTATATTTTGTATAAATTACTTTTATTATTAATAAAAAAATAAAAATCACAGAAAACTCACAAAACTTTATTTCTTGCAACTGTTTGCAACGGAAATTTTCAAAAACATTTGACATTTGATTATGTTGAGCAGTAGCTTGTATACGATGCATACTTACACAACTACAATCATCAGCGCCATCTAAAATATGAAACCCGTATGCTTCCGCTTTAAACACTATCCCGGAAAAGCCTATCTTTCCACCCACTGATCTAATGTAAGCGGTCAGTAGCAGACTGAGCAAACTAGCAGGTAGTTAGTAGTAGTGTTACTTTCTCTTCGCAAGTGTTCTTGTAAACACGTGTTTATATTTCTTATAGTCTCCAAACCCCAGTTTTAAATATAATTTCAGTTTCTTTTAATTTAATTTAATTTACATTTAAAAAATATAAACTGCAACTCATAAAAAAAATGGAGCAAGAATTAAAGGAACTGGCTTGCGAATTTTTCGATGTAGGAGTAGTTAAATTCGGCGAATTTCTTACAAAAGTTGGATTAAAAACCCCTATATATATAGATTTGAGAGTCCTCGTTGCATACCCAAAAATTATGGTAAGTTTGCTTTTGATGTTAAACAAATAATACCTACGTCTGCTTGTTGATATTGTATGTACCTTCTATATTGTGCTTATATCTCTTATCCTTGTGAAGAGTATAAAGAATACGCAATATAAATACTTAGATTTTTTATACTGTGAATGTGGAATTTACCGTACATTCGACTCTCCCAATAGTAAACTCGCCAATATTATTATTGGAAGGCTCGAGTATGTAACTGTCTTTTTAGAAATAAATATTTCAAAATATTTTATTTTTCGCAAAAGATATACATATTTTTCTTCGATTATAAATTTCTTCAATATACCGTAATGTTTAATAATGTGATTCGAATAATAACTAAATAAATCCATCATTAGTCTAATTAAACATTTTGTTGCAGCAAAAGCTTTCAAGAGCTTTATGGCGATTTTCCAAGGAATCGTCTTCGAAGATTACGCAAATCTGCGGTGTACCATACACTGCGTTGCCTATTGCAGCAATAATTTCGGTGGAATCAAATACTTCAATGGTGATTCGCCGAAAGGAAGTAAAAGCATATGGAACGAAAAAATTAATAGAGGGATATTTCGGACGTGGAGAAAATTGCGTAATCATCGAAGACATTATAACGAGTGGCAGCAGTGTTCTTGAAACGGTGAACGACCTAAAGAACGAAGGATTAAAAGTTAGCGAAGCCTTCGTAGTCATAGACAGGGAACAAGGAGGGCGCGCACACTTAAAAAATAATGGTATTGAGGTAAAGAGTCTCTTTACTCTTACCAAATTGATGAATTTTCTTGTGGAGTGTAATAAAATTGACAAGACGCTAGCCGAACAGGTGTCAATATACCTGGAAAAAACACAAGCTCCTGTTAAAATAAATAATATAAGTAAGCTTTATTATTTTTTCTTTTCATAATTTTTCACAATTTGTTGTAATTTTGTACTTGACTAACATTTATAATATTTTTTTAGACCCTGGTGTTTCACGCTTAAGGCTCACCTTCAACGCTCGTGCAAAACTTTCACGAAATGCAATGGCGAAGAAGCTTTTCTTCCTCATGGAGAGGAAAAAAACCACACTTTGTCTAGCAGTGGATTTCACCAACACTGAAGAAATTTTGCAGTTGGCTAAAGTTGCTGGACCTCATATCGCTGTGTTGAAAACGCACATCGATTTTGTCGAAAATGTTACTCCGGAGTTTATTACTCGATTGCAGGAGTTGGCCAAAAAATTCGACTTCTTAATCATGGAGGACAGGAAATTTGGCGATATTGGTAACACAGTCGCATTGCAGTATCGGAAAGGCGCTTTCAAAATTGCTGAGTGGGCTGATATTGTCACTGCACATCCAGTCGCTGGAAAATGCATTATCGAGGGATTGAAACGTGGCCTTGAAGGTGTTACGGAAATCCGAGGTGTCTTCTTGGTCGCAGAGATGTCTTCTGAAGGAGCTTTAACGAAAGGAAATTACATATCGGAAGCAATGGAGTTCGTAAAGGATGCAAGTCTTGTATCTGGTGTTGTTTGCCAATCCAATATCATTGAAGATCCTGGATTGATTCAACTCACGCCTGGAGTTCAACTGTCTAAGACTGGAGATGACTTGGGGCAGCAATATCATACACCAGAACAAGTTGTAAATTCTGGAGCAGATTTGGCTGTTGTTGGTAGAGGGATTACTCAAGCAACGGATAAACTTAGTGCTATTCTTGAGTACAAAAAACAGCTTTGGGAAGCTTATAAAAAGCGACTTCAGTGAAACTGATAAGGTTGCATTTGTATTATAAACAGATTTTATATTGAATAAATTTATATTTTTATAAAGAGTTACAATAAACAGTATTTTCATAAAGTCAAAATAGTATATTTCGCCCTGTCATTTTAGATATAATTATTTTAAAAAAGTAAAATTTGTATTTAATTGTGTAAATGGAACTTGCAATTTAAATGCAATCATTCATAGTTTCTCTTCAAAAATAATTGCTGTCGCATCAGATGATCCTCTCCCCACCACACACCTTATACAAGTTGACTAGACAGGTTAGACAGGTTTAGTCATTTACAGTCATTTAGTTCCTGAGTGCCACGTGGAGATATCAATAAGGTTAGAAATCAGTTTTGAAGCTCATTTTAAACTTTAGAAAATACACAGAGTTTGATAATTAAATTAGTTCATTTATCTTCCAGAGGTATTGGAGTCCCATTATTTTTATAAATACAAGAAAAGTATTCACTCAAATAAATATTATCGAAGAGTTTAATTTAAATAACTCATGTGTGGAAAATTTGAAATGGAAGCAGAACTCAGAGAGCTTGCTGTAGCTTTATTTGATATTGGAGTTGTGAAATTTACTGAAGTTACGCTGCAAAATGGCTGGAAAACTCCAGTTTATATGGATTTGAGGGTGACAATATCGTATCCCAAAATACTGGTTAGTAATCATTTGCTCATTTAAAAACATTAATTTAGATATATGTACAAATTTTTCTAAATTTTTGCCAAAATAATTTCCTTCCTTTTGTTTTTTTTTTAGTAAGGAAACGCAATTCTTGTCTATTTTTTTAAATGTCTACACAAAATTCTGATTCAATTTCCTTTCGGTTTTAATGCGCCGTCCAGTTTTGTTTTATAGAGTTAGAAACAAAATTAGGATGTCTAGATTAGTTTAGTATCACTATGAAATTAATGAGTATTTTTAAATTTAATTTCAGCGAAAATTATCGCAAACTTTATGGAAGCTTGCCAAAGACTCAAAAAATATTGCACATATATGTGGAGTGCCCTACACAGCATTGCCATTCGCTACGGTTATTTCAGTTGAGACAAACATTCCAATGTTGATTAAAAGAAAGGAAGCGAAATCTTACGGAACAAAAAAACTTATTGAGGGCAAGTTTGAATCTGGAGATAAATGCATTATCATTGAAGACGTTATAGTACTCGGCAGCAGTGCATTGGAAACAATACATGATTTAAGAAATTCAGGACTGAAAGTTACAGAAGTATTTGTTGTAATAGATAGAGAACAAGGAGGAAGAGAAAATTTACGAAACGAAAATGTGGAAGTTCGAAGCCTCTTTACAATATCTCAATTGATGGAGTATTTACTAGACGCTGGAAAAATTACGCCACAAACTATGGAAGAAATTATGGATTATATAAAAAAAAATAAAGGTAAGGTTTTTAATATTTGCCACAAATATTTCTGAAAAGGTACCAAAATTATTTTACATCCAAGTAATTAATTACAAATATAGTATCCTTAAGAATTACAATACTCAAGAACTTTAATGATTTCAGGTTAAACGATCAACTAAAACTGGACCAACGCTCTCTTTCTCTCTTGTTGAAAATAAAAAAAGAATTATATTTGTTAAGTATTTCGTGCAAAAGACCGACTAAGTATTAAGAATAAGCTTAGCTGAAAAGTTGCAAAAAAGACTGGTAATACAAAAAAGAATAAATTTTGTTTAGTAATCCAAATATCTTTTATGAAATTACATTCCATATAGATTTAATTTTAAAAAAGATTTATGCAAGATAGTAGAACATTTTTAGACTCTGCAAAAACAGATTTTATATAAAATATTCTGAGTTTTATTTAAAAGTTGTGTAATGTAATATAAAAAGATGCCTTTCTTTTTACGTCTAAAAATACAAAAACTGTACATAGCGAAGATAACTGTACAAAATACGGCCTTTTATATGGATAAAGCTGTTGATGCAGAATTAAGCTTCTTTGCTTTTAGTTAATTCCTCCACTAATTTTCGAAATACTTGAGCAACTTGACTGTCAGGAAAAGATATAAGAACACACTGACCTCTTTCTACCAATTTACTAATGGTTGGGTCTATCGGTAACTTTGCTAAAAATGGTACTTTTACCATTTCGGACAAAGAAATTCCACCGCCCGATGAAAAAATATTAGTGCACTCCTGAAAATATAATTTTAATGAATCATTGGTTAAACATGATGTATTATTTCAAATAACCTTGGTTTCTTTCTTTCTTCTACTTTTTTAAATAATATGCAGTAGAACAAACTATTTAACTTACTTTGCACGTTGGACACACGAAGCCACTCATATTCTCAATAATTCCTATTATAGGTATTCCTGTTTTTCGACAAAATGTTACTTCTCTTAAAACATCATCAACTGCAACTGCTTGTGGTGTTGTAACTATAATTGCTCCATCACACTGAACTTTTCTAAGAATTATAAAATTAAAATTAATATTAACATTTAATTTTAATAAATAAATTGAAACTATCTGTATTTTGAAATTTCAAAAACCAAACTGCAAATTCAAGCACTTCATGTGTAGTATGGAGCAAGCACTCCACTTCTGCAGTATTAAATAAATTAAAATTCGAAGACTCAAAAGTTAAACAATCTCCAAATAAGAATATGTAATATAAAAATTTTTTCTTTCAAACTAGGCCGTTAAAATTTAAAATATTTCAAATTGATTTAATTTGGAAGTGAAATCTGCACGTGTATGCTTTACGAAGGTTTCATGAATTTTATCAGTCTCGTGATGTATGGTTTATCTAGCACGACTTGTTTTCAGTCCTCACATCATATGATGTGGAGTCATTCTAGCATGTGACTAACATAAAGTCATGTGTCAGGTCGCTTTTCGCTGAAATATCATACAATAAGCGATATGTTAATTTCACAATCAGTTGGACTCTTTGCATTACTAAAATTTGAAAGTCTTTTAATCAAACTTGTTATAATGCAGAGAGTCTTGTGGTTTGTTTTGCATAATCATCTGCCTCTCTTAGCACAAACAAACACGTGATATAATTAAGAGAAGAAATAAATTATTTTCATACCGTAATTCTTCCATGACTGTAATATGCTCATCTGAAGTCCCAGGTGGCGTGTCAATGATGAGATAATCAATGTCCTGCCAAACTACGTCGTTTAAAAACTGTTTTATCATACTTGTTTTTTTTGGACCTCGCCAAACAACACTGTCGTTGCGATTTTTTAAAATAAATCCTATTGACATAACAGCCAACTTTTGTTCAGAGTCCGCATAAACTGGTACCCATCTAAAAAGAAAATAAATATAAAGGATTTTCATTTTATAGATCTCGTTATAAAATTTTGACAAATTTTCTGTCCCAATGGTACTTTCTTGAAGAGATTAAAATTCGTTGAATTACTTTGGTCAAAAATGGCAAATAATTTAATAAGTATGAAGAAAATAATATTACGATATACCTGTATCAGATTAAAAATGTAATATCGCTGAATAACATTAAATATAAAAATTGCAAATATATGCTTTCACAAATATTTTAATAGAGATAAACAATTATTCAACTATCAAGTACTATCAATTATTCAAATATCAAGTACGACATAAAGAAAGTAAAAAAATTAATGATTGTCCACGATGGAACAAGAAAAGTAAATAACAATAAATGACATACCCATCAGTAGATTGATAAACATCTTTGCCTTCCATATTTAATAAATACGGAACACTTGGTCCGCAAAGATCTACATCTAAAAGACCGACCTAAAACATTTTGTAATTATAATACAGGATATCAAAAACATACATAACCTTCCAACGAAGAAGCAACTTCAAAAATACTCACTTTGAAACCGGATTCTTTCAATGACAAAGCTAACTGGGTACTAACTGTCGATTTTCCGACACCTCCTTTGCCTGAAAGCACCAGTAAAACATGTTTTACATCTTCTAACATCTTACAAATTGTTTTAAAATGTTGTCCTTTTGCAGACGATGTTCCCGGAGTTTCTGGCGTTTCTGTCAAAAACGGCTATCAGAATCAGCTGAGTGTCTGAAAGGAAAAAAAGCACTGATGAAAAAAAGTAATGGTACATGGTATCAGCGCATGTCGGGAGTTATACTATATGTAATTTTGATAACAATTTATTCTCGAAGATGTTCCCTTTTCTGTCAACAGGAAAAGCTAACAAGCCGTGTAATAATTTATTAAAATGGAAAAATTGATTAAAAGTTAAAAGTGTACATACAGGCATATACATATATAGGTAGATAAATTGAACTTGATTTATTTTGACAGCATATAACTAAAAAATTATATTTTGAGGCATGATAATATTTAAATTTGAATTATTTTGTAAGGAAATACTATATTTTTGGAGGAATATAATTGTCAGATTGTTTATTAGACTGACATTTGACCTCTGTTGCGACAACAGCGCCAACAAGGATAAAATTGGAACTTATTTGTTTGAACCTTTCTCTTCAAGGGGAGAATAAATAATCAATAAAATAAATGTACAGTTACTACAGTTAGTTACTGAACGTCAGCTGGACTAAAAGCACGGAAAAAACATTCATGGTAAATGTCACAACAATAATTTAATGTTTTCGACACTTTAAAAATTGATATGGAAATTTTGAAGTAAATGTTTTTTGAATGCACATCTCATTTGCTATATTTGAATATTTTTAACAATATATTTCCCATTATATCACGTTCTTCTTTTATAAATATATAAAAATAATCAATGCAGAATGGTTATAAATTATAATGCTTATATAAATGAATATAAAATTAATACTAATTTATTCAAATTCAATTCCTTTGATGTTTAGATTTTTATCTTTGTTTTGAACTAAATAATAATCTAATCTTAATTTTTTTATTTGAAAGATTCTATCAAGAGCAAAGCCTGCTTCGGCTGAAGGAGGAAATAAATCAGTCTCTAGAAGTGAAATCCCAAAACTAGAAGAATTCATCAAAAGAAGAGATTTCACTGGCGCAGTAACTCTTTTAGAATTCAACGAAACTTCTACTAATCCAGAAATCGATCTTTGGATTGCTTACTGCTATTCCCATCTTGGAGATCACAAAAAAGCTGCAACTATATATGAAAATCTCAAAAAGAAAGACACTAAACCACCTGATTTGCCAACGTATCTTGCCTGCTGTTACTTCTTCCTGGGAATGTATTCAGAAGCTGAAAAAATTCTTTCCCAAGCACCGAATAGTTCACTAAAAACGAGGATCTTATTCCATCTATGTCACAAAATGAACGATGAAGATAAACTGAAAGAATATCACCAGAAACTTGAAGACATCGTTGAAGATCAATTGAGTTTGGCGTCCATACATTACTTAAGAGCACATTATCAACAGGCGATTGATATTTATAAGAAGGTGCTCTTAAATAACAGGTAAAATAAAATAAAATAACAGGAAAATAAAATCTTTTCGAACATTTTGATTCTTGAACAAGTTCCTTAGCTAGACACTTTGCACTGCATTAATATTTTATTCGATTTAGCGAAGAAAGTTCTAAATTAGGAGAAGAAGAGTCTACTTTACGTTTATTGTCGAAGTTAAAAAAGTCCAGGTATCCACTTCCGCCCTTCATTATCCCTTCCTTTTCATTATCATTTCTTTTATTCTTATATATACTAATATTTTATAGCATACTTTTAACATCTAAAATTAGTTTTATTACATTTAAATATAATACTTCTACAATTCTATAATTTTATAATTATTACACAATTGAAATTAAAACCTTACAATAAATCTTAAACGAAACAAAATTCTTTTTAGGGACTATTTTGCTTTGAACGTGTACGTAGCTTTGTGCTACTACAAACTGGATTATTATGATGCTGCACAAGAAGTTCTTCAAGTTTATTTACAGCGCTTTCCTGACAGCGCAATCGCAATTAATCTCAAAGCTTGTAATCACTTCCGACTTTACAACGGAAAAGCTGCTCAAGCAGAAATGAAACAACTGATTGAAAAATTCTCCGGGTCCTGCAACTTCGGAAACGATTTGATACAACATAACATGGTGGTATTTCGAGGAGGCGAAGGCGCTCTACAAGTTCTACCAAATTTGGTGGATGTGATACCTGAGGCTCGATTAAATTTAATAATCTACTATCTAAGGCAAGACGAAATTCACGATGCGTACGAATTAATTAAAGATCTGGAGCCTACTGTGCCTCAGGAATACATCTTAAAAGGAATAGTTAATGCTGTAATTGGCCAGGAAACAGGATCTGTAAGTAATTCAAAAATTTCTACAATTTTGCATTAAAAAATCTTAAGTTGTAAATATTCGTAAACCATTCTTGTTGCGAGGAAAATAATAATTGAAATTCTTTAAGCGAGATAACATAAAGACTGCGGAACAATTTTTTCATCTTGTGGGCTCATCTGCATCAGAATGTGATACAATTCCTGGCAGACAATCTATGGCGTCTTGTTTTTTTTTATATCGACAATTTGAGCAAGTTTTGGTTTACTTAAGATCCATAAAAACTTACTTTTCGAACGAAGACAGCTTTAATTTGAATTATGCTCAGGCTCAAACAGCGGCAGGTTATTATAAAGAAGCAGAAGAAGCTTTCCTTGCTATTCGCAATGAGAAATATAAGAATGATTACACCTACATAAGTCTTCTGGCATACTGTTGTAAGTCTGGTAAAAACTCGTCTTTTTTAAGATTTAATTCTCGTATCTGAAAATATGAAGTAAACATTTTTACATACTTAATAAAATTTGTTGTAGATATCATGAATAAGAAAAGTCAATTAGCTTGGGAGCTTTATCTAAAAATGGACACCTCCGCAGAATCATTTAGTCTTCTTCAGCTAATCGCGAACAATTGCTACAAAATTGGTGAATTTTGGTACGCAGCTAAAGCTTTTGATATGCTCGAAAGAATGGATCCAACACCTGAACATTGGGAAGGAAAACGTGGAGCTTGTTGTGGAACATTTCAATACATCGTTGCAGAGAAATTACCAAAGTTAGTATTTTATAAAGCAACTTACATGAAAAAAAAGAAATTTTTCAAATTGAGGTTCCCTATTTTATCCATTATAATAATGCAACAACTTATTTTACAGGGAACTATTACCGGAGATTATTCAGCTTCTCAGAAATACATCAAATTCACAAGTGGAGCAAATAATTCGTGTTATGCGAAAATGGGGTAAAGATAATAGAATTGTGTGTTGACCATATTTTCAGAACTAAAGTGCCTTTGATCATAAAAGTATTAATTAACATTTAAAAACATTCCGTCCACCTCTTAGTTGTTTCTAATTACGTATTATAAATTTAATAAGCGACTTAAATAAAAGTAAGATTTCTAGTAAAAAACCTTTCACCAATAACTACTTCTGAATTTTGATTTCATATAAAATAGATATATTTATTTAAACTGCGATACACTTACTTTTTTCCTAATAATAGTTATAATATAATATAATAATAATAAAAATCATTGTCAATCGTTTATAACAAAATTATCGAAATTCAAAAAACACCACAGCCAATGGCATTATATTTTTTTCTTTCACGTCTATCATCTGGTTTGACATTCCTTCTAACAGTAACAAATCAGAAAAAAGTGCTACTGTAGAAATGGTCGGTTAGTAAAGCATTGTCGTAAAACAAGGAAAGTCATTTGGACATTAGAGCCCTTGTCAATTAATTGAGCAGACAGGAGAATGTATCAAAGTTTTCTACTATTAAAACACTCAATTTTAAGATTTTTTTTTATCATAACTAAATATTCGTTATTCATCTGTTACCCTAACGGATTCAACATTATTAAAGCCAAAGAACGTTCAGAAAGACTTTCCCTTTATATCGAAGAAACCAGGTGTTCTATACCCGGCAAATCCTTAGCCTGGAAAAAGAGCATCCGCCCAAAAAATTTTACTCTACACACGACTTTGCAAAAATAGCACCAAATTTATCTCGACTCAATTACTGCATCTTTTAGCTTTTAGATTCCAGTTATTGCATTAGTGATTTTTTTTCTTTTATATTTCGGCTCACACTCTTTTTCCTCTTCGCTTCTCCTAAAGAGAAATTTATAAAATAATTTTATACATCACACGATTCGATTATTACACCCGACTTGTAAATCCGCTTCTTCTTTAAATGCATACACACACGTACGAAATCTGTTTAAATTGTGATACACTAGAATGAAGTTGAAGTTTCCATTACCTTAACGAGTAAATGCAGTTACAGGTGAAAAGTGTCGAAAGATACATTCACTTGATATACGTTCTCTCCCTCTCTTTCTTCCTTAATTTCTATCACTCATTCTATTTTTGTTCTCTTGTTCTTTTTTTTCATTTTAGAAAAAGTTTCTACGAGTCTTGTGCTTCCACTTTGTATCGAATAAAAGAAGATAAAGTTTCATTTGGCAATTCGCTGTCGGGTCGCGGCTCAATTCGCGAAGCACTTCGCTTTAGACAATTTTTAGTAGATTTGCGACGGGCTTCATCGAATTGTGTACCGGCCTCAGAGTCTTACATACGGCAGCATGGGCGGCGTACTCTATACCATAGAAGATAAACTTTAAACTCTGTACAAGTACAATAAGAATCGCGACAATCAGTAATTGTCGCTTATCGCTTCGCGTGTTGCTCGCCCAGGGTGCAGCGATTTTTTTTCATATCACCTGTTGCGCTTTTGATATTTTTTTCCTTACATAACTCATTAAATCTAGGCTTATCGATGCAAACATTTGAATAAACAACCTCTGGTGTGAAATTCAAATTATATAAGTTACAATACATTCCATTTCAAACCACGATTGTTTCTTTTTGCTCTCCGACGATCCTAAATCGCCTTTTGAGAACCGAAATCACTGCCCCTGGGGACAGATCAACCGATATCGATACTGCTTGTAATCATTGATACATCACGTAGAATCTGAGAAGTAGATGAAGTTATAAGCTATGTGATGTAAGAATGATTGCGGAATAGGTTACGATAATAAATTACACAGTAATTTAATAATAGTAAAAAGACTACTTAACGGCGAAACATATACACAGAGTATTTATAAGTTTGACCTCGTTTCCGTGTGAAACTCATTATTCCCGAAGCGCTAGAATACAAAGAGGAAACCCAAATTCTATATCACAGCGCTCGGATGGAAATTAGTTTCCTAACTTACTAAGCTCCTAGGGAAGGCGAGGCCTAAGACAAAAACGGACGACGGTTTGGCATTTTTATATGGCGCTATGGTGTCGCTGATTTTTCAGAATCGATTACTTCAATGATTCGGAGAATAGAAGTATTTCGATCTTTGAATCACTGTAGATCGGAATGCTATGGCCTCGTCAGCTTCTAAATTTATGTACAAAATAATAGTCTCGAGAAGCTGCATCGAGTTGCTACAATCTGCTAGATAAAATTAAGCACGCGTTACTATTGAAGAAGTATTGAAGAAAAAAACTTTTAATACTGAGAGTAAAAATCCAATTATAAAAGAGAAACTGAGTGTTGGGCAGTGTACGGAATTTCCAATGAACTTTGGAACAATGCAAGAATGCAAAGTGAATTTGGCAGTACAATTTTAACACTTCACAAAAGTAAAAGAAAGAGTTGAACAAAAAACGAAACGTAACAATGCACAATATTGCACCTTGCGAACAGAGTCACAATGCATCGTATAACATTTAATCTACGAAGTAAATAAAGTTTACAACAAAGTAAAAGAGCATAGTACGAAGTAAAGTTTGCTACATTTAGTCCCATAAATAAATGACGAAGTATTCTTGACGTTTGTCAAAATGAAATTGTGAAGAGCTTCTCTGAAATTCAAAGCGACGCCTTTCCCAGGACACATACGTTTTTGTAAGATTACAAGTTAAATATAATTCTCACAAGAATCTTCTAACTCGCGTTAGTCAGAGAAAGATGTCGCTGATTGGCTACATTCGCGCTGATTGGCTACATTCGGACTGCACGAGTTTACAATTAAATTTATTAGAATGCAGTGTCGTCTGATTGGTAGGCCTAATTAATTCGAAATTGAATTATATGAGACTAGACTCGTACAGTATAAATACAGCCTCGAATTCCTAGCCTATAACCTCAGTCTGTACTATCTTGGTCTTTACATACTTAGATTTGGTAGCTGATGGTCCGTGACACGCTCGGGAACAACTCCATGTTACACATAATCCCGTTTACATCCAGATTTGGTTTTGCTTTTGAGCGTTCTCTTGTAGCTACGCGTTAGGCTGTGCATCGCCGCACTGCTCAGCGCTGCTTTTGTGCATGCCACGGCACTTGTTTCCTAATTTCTTTCCCTGAAAGCAAACAAGAACATTTTTGTATTTTATTTTCCTATAATATCATAAATAATCTTTTATAATTTGATTTTAGTTTCAAAAACAATCCTGTTAAAAGAACTGCTTCTATAAACCCTATAAACCTGAAGTCTCGAAGAGAGTGTATAATTTTAAGGATATAAAATTAATTAAAAAATTTGGAAAAAATATCAAAGAAATATCAAAAAGTTTTGAGTGATTTCAAGTCATTTTATTATTTTTTTTAGGACTTCAACAGGCGGCGAATACAAATCCAATCAATAGGTGAAAACAGAATAAGGCTTTAGATTTGGAGATTGAAATCTTTTTAAATTCTCATCAGAGAGAATATATTTATGATAGGATTATAAAAAGTTTTTCCAACAAACAAAAAGTAGAGATATTTACCCGGGTCCAGGATAGTAGTACGGAGGAGGCCGTTCGTATTCATTGCTGAGCGGAGGAGCTGCTGCTGGTGGCTGGTATCTGGGAGGACCGCCATTAGGAAAATCCCAGTTTCTATAAAAACAAAAAACATTCACTTATTATCTCAATCCAGTTGTATTGTCTTGTAGAACTGAAAGAAAATGTTTCCTGTAAAAATACGAAATAGACTCAGATAAAGAAAAGAATACACCTTTATTCAGTAAATCTTTATCTCTTCCTGTTAAATATTTTTACAGGGAATCCTTGGTGCGCTTGCCACATGAATGAAACAAACTGTGAAGTAATCCTGCAATTCCTTCATAAGTACATATTACGGCAACAAAAAATAGCTCAGATAGGCATTGATATGTTTCAAAAATTATTATAATTCAAAATAATTATCATAATAAAATAAATGCATTGTACTTGTTTGTAAAACCTTTTCATAAATCAACCTGGGACAAAACAATAGGACATGATACAAAACAAGATTACATTGTGAGATCTGAATGAATAACTGTAAAAATATAATCTAATGGTTTTGAGAAAAATATAATGTGATTTGAGTGACAGATTGTGGAAAGAAATCCTATAAGAAGCATACAATCGATTCATTCCTTTATTCTTCGCAAAAGGTGATAAAAGTGTGATGTATCTTCGCTGAGCATAAGAAAGCATAATATATTATAAGAGGACGAAAAATATACAAATGATTGTAAGTAGCCTTACAACTTACGTGCAGAAGTGTATTGAGACGCGAGAAGTTGCCCCCCGCAAGGTTCCCACTCACCTGGAAATAACCGGGAGAAAAATGTGACCAGCGGAGTCGCAAAATTTCACAGCATCAAGTCAAGGACAAACATTAAAGTTCAGATAATTCCTTGCATGAGCAACATAACGAATATGATGAGTGGGAACCTCGCACAAATAAAATTTAATGAACAAAACCTTTGAGCGACAATCCGGCTGAGCAGCGCCCAATAAAAAAACCATACTGACAAATCGAGCATAAAACGCAGCACAAAAGCGGATAAAACTTTTAACTGGTTTTAGACTTACTGTGAATCTAGTGTGATACTAAATATTTTATTTTCATTTTCGCTTATAGAGGACGCGATAGATTCGTGGCGTTGCCACGGAAGAGCAAAACTGTAAACCAAATCAAACGTAAGTGACAACAAGAGAATTCTCTTCACTTTATTATAACAACTCTTTACAAATTTACAAAAGTTTCCACAATCTTATAATTGTCCGAGGAATTAATTATTATTTTTCTTATTCTTCAAGTGCGTTTTTGCTCTATGGTAATTCCAGTGACTGTACAGGTCTATATTGTATAAGGCCTTAATTTTTTTTTAGGTTCAATCCATAATTCTAGTTTAGAAATACTATTTATAAAAATAAAAGGAATGTAAGGACGCGCGGCGTTCTACTTTTTTGTCAAATTTACTAGAAGAATTGCTCTAATTTCTATTACAGGATTTCTACAGAAGTCCAGATTTAAATTTTCATGACTTTTGCTAAGTTTACCAGGTCTATTTTTTGGAAAACTGCATTAACCCTATACTACGAAAAGTATAATAGGATATGTGTAAAAGATCAACGTTTACAAAATATGGTTTCAATCATTTACTTATTTTGTAATTTATCGTTATTTTTTGAAACGTTAATCTCTTATATAATTACGTCAACTTTTTTAAGTGTGAAAATGTATACAAATAAACTTACTTAGGAGCAACATCAGCATATCTCGATTCATTATGAGATGAACCCTGATGAGCATCTGTTATTCTTTCTCTTTCGCTATAACTGCCTGCTGGTCCCTCGTAACTCTCAGGAAAAGTAGCAGTAGCAGGATGATGCCTACTGTGAGCTACGTATTTCTTATCATGAACACTGAAAACAGAAATTCAATCGATGTACTCAGTGAAATGTATACATTTTTTAATGTGCAATATCATACAAGTGTTTTGCAAGGTGATTGAAAAAACTTATAGTTTTAAACTATTTAAAGCATTCAGAATATGTAATTTAATGAGACAGCTGGAAAATAAAAAAGAGACTATTTTTCTGATAATCCTGTAATATAAAGTACTTTTTTTTAAGCTTTTAGTTTAGTATTTCGTATGTATATCTAAAAATACTTGCTTTACTAAGTTAGCTTTAAAATAGAAATTAATAAAAAAAAAAAAAAAAAATAGAAGCACAAAATAGAAAATTCATATGCTATATAAGCAGCGAATGCAAATTAAAGCTTGAAGCATCTTGATAAAATAGATTTTAAATCGTATTCCGATGTTATGATTAACATAATAATTAATTAGAAAGAAAATATGAAAAATCATATTAAAATAATTTCGTATGCACTACGTAGATTTCCCGAAATCTCATAAAATAAATATTTATGTTTTTCAGCCTGTAGTTTAACAAAAGGTGCATGCGTAAAATAATTAAAATACATTCAAATTAAGAAAGGTATATAAACGTTTTCTTTTTATATAAATAATGGCTTTTTGGTCAAAATAAGCACAAATCATGTCCTGCTACGTTTATTTAAACTCTAACATGCTAGTGGTCTGTCGTTTTTTACGAAATATACTTACTGAGCAAGTGGTATGTTATCCCTGTCGGCATATGCGTCATACAAATATTCACTGGAACGGAGCGTGTTAGCAGTTAGATTCCAACAACCATTCCACACATTAATTAGCCACTAAATATAACTTAAATTTTACTAAGGTACTCCAAAGGAATGAAAAGCTTTGCCTTTTTCAGCAGAGCATTCCATAAATTGTCTAAGAATTTAAAGTGAAACAGTAGTTAGAAGATTTTGACTTTTTTTCAATTTAAATTTAAGCCCACAACAATTTTTATGATAATTTGATAAGCTTGCAATAGCAATTTTGAATAAAACTTTGATATCTAGGAAAGGAGAATGAATGCATCTCTTTTATAACTAAAACACTTAGGCAATGAAAACATAAAGTAAAGGACAAAGAAACGCAAAAGAAAAGATACATGCCACGACCTAAAAAAATATTAAGAAAGCACACAAGTATATACCACATGCTAAGATCTTAGACAATAAGAGTGATGAGGCAGTTTTATAAATTGAAATTACTTAAATCATATACTGAAGTATACGAGATGGTCAGCAAAAACGAGAATCAACTAAAAGAAAATGTTCTAACAAAAGACAAAATTTTAGATTTGATGAATTTACGATTTTTGTGATAAGATGATGCGTACGTTATCTACCATTTACCATTGAAGGAACAGTCGGGACAGATAAAGAAACATAAGATAAAGGTACGAAACTTTTAGAAAAATACCTAATTTTAAAAATAATTCTCTTAGCTACTATACTGAACATGATTAACAATTCAGAAATACTTACGCCTCAACTAGTGGTCCCGGGTATGGATCAGACTTTTGATAAAGTGCACTCAGTTTCACACAGAGTATTATCGTCGGAATAAAGAGGACCAAGCACCAGCCTACACTCATCCAAAAACCATTCTGTAATAATAAAAATAAGAGTTACTTCACTTTTCTAAATACTTAAAGTTTAATTTAATTTTGAACGCTTTAAAATTACTTACAAAAGGATCAAGAATCTTGTTGCAACTAGCGACAAGTGTAGCGTTATAAGCAGTCGAAACTGGTCCACATTTTCCAACATTGTTTAGAGCACTGCTAATCACATGTTCCAGAAAATCGTCCACCTGAGATAAGAAGGCCTCTCCAAACCTGCTTGCTAGCTGTAAAATTTCAAAACAGTTTGGAATTATTACAGAATTTTAATTTAAATTCAAGTCTTCAACTCCCTTAAGTCTCAATTAATTTAAAATCAAAGATTAGGAAGTTATTAAAAATATTAACCCTACCAGTTGTACATATTCTGGTCCTTCCTTATTTAGAAATTCTTGTGCTTGTGTGACTTCATTCACTAAAGCTTGAATGGCTTCAGCCATCGAGCTATGATTGAATCTAATGTGTTCTTGAAGCGTCAAAGCATTTTCGCTCAGCTGTTCGCCCAGCGAAGCCATCGGCATCACGAGATCTCTGTGATAATGATCCAAATCGTGTGCATTTTTCTCTAAACTGTCCTTTGTCTCTTCATATCCGCGAGGAAGTTTGGCCGAAACTTCTCGTAACTTGGAAGCAAGATGATGGAGATTAATATTTGTGATGTTCTCCCTGAGAACTTCAGCATATTGATAGAATTTGATATCACTGAGTCCACTCTGAGCCAGGTCGTTCAGCTTCCCTCGAGCTCTGTCGCTGAAGATGACTATTCCAGGAGAGAAAATAATCTTCCGACGCAGCTGCTGTATAGTGTTATTAATATCATATCGTTCAACATAATCTCGTAAAGAGTTTACGTTGATTAAATTCTCGAACAACAGAACTTTGTAGAGTGTTTTATTTGCATGACAAGCCCTGGAAAGTTGTATTCAGTTTTATAAACAATTATTCAATTTCAAACGGAATAAAGCTTTAATTTCATTTATTTTTGGTACTTACGACACGACATAGCTCATGTTGATATTCGCTTTAGGATTATTTGGGTATAATTTGCTTTTCAGATTAACGAAATCATCTAGAAGTTCAAACATTCTATTGTCGTTGGGATTTTGAAGAGGTTCGCAAACACCTCGTTGTACAGCTACGCCTGTGATCATGTGCGCAACCGTGATAATCATTAAAATGCTCGTCAATAAAAAGATGATCCACACAGCCCTAAAGTCAATTTAGAATAAAAATTAAATTAAATTATCAGGGTGCTAAGAATATTAAAATTTTATAGAAAAATAATATTCAATTTTAATAAAAGTAATAATGTAAAATAAGGTAAATTACATCATTAGGAATCGAGCACCGGATCCTTTATTACAGCAATCGTCTCCATAACCATCTGGTCGTTTTCCGCAAATACCACAGAAAAGGCCGAAAGTTATGCATATCAGCACTGTCAGTAAGATTCCTGATATCCCCAATCCAAGGTAATGCCTAAAAAATTGTATTTGATACAATTATCTTTATCAAGTAACTTCATACTGATAATTCGGATTCTTTCTACATGAGAATATAAGAAGTAGTAGCAATAATAATTCCTCAAGTAAAATATTTTACGCACCTGTATGGCGCGTACTGTTCAATGTGGTTTTTAGCAACATCTAGACTGGGAATATAAGAATTTGTGATATTTAAGATGATCTTATCCAGCAGAGCGGTCATGTTTCTAGCTGCTGCTTCAAGAGAATCTCCAGCTCGTCGAATACTCGCGCTAACCACTGGAATTGTTTGATTTACTGCTTGCTGAATATCCTTTTGAATTCGAAGGAAGGAATCTCTGCCTTGGCTCACTTCGGAGACTATATTGTCTTCCATTAATTGGGTTATATTTCGTAGTGCGATAGTTACATCGGGTAGCTGAAATGTAAAATCCAATGAGCTTTTGAATAACAAAATGTAAATTTAATGAGAAAATACATCAAGGGAACCACATATTCCTTCATGGAGTGAGTTACTATTTTACGGGACATGCGAGACTGTTTTACTAGAAGTTAATAATAGATAATATAATAGAAGATGCGAGTTGCTGAAATTTTTTATCAATTACAGTATTTTCTTCATTTATTTTCAAATTATGTTCACTAAGTTTACCTAATTTTGTTTCAACAGATTCTTTTTATATCTATGCATGCACTATTCTCTATTTATCTGCAATTAAATACAAAATAGAAAATCTACAGTTAAATCAGTTTTTTATAATATTCACATTCTTTTTTCATTAACTTTGATATTTTTCAATATCAGAAAACTCAGTTTAATTACCGAAGGATAATTTTATTTCTTTGAAATAACCCATAAATTAAGATTATAAAGATGTCATATTTGAAAAGTATTAAAGTATATGCATATTTAAAAATCATGCAGGAATTTAGCTTGACAGTGCATTTGCTTAAATTTTACAGTTCAACAACGTAAATATCTACGAAGCTCAAAAATATTCAAGGAATGTATGATATATGGGAACGAATTCATGTTAGCAGAAAAAAAAAAGAATAATGATGCATGCGTTAGCTTACGACTTACAGACTTAAGCTATTTTCGAGAGCATGAAATCATACAAATTCATACAGTAAATTCAATATTACGTAAAAATGGTCCGTTCCTCAAATACATTTTTTAACTAAAAATAAACGTATAAATACACATTATTATACCGGACTGTCTGAATTACAATTTAAAGGAACGCCCACGAATACAAAAAAAAATAATATAATAATTACAAAAAGTATAAATATTACATACTAAAATATAATTATTTGTACACTCCAACTGATTAATAAGCCAAATATGGTTGTGAACAAAAATTGACACACTCTTTGGGTACAGAAAAAAAAATAATAGATAAAAAATAGTCTACCATTCAAATTTAAATACGTTTTTACACAATGCTCGGCAACCATCTCGCAATGAAAATCATACAGAATAAAGCAATGTTTTCTACTAAAAAAATTACTACAAAAATTACTGCAATTCATAAACTTCAATAAACTCTTTATCTCAAATTGTTAGCTGTATCTAAAGTATTTGTAGCTTTAATCATTAAATAAATAGAAACTTTACAAGTATCAAAGTTTCCATACCTTGGGAAAGTACCTATCCATGTACTGCGTAAAACAGGGAAAGATATTGTTTACATTTTTTTCATTTTAATATCAATTTGATATTTTTATTTATTGATTAATAAAATGTTTCTCACCTTATCGAAGTCGACTTGAACTGACATTTCATTAACTTTATATTGTTGTAAAACTTCTTTACAAGTGTGCGTATTACAGGAAGATAACGTATGCAGCAAACTCTTCTTTACTCCACGAACGACTGAAAATTTCAAGAAACATTAATATTTGGTTTTAATATTTACTCCCGATTGAAGAAATATAGGAAATAAGGAAGATCAGTACCGATGTCAAGTTCAGAAGCATTGGCTCTTAAGTCTTGAGTGATTTTATTCATCATTTTGAGATCTTGTCTAATGGCATCCAGTCCCGCGACGATATCATTTAGGTTCATAAGCGAAACGGCATGGGAGTATTCAGCGAGTCTCTCAGTGACAATTCTTCCACTTGCTTGGAGAATATTATTTAATGTCATCTCGAGTTCGTTGAAATTGGTTTTCAACAGAGTTTCAATTTCCCTTTTCGTAGTAACCAGGTAAAGTCTGAGATCCTTGAGACTCACTTTGGTGTTTTCTGGCAGCTTCCTTGTTCCATCGTGCATATATTCGTTTGTTACAAATGAGCAGACAACTCCAAACCTACAAATTTGAACAGAAAAGAATCCTTTAGATTTAACTTTTAATAAAATAGACATTAAATTTCAATAAACCACAAATTTTGTGAGTTGTTGGGTTTTCTGGTATTAATTGCAGATAATTACAGTATAACAGTAGCGACGCAAATTAAGATGGTACTTAGGACGATTTTTCTGCAATGGTCGTGCTTTTTATCAAAAGGCTCGCTTCTAGCACCACAATTTCCAGCACATCGGCAACAACAGAAAAAGAGGCCGACACATGGAAGTATGGCAGCGAGAAGAAGTCCCGCCAGACCAAGCCCAGCCAACCCTCCATAATGGCTCAGAATAATTTTCCACTCCTTTACCGGGTCGGCAAATTGCAAGTGGCCATTATCCAACGTGATCATTCCTGTAACAAAAAAATCACAAATTTCTCTTTAGTCGAATTTCAGAATTAATATTAAAACCATTTTAGATTAAACAAATAAAAAATTCTTATCTACTGCAGTGATAAGTGCAAAATTGGCTTTTTCAAGTACAGGAAGCAATTTAGCCCGTTACAATAGCTTTAAATTAATCGTTCGTTTACTTGAAGATTAATTACTTTCAATATTCTTCAAAAGCCAATTCAAACGTTCTTTCACCAAGATTCTCAATCTGTGGAAATTTATTCTGAACTCTCTAATTTTTTACAAAGCGATTCAGCTTCATCACTGAAAGGAATCATAATTAGTCAACCAGTATTAAATATAATGAAAATTCTCTTTACATAAATGCACTCTCCTAGCATTCTTTTAATTAATCCTAAATTCCAGCACACAGCCTCGAATACAATAAAGCGAAAGCGCTCGACTTGTACAAAGGAAAAAGCAGATTCACTGGACATCATTTTCTGCATTCTCATTTTTGAGAAAGTTCTTTTTCAACATAGAAATAGGTCGACTGATATTTGGGACATTACAAGGAATTAAAACAAACCGATTTAAACTGACTGAATCTTCTTGCTGGGAAGGTGTGGAAATTCGCGGAAATATAATTACATATTCCAAACGTGGGTGTGATAAGTCCGTAGGCGGATAATAAGAAATTCATATTGCCAGAACTACTATATATTGAAAATGTAGTCTTACGTACTATCATTGCAACTCTAAACGTTTTCTCCTATGAATATTTCTTTTTCTAAGCCAAATTTGACCTTCAACGGTGAAATATGAACTATGTATTATAACATTATTGAAAATAGACTTAATATTTTTAAGAAAGGCGTTTATCAACAACAATCTATTAAAACTATTATTACATTTCTCCAATCATATGAAAATACCTATATCTATACATATATATAAACTGGAAAGTGTGTGTGTGTGTGTGTTCCGATAAGCTTCCATATCCTTGAAGCTATCAGAACCAATTCTTACAGGGCGTCATAAACTTTCCTCATGGATTTTTTAAGATATTTTGAAATTGTTCTCAAATTTTATAATTTTTTTTCGTTTTTTCATATTTCAAGATATTTAGAATGATTTTTAAAAAATTCAAGAGCTTTTCAGAAATTTACAGAAGATTTTATCCAATTTTAAAGGATTTCAAAATATTTTAAATGATTTTAGAGACTATGAACGAATTCAAGAGATTTGAATACATTAAGTGATCTTTGAAGTCCCTTGGAATTTTTGAAAATTAAACATTTTGTAATTATTTTATTTTCCTAAAATTTAAGTCTTTTGAACACTTTCGAAATCTCTTGAAATTACATAAAATCAAATGAAATTTTGTAATATTTAACAGGTAGTTTGTAACTTTTCTCTCGTATAAAGGCTTTCAATTTAAAATTGATTAATTTTTAGTGACTCTATTTTTAAATATTAGATTAAATATTAAATTAGTGACTCTATTTAAAAATCTTTCTAGCTTTTTCCATAGAAAAGTGATAATCGTGAGCATCGAGGTCTAGGTTATTTTGCAAAGGTATACAACTCATGTACTCATGATTCATGATTTTGTAACAAGGTGTTTAGTGTTCACCAACAGGTAATTTACACTTGTATCGGCTTTCGTTGCTACTGCGACGAGTATACGAACGATTTTCCAAAGTCAGTGACCTTAACAGTCATGCACGACGATTAAGTATATACTAGATGTCTTGCGCGCGCCTTTCTCTTCGATTTAATGACACTCGTCTACCGATTGACCGCATCCCGAATCACGGCCCTTTTAACTTTGATCTCGTTTTTCGCATGAAAAATATATTTTTGTTATTTGCCCTTAACGCTTGGCTGATACTGTGCCCTCCCGAGCGTCCCTCGACATCTTATACTGAACTGCCGCGATGAAAGTTGCCTCTAACAGTCAGTCCCATTTTAATTGATTTCGATTGTAGGCCGCCC
>CAJFCO010000035.1:3749536-3778277 GCA_904066015.1 Synergus gifuensis
AATTAAAAACCTTTAAAAATTTTGCTATGTCAAAATTTATTGTTTTTTAAGTATATATATGAGAAAATTACAACCTACATTATATATATATATATAAAAAAACTCCTTTTAAACGCCGCCATCTAATTTAATCCTTAAATAATGATCTCAATCACCTCGAAGCCTACAGGTATATTAATTCTTAACAAAAGAATTCAGAGCCACTCGTATCTAGTATAGAAATCTCCAAAAGAAAAAAGTTTATAACTGTAGTACACATTCTAAACATTCTTATAACATTTTTTAATAAAAAAACACCGGTATTTGAAAGTTTAAAAACGTAGTATGGTCTTCGATTGACAATAATTATCAATTATTTGTTAAAACGTTCCTCAAAGCCAGGTGTACACTCGTTCAGGATTTTTTATTGGAAAGAGTTTCCTGCTCGATAAGCTCATGGAACGTTTTCCATTATCTTGGAACACTAATCCATTAGCTTCCGCCAGGATAAATATTGGTATTATATTCCTTGTCAGGTAAAATTAACTTGAATTTTTTCCACCCCGTCTGCCATGCCAATTTGATCCCTGATATTTTCACCCCTCTTTATAGATCGTTCATAATTAATTAATCGCGAGATAAGGAATTTAATTAGTATTGAAATATAAAAGTTAGCAGAGACATCAGGAATATTCAAAGCGAATTTACTCCAACTTTTTTCTTAAATAGGACAGTCTACTTTTGGACTTTCATGTAAGAAAAGCTATAAAATGTAACAAGAATCCAGTGAGGTATTCCATATGGGGCAAAGGGTTACTGTATTCTCATCTGGCAAAAGTGCCTATCCAAGCATCTTGTTAGAAAAGATTTGGTGGTCTCGTCATTTCTTTTATTTTCATTTCCAGTGCCGCGTGCCTTAATGCAGGTAAAGTGTTGGCTCAAACATCTCATTATTTTCAAGAACAAAGTTCTTCGCACGATCCAGCAGGTTGAAATCTCATCCTCCTTATTTCTTCTTTTTGTACAGCAGAAAAGGTCTCGTAAAAACGTAGATCTCGAAAAAACTGTACTATCGTATAACAAGAAACTCATTTCAGAAAGTATCATGTGGAAACCTTGAAACATGTGATGACTTTCTATCTGAAAACGATGCTTTGCCACGTTAGGAGTGAAGGACACAAGATGACAATCATATGCTTCATAAGACAGCAGTTGACCGATTCTTATCGTATTTTACCTCTTTCCACTTCACCTTAAGTAAGGTTGCCTAGGTAAGGATGCGCACTGCACCGAGTAGGTATGTATACTGAAATCGCGTGCAAAATTCTCATATACACCTGACATCCAAGTACACCTGAGTTTCTTTGCACCCTTGTGTAAACTTATCGTGTTGCCGACATACAATGAACCGGAAGTTTAGGGAACGAGCTTGCTGGAGTACGGGAAGTCGACCACGAAGCCTGGTAACAGAGATATACATACATATTCTTGAAACCTCATAGTGTCTATCTCCCCTTTCAATATGACTATATACATGTCATAATCCCTTTATCGCTTATCGCCCAGAAGTGTACTGACCTGCTCAAAATCTCTTGAATGTTGTGGGTTTGTTAATAAGGTTGAAAATTGTTGAATGTCATTACGATGGAAGGTTCAATAAAAATGAAGCAGCACGCTCTTCAAATTTAACTACATTTAATGTAAACCAATTATTAAAAATAAAAAAATTCACAGTAGATACTAATCGTTGAACAATAAATAAAAAGCGTTTACTGAAGTAATTAATCGTTTTTACTTCCACTAAAAACGCATACTTAAGGATTATATGATCCCATTAGTGAAACCTCATAAAGATTTTAATTACACTAGCTTATTGCTGAGTTCTACTCTATAATATTTGAATCAGTAAGGATTGTCACAGATTGATAATGAAATTCACTGATTATCAATGATATTTTCCCTAAAATTAATCAGTAAAACTCAATCGATAAAAATACATTAAAAAGTTCTTAAAAAGTTCATAAATACAATATTTTCTTATAATTTTTCGTTCGATTCTGGGAAATATTGTTCGGTTAAAAAAAGAACATATTATTCAGTTCGTGTGAAAATAAAAAATAAATTTCCTTTGTTCTCAATGATCTAGCTTATTTTTCAACGTCGTTAGGTTCTTTTCCAGAGTTTGCCATAAATATGTATTTATCAAATTGGTGTGTCATTACGGCCAATCTGCAATCTAGGGGCTCTGAACGAAACAAAATTATTTCCGTTTCCTGGCCTCGTGGTAGAAAAAGTCTCTGAAACTTTTACTAGCATTTGAATAGGGTTCGTGTACCCGATATTGCTTCGTTGAGTTCACCTGTGAATACCATGGCAGATGATGATTCACAGTCTCGAGGACACTGCGTGATCATAACGGCACTCCTGACGAATCAGCTTCCATACACAGTCATTCCCCTTTTATCCTTTCATTTACAAAACAAAGGGGACCTAATTATGTTTTTGTTAAATACCACAGGGTCAGGTTCAAATTAATTCAGAGTAATTAAGGGTAAAATAATAAATATTTTTCACTAAAACTAGGCCAATTACCTACGTCTGTACGAAACGAACGTAAATGGACCTACTTTCAGCAAAAAACTTTTATTATTGCGAGCGTTCAAATGAACAAATTTTTGTATTGATTGCATTTTAAACTTAAGTGGGAAAAAGTAATTTTTTCATTTGTTCATTTCCTATTTTTGAATAATTGACAAAGTTTTAAGCATATACACTAATGTCATAAAAGGTGTTTCCGTGTCAGGTTTATAGAACTACGTGTAAATAATTAGACTTAACTCCGTTTAATTTACAGACAAAAAATAAAGAAAGAGTACGCACTATCCATTCAATACTAAATTACTGCTTTGACGGTCGAGTAAATCCTAACATGATTCCATTCTTTCTATTTCTCAGTGCAATTGATGTAATGCTAACCTACATCAACTTTCTTTCTTTCTTCCTATTTCCTTTACAAGTTGTATAATAAGCCAATTAAAAAATCAATAGATCTACCTACAGTTTTAAGTTTTGAAAAATTGTAGAATTTTTCTATATACCAAAACTGTAATTTAATAACTTTTTCATGAGCCACTTAACAAGGATTTCAATAATTTAAAAAGCGATATGAAACAGATAATGAAGCCACTCGATTTTTACGTTTCAGAGATTTGAAACTGAAGTACATTTTTTAAAAATAGACTCCAGACAAGCTACGAGAGAAATGCACGAGTTGGAAGAGGACATTTTTAACCCCGCATGTATAATAAATCTGTCAAATCGCCAAAACTGCTTTAAATTCACTCTAAAGATTCACAATTACTCGAATAATATTTTCCAATAATTAAAAATCTATGTGATATCTGAAATGAATATTTATAGCCACTAATTAACTCCACAGATTAACATATCCATAATTTTCATTTAATATTTAATGGTCTGTATTTCAGTACCAGCCAATTTATTACATAATTTGTCATTTGATATGTATTTGATCATATTTATCTATTCAATAATTAAAACCACAAATAATATATTAAATTCAGAAAATAATTATGAGAAAGGAAATTAATATAAATGAATTTATATGAATTTTTATGAATCCTTGTATAAGGAAGCAATCCACTTATGTAATTATTTATAGGAACCCATTTAACATAATCCGAACGCAATTCTGAAAAATCATAGAATATTTTTCTCGATCGCTATAAGTCGTGCTCTTAAAGCAATTAAGATTATTTTGCATATTAATATCCTTATTACGAATTAAATGATTTGATTGCGGAAGTAATAATCCGAAGTTTTGAAAGAGGATAAAATTTATTTCTGTGAATCTGATTGTAGATAGCAGTTACTTTCTTATAGAATCAAGTCGGTCACGACGATGACGAGATTCTGAACTAACCGAGAACTATATAACTTCAGAATGCGGGGGAGATATTAGAAAGAGAAAGGAAAAAAAGCAAAGAGGGACACGAATCTCAAAATGAACGTGACTTGGTTGTTGTTGCATATGGCAAGCACCTGCGTCCTGTAATAGTTCAACTCAGTTTCCAGCATTTTTTTCCTCAAGAAGTAGATCATTATATGTATATGTATATATAATGAAAAAACAATTTATTCATTCATAAATAGTTTGATTAATCTCATCTCTTGAAAAAGGAAGTTACATAGCCTTGCTCAGAATATGTCGAGTCCAGTGCGAATGAACTTTTAATTTTAAATGACTTCTGTGAGTGAGTCACACGAAAGCAAATTGCTTAAAATTCTCTTTCCGTCCTGGTTTGTGAATCCTGCAGGAAAAGTATTTTTTTTTCATCTTTCTGCTTTGAGTTTTATCATGCGCCTTGTTTCACATGCTAAGCCAAAAAACGAGAGCGTTTTGTTGCTTCTCTCTAGCTTGGCCGTAATTGCACAAGCAATTAATGCTCTAAAGCGAAAAATTCATTTTCCGTATAATCATCGTAATATGAAAGAATCTACATTCTATATCGTAAACTTTCGCGAATAATAAACACACTGATAACTTCTGACGCCGCAAGCGAGTAGCGCGTAATCTTATATTCTTTGGTAAAAATTAATTAAAAAATGTATTACGTAAATTTAATTTTAGCAGAGTGGAGAAACATATAAACTAGGGATATATAGTCGTTAATAGATATAATTTTTCGAATTAAGGCTTAAAGTGAGAGGTTCTTGACTCTCAGATAAAAAAGAAGATAGAAACAGAAATAAAAGGCAAACTATATGACGCCGACCAACGAGACATTCATTCCAAGTATTTCAATATATGAATCATCCAATGAAGATTCACGAGAGCCTTTTCAGAAGCTCAAGTCCCAAGTTGTCAGAGTCGCATAAATCAATCAGAAATACTTGGGAGCATGGAAATTAATATCTATAATGCTCTACAGCTGCATCATTATTTCAAGTAGTTCAAAATTTAAATGTACCCACTCTTTGTAAAACGATTTATGAATTAATTTTTCTCTTTCAGTAATGGATAAATATTTGAAGTTTTAGCATGCATGCTTTTGGTACATGTACCAAAAGTTCTGAACGTTCAAATGAACGAATTTTTGTATTGATTGTATTTTAAACTATAAACTGTTCTTAAACATTAATTCATTTGTATTACCATTAAGTTTTTATGGAAGAATATGGAAGACATTATAAGTGTCTTCCATATTCTTCCATACAAACTTAATGTTATTGCAAATTAATTAATGTTTAAGAACAGTTTATAGTTTAAAATACAATCAATACAAAAATTCGTTCATTTGAATGTTAAGAACTTTTGGTATATGTTTTAGCTGAAGTTAAGATAAATAATTAATTTAAGAAATTAATGAATATTTCATGGAAAAGGTAAACTGGGCGACATCTGTCGGTGTGCCTCGTTGTGTATTGCGGTAATTAATTGCAGCTCGTTTGCAGAAAAAGCACTCCTGCAGGATGCAAGCAAGGCGGTTTTTCGTTATAAAAGTTTTCCTCCTCTGGGACGCAACCTCGATTTACTATGAAATACGAGAAGTAGTATAGATATTGTAGATCTTCACAGAACTCTGTTCCGAGCTTCCAGCCAGCATTCTGCAACTGAAGTCGTTCAGCTCGTTTTTCCAGTTTGTTCTTTTATATACCACAAGGCACACAACTTTATCATTGGCACTGTGGACATCCCAGTCAATATAAAATTTACAGCAGATTTCCTGTCTTGCAACGAAATCGGTTAAAACGTCTCAGTTTGAAAGTATGATAGTTATATACTTATAAATCCGAAATTAACTAAAAACTAAACCATTCTAGAAGTGCAAAAAAATGAAGAGAGAATGTTTTTATACAAAGATTTATAGACGTCAGATGGTAAAATATAAAACCCTGCCAATGGAGAGAGGGGCGAATTATGGGATTAAGAGCGAGTTCTGAACGAGGTCGTACAATTTAATTGTACACTCAATCGACAAAAAATTACTTTCACAGGAAGAAATGGGATAACACAGTTTTGGCTATTTTTTTGATTTAAAAAAAAAAGAGGAAATTATCTTTTTTCAATAATTTAACATAGGAAAGCAATTTAACAGTTTAAGTTATATTACTTAACAGAAATATTGGATGAGTAACTCTGAGTTTAAATAAAAACTAAATCCGTTTCAAATCGTTCAAATTGCGGTGCTCAATAAAAAAGTTTAATGTCTCTCCGCGAAAAATGTGGTTGGATTTCATGATTGGACACGTTTTACAGTTTTTCAATTTGCTTGGTTTCTTTGTCCCAAGGGTTTCGCAACTCACAATTTCCACCGAGTCAGATCGCGCTATAATTTAGTTTGAATTGTTACAGAGATCTAGTAGTAAGAGAATGGTGTTAGCGACTCTATTTCAGTATCGAAAAGATCCCTTTGAAAGCAAGAAGACTGAAGAGTGCTCTCGGTTATTTCAGTATAGGTATCTATATTCATTATACAACACTAAAGAAGATGCAAAGCTTCTAGGAAAAGATATTGCCTCTATTGAACGAATTTAGTACAGGGCATTGTTTTCATTGTTCTTTACTTGAACAATTTTTGAAATGCTGTATTTTATAAAACCAAAAAAAATAGGGACAAGAGGTTGCATGAGACCTATTAAAGAAAAGTGATCTTTCGACTAAACTTCCACAAGCATAGGTGTATTAATTCCTCTTTCTTTGAATGGTTCCATTTTCAAAAGAAAGACTAAGATAATGACCTAATACTTGAGTTCTTTTAAATCTATTTTAGCATAGTGTAAAGAGATCTCATGGGAACAAGACCAAAACAGGTTCCATTAATCATCGAAATGCTTCTTAGCTGTTTCTTGCGCTTTTATCCGTTTCTA
Organism: Synergus gifuensis; assembly: GCA_904066015.1. NCBI lineage: Eukaryota > Metazoa > Arthropoda > Insecta > Hymenoptera > Cynipidae > Synergus > Synergus gifuensis. The sequence continues at coordinate 3,756,407 of CAJFCO010000035.1, forward strand.
TCCCTAATTTTTAACACAGTTAAGTGTCTAGAGCAGAGTTGACCTATATTTTCAACTTCCTGGCCTGAAGGAAATTCTCTACTACTGTTGGCAGTGTGGAGGTAGCCTCAATGAACAAACATCTCTCTACTCTCGAGAGATGGCATCAGTTAGAATTATTTACGTAACAAAAAAAACTGCAAGAATACGAAAGATAAAAGCAATTGCTTCAACTAGCTTTCTATGCCTGAAAGTTACTTCTCAACTCCCTTTTTAGCTGATATAAGTCACTAAAGATTCCTACAAAAGTTTCATGCACAATATCCAAATGCAGAAAGATTCTTATGATACTTTCTTAACGCGATCATCCAATTTAAACCTAAGTCTCCCATTAACGAATAGCAAAGGGTCAATAAAATTTAAGTTTTGACATGTATTAATGAAGGCAAAGGCTGAATCGTTTCTGAATCTGACTGTACACGAGTGTCGTTGATCTTTGTGAAAGAACAGCACAAACACGTGGTAAGTATGCTTTTCTCGCCACGACCCGCATTTCCTCGACATTCGAGGTTATCAGTGTTTTACACAATTGAATGATTCATCAAAATGCTCTCGTAGAAAAAAATCTACATAATTCCAATGGCCATCCCGGAAGAATTTTTTCTCTATTTCAAGGACAATGGACATACTAAATACTCATGCAGAAATGATCCTGATCCTGGTTCGATCGTGTTTAGAAAATAATTTTATCATCCATTTTTAAAACCTTGTCCCCTACTGCACCCTCGAAAAATCCTCACGCAAAGTAATTACGCAAATTACTTTGTAGTTCTTACCCCTTTATCGCAAGGGAAGTTATTATTGTCAACACAGAGGAGCTGTATAGGTTTTTCAGAATATAGCTGCAGGTTTGACGTGACTTTTTTGTCCCTTTGTTTTAACAAGGGTCGCCATCCAACAAGGTTTAAAGGGAGTCTCTTGATTCACTCTCTTCCTTTCTATACCTTTTGTTTTTGTTTCTCATATTCTCAGACAGACTCAGATCTCCCTTCCTTACTTTTCAACATTATACGAGCTTCGTTGACCACTCGGACAGCTCGGGCTTCAAGCATCGATGACGAGATCGACTATATGTTTTCAAATGTCGTCATTTGGTCTCGGTTGGGGTCCCATGGACCCCACGGTCGAACGAGTCCAGTTAAGCGGTCGAGGTTAAACTCTCAGTCAACCCAGGCAACGAGAATGTAGGTGAATGCGAGGTGAATGCATTCGGTAAGAACTTGAATAAAATTTTCTTCTTCCATGCGAAAGTTCATTTCAGCACTTTAAGAGACACTTCTCTATCGTAAAGAATTATTTTATTATTTTATCTATCTCTCAATGTTCATCTTTCTAATTGACTATGGCCCATTTCTTATGAATGGTGTCATAAATTCCTTTTGTGCTCCGGATGCATTGAATAAAGTTCTATTTATTTAAGACATTTTTTCTATCACCTCAGTTTTTTTTTTAACATTGTCACGTTAATGTAGTCTTTAACACATTCTAGTCGCGTGGAAACGTGGCATTATTCTTTAAAATTCCAGGTTTACTTGTGAAACGAACTGTGAATCCCAATGGACCGTCGTGCTAGTCTTTAATCTTTCAGAAGTAGTGTGCGAGCATTGCTGCGTTCCACTTTTGTAAATGATCGAGTCGTAATGTTGCCGCAAGCACGAATCGATTAAACAGTTTTCTGCTGTCCTGCTGCACTTTCGAGTTCAGTTCACAAACTTTCTTGTAAACATTCCATTTAGAGCCAATCATTAATCTGTAATTCTATAACACCAATCGTCTTTTATCGATCAAACAATGTTGTTGTCTTCTTTCTTTTTAAAAAGCACAAAACCTCAACCTTAACAAAATTCCTTACAATCTTTTGAAATGCTTTAAGATGTTTTGACACCTTTGTTGAAATTTCGTGAACTCTCTTAAAAATCCCTTGAAAACTGTTGAAAACGCTTTAATGGTTAGATTATTTTTCTATAAATGTCATATATTCACTTATATAACTTCACTAAATGTAAAATACCAGCGACTAGACATTTTTATTTGCCGTCGTTGGCAGACACTATTTTCATTTCCTGCTTCAGTTTCCCTTTTACAGTTTCTGCAAATGTTAAAACATACAATAATTCATTCTCAAGAACAGCATGGTTATTCAAATTTCCACATGGATGAATTCCTTTATGTGCGCGACAAGCAACAGGCAAAATTTACATATACATCTACATTTTGTAGGTAGTTTATAAACCAGCACGCATGTTTACAGAATTAGCACGAGAGTATTGATTTTCGCTGAAAATATGAGCGTCTGATAAAAATTCGTATTAATCGTGAGTCTTGACTGAATGATTTTTAAGCAGAAACAACTAATTTATTACCGAAAAAAATATATCCCAATTATATTTAAAATTATAATATTATACAAATTTTTGTATTAAAAATACATTTTCAAGACCAAGTTGCATGGAGAAATCGACATAATTTTCTTGTGTAGCAACAACCTTAAAATACATTAGTTTAATAGTCAAGTCATGTAATTTAATTTTAAAAAATGCCAGTTTCTGAAGATAATATAATAGCTTCCGTCAACTTTCGATAGTAACCGTATTATCATAATTACTATTCTTGGAAATCGTAATTATTTACTCTCGTTATCACATTAACTGTATCTTTACCGAAAAAAATAAAATAAAGTAAAGCTAAAAGTGATTAAACAAATGAATAAGAAACAAAACTGAGAATTTTTATGTTTCTTCCTTCCTATGTTTATACTCTCTTAACCCATTTAATTTCTGCGTAAATGGCATTTTATTGTACTAATTATAAAGTCTAAATTCATTCATTAACAGAAATGTGACCTATACTCGAATGTTTTCATTAAAATGTCTACGAGCATGACAGTAGTAGTATCAAATTTTGTCGATAAAGCAAAAAAAAAAAAAAAAGTTTGTCTTAAAAAAGTCTGCTTGGATTATTCGAATTCCTTGCACCTGCGAGGAAGCCTTTTCATCATATGTGAACTGCACAGGTCGCGATAACATCGATCGATTTGAAAAAAGTTAAGAGATTTAAATATAGACGCCTACTACGAGTTTAATATTGCTTTCGCTTTGCAGCGATACCTCTGATTCGCTTTTGCGTGATATTAGAAGCTATTGAAGTAGACATCGTGCGTGATGGTGATTCATGCACGAGTAATAGGTAGGTACAGCCCTCGATTTAAGGGGGACTATTCTGAAGTATAAATTCAGTCTGAGCCACCCTAACGAGTTATCAAACTGAAAAAAAATATATATAAAAGCTTAAATGACTTCAGAATCTCATTATTGTTTTTATCTGAACTACTTGGTTTGAAATTCCGAATTTTATAATATAAAAAAAATTCGAGACTGGGTAAATTAATTTTGACTAGATCTGGATTGGCATTCGACCTTTTCTTTCACTAATTGAAAGGTTCCTGGGTCTACTAACTTCGAGATTAAACGTGTTTTACCTGCTTTCAAAAGTTAACATTTTGTCAAAATAAATATCAAGTCACGCCAAAGATTCGTATTTTTATGCTCTTTCAGCAACTTGAAGAAACAAGTTGCATGTTTATTTTTTCAGTTGAATTAAAGAGAATTCATTAAAAAGTTCGATTGAAAAAGGTCATGATTCAGATTGTTTAAAGAACCGTGACATCTCCATTGGTATAAGTTATAAGCTTGAACAAACTTTTCTATGTCATGGCAGGTACATTAATAACTCGAATCCAATATGAAGAATTCTAGATAGGTGGAAATCCTCTATCGCTTATAATGGAAGCGTCTCTATAGAAACATCAATACGATAGGATTGACTATGTGGTAGCAGTCATATGTCAATGGATCCCTCTTGATGGAGAGTAGCAATAAAATTAAATTGACTTTTGTAACAAACAGCTGTTACTCGACGGTGCTCTAGAGACACGAGATTAGATAATATGAAACAAAAACTCCAGGGGACAATGCATATTAGATAGTGCAAAAAAAAACTCGATAAACTAATCAATATTATTGTTCCTAGCATTGTGCACCGTTCCGTGAATCACACTCGTCATGAATGATCCCTTTCCAGAAAAAGATCTATGTAATAGAAATTTAATGTTTTCAGAGGCAGTGGGACAAAAAAAAACCGATAATGTTTTTTTATCTTAAATATTAGACTGTCTATTATCTAGATTTTCTGCATTTGACAAGTTTTCCAAATGGTGTTGAGATAGGAGATAATACTACGAAGATAAAAAAAATATTCGTCTACTGTCGCTAGAAATTCTCACCGGCTCGTTTGAAAAACCGAGGTCATGGCATTAACCATAAACTGGAGAAAAACGAGGAAACCTAGCGCACTTGTAATGTTACTTTTTTTCTGAAGAAATTCTAACGGGAACACAGTTAACGATGCACTGATGTACACTCCACCTAAAAATTGAACAATTTCTATAATTATATATAAGTTACATTTTTATCATTAATCGGAACTAATTTTAAAATAGAGAGCCAAATATTATAGAATCAAACATCACAGTCTTTTTTTTCTAGGAATACAATAAGCTGTTCAAATATTGATAATTAGGATTGGATAACAACTGCAATTCAAACAACTATTCTTAAATAAAGAATTTTAATCCTAACCATTGTTTCTAAAGTGCGTCTAGATTTCTTTTTTAAACAATTTAAAAAATTAAAACTGAGTCTATTTTCCTTGATTTTATAATCATATAAAGAGTTGATTCAATTTTAGGTTGACTGTACATGAAGCTCATCCTTAATGCTGGGAAAAATAATCCTGATCTCACATTGTTTGAAATTGAGGAAAACAAACTTGGCAATGAACGTGCCTAGGAACTGAGTTGCCATTAAAATATTTCGAATCGTTAATATTTAATCGTTAATCCTGAAAAAATAAGAAAAATACTTGAAATAATACAAATAATTGTACTCCATTATCAATATTCCAAAAATGAGCTTAATATTTAAGCATATGAAATAATGCTATTTTTATCAATTCCGCTTTTTAAGATTAGAGTTTTTTTTTTATTAGAACGATAATCAAGTGCATCATTGGAACATGTAAGAGCGTTTAGGGATCAATAAAATTACACTGAACTTTATATACTTTATAGCCTATACAGGGTGTTTCTCGAGTTCCCTGCCAACGTGAAACTACAAATACTAGAGCAAAAACTAAGTAGAAAACTCCCATAAGAAAATGTTGAAAAATGCGTAGTTTTCAAACTACATAGCAACAAAGATGACCAATCAGAAATACAATACAAGTTCTCACACATTCTCGCAGTGGGTCTAAATCGTGCTTCTGATTGGTCAACTTTGTTGCTCTGTAGTTTGAAAACTACGCATTTTTCAACATTTTGTTATGGGAATTTTCGACTTAGTTTTTGGACTAGTATTTGTAGTTTCACGTTGGCAGGGAACTCGAAAAACACCCTGTATAAAAAAAAGAGGAAAAGCTAAAGGTAATAGAAAAGGATTAAGTTATCTTCGGATTAAGCATAGAATTAATTGAGGACAAGGACATTCTCTGGACGAGGCTTACAATTATTAAATGGTTGGATGCAAATAACGCAACTATGCAGTTATAACAACACTTGAGGATGGAACGGAAAAAAAAGATGATTGGTTGTCGGTAGAAAAAAAATTGTGTGATTGATGTAGGTACACCAGGTACATTGATAAGTGAATAGCGTGACAGTATGTTCAATTCTAACAAAGTTCCCGATAGTGATTGTTAATCCATTTAATTTAACTTGATCAGTATTCGTGAAATAAACCTGGCTTCCACTGGACGAACAATTCACTTTTTTCAACTTAGTATCTCACAGAAAATTCTCAGATTTTTTCTACTTTAGTTTCAGGTTTCAGATAGAAATACTGAAGCCCTCTGAAACAATTAATAATTTACTATTTTTTATCCGTCGATCGATGAAAATTATCTTAAGTCAGATAAAAATAGTTTATTCTGTTGATTAATATTTTCGAGTGAATAAAAATACTGCAATGTTTTTATCAATTTTCAGCATAGAAAAGATCCCTGGGATTTTCTCTGGCTTTTATTGCATAATGTTAGTATCGTTAGTTGCATCCGAACGTTTACAATAATACTATGTATATGAACAGGAACATATTGCAGTTAATTAAATGAAGTACTGTACATTAGGTAGAAATATGTATAATATCGTAATTTATTATACAAAAAACTATCTTCATTAATCTATATTTGTAGAAACAAAAAAGTGTTTCATAAATAAAAATAAATATCCCGAAACAAGTAATCGAATTGACACCAGCCTTTGAAAAATGTTGTTGCAAATGCGAGTATGATTTCATAACTGTACAGGGTAACAATTCAACTCGGGACAGATAAGATTCGCAAAGTTGTTTCAAGATTCTCCTAGATTTCTTTATAATCAATTCTAAGATACTAAAAAATATCCTAAAAATGTTAAAAGAGGTGCTAGGAACAAAGTTTTAGTCAAGTTTGGTCAAGTTTTCAAAATTAAATAACTTTTCCAGGTTTCCTATCAGATCCTTAGTCTCCGGAATCGTAGGATCAGACAAAAATATGACATGGATAACAGAATGAATATAAAATAATATCAAACGTTAACTTGTGTGCCACTTGTCAGACTTGTGTCTTTTGTCTCGACGACAAAGTGAGTAGTCACTTATTCTCACACTATTCCTCTCTAGAAACATGAACAAGCACCAAATATAACCTTGAGCAAAAAAATCACTCCAGACGAGGGTCGAAGCAGTCACTAAGGACTAAATGTCAGTTCGACGACCTAGAGGTCGTCCACAGCGGAGAGAGCAGCGTGAACCCTATAGTTCATCGAAGAAATCCCATAAAATTGCACTTTAAACTTGAAAAATTCTCTCCCAGCCCCTAGAATGAACTATGCGGACTTTGACAACTTTCTGTTTACCAACAAGGAATAGGCCATTTTCGCACACATCCCTCTCATAGGGCGTAACCATATCGCTCCGAAATCGGAAAATGCTTCCTGCAGTGTGAGATGAATCTCGACTCGAGACGCGTCCAAACTCGTGCGGATGCATTGATTTTCTTACTCACCTTCTGGGTAAGCTTGTTTTTCTTGGATGAAGTCAATGAACATATTTGTCACATTGTACAGCTGTCCCATGCCCTTAGGCCAGAACTTCATCGAGGCGTTGTATGGCAATCCAGTGGTATTCACTTTAGAGTAACTGACTGCCTGGGAAGCCATCATCTCGTTCAATTGTCGGTCCAAATCCTCGCTGATAACACGCATCCTGGTTGCGAGGGTATCCTGGCCATGAGTTAGATGAGCACACAACAAAAGAACTGTTATCACTCCAATAAAAAGCCCTGGGAGATAATTGCACACTCGATTGGAAACCATCGTAGCGACCAGCGCCCGGGACGCGTCGCTAGCGACTGATCACAACTGAATAACTAATACTGATGCACTGCTGAATCGCTCTGACAGAAGGAACGAATGGACATGGACTGCCCCTCCATTCCGTGAATACGGTGAATACAACTTGAAGACTGAAGAGCCAATCCGTGCGTGGATTATCGTGAACTTGTTTGATAAACGAGGAAAGTGGAAATAAACCGAACCACGTTCGCTCGTTCGTTCCGTTGTTTACTTTGTTGTTCGTTATCGAGAACCGCGAAGCGCGAACTTGTGCGCATGCAGCCATGCAGGATTCATTTGAGAGGATTTGTTTATTGTCACATCAAAACTAAAACACCGGTGTAAATTGTGAAATCGAAGAAATTTTCAATCAAAATACCACAAGAAGGTTATAATTGATCTCTGTTGGTAATATTTTGATGCCATACTTTTAAGGTAACCATAAACCTTAACCTTTTAAACGTTAGAAAGCAAGTTAAGCAAGGCCGTAGCCAGGGGGATTGATCCCCCCCCCTCGAAATTAAAAATAAAAAATATTTCTGTAGTAGGTATTTCTTTTATTAAAACAACATGATGTTTTTCTACTGGTCCACCAAACCAACCCCCCTCCCCGAAATTTTCTTCTGGCTCGGCCCTGTTAGAAAAGTTTGAAAATTTCAAACAATAGTGCAATAGTGTAGATGGTAATTATAAATTTTAGTGGTGAATTAACTTTTTAGATTGACTTGGTTTGGACAACAAAATAATTTTGTTGGTATTTGTGCAACAAGATTTGTTTGTTGGCTCAATCAAATTTTGTTTGGTATAATCTGGTATAGTCTTTTGTTAAACAAAAAAAGGTTCTTAAAATTACCTAATATCACATATTAAAATACCAATAAATCTTGAAAAACCCCTTTAAATTTCGTCAAATGCATTGAAATTCTTTACAATCACATAAAATCTCTTAGAATTCCTTAAAACATCTGAAAATCATATTAACAAATTCAGATTACCCCTTAAAATCTTATGAAATCTCGTGACATCCGTTCAAATTTCCAACTCCCTTAATCGATCCTTATTATTTTTTTCTTTAATATTGATTAAATATCAACGATTTAATTCTCTAAAAGAAAAATTTGCCAAAAATGAGTAAAATAAACTTTTCCAAATAGGAAAACAGGATTTGGAGTGTAAAGTTTCATCATAAATTGTACGCACTGAATATATACGAAAACCGTGTGTCAATGACAGTTTCCAATGCTACATAAAAAATGCAATACATTATTGTATCTAGACTCGTAATAATATGCGAAACGGAAAGGGAAAGCTTTAGAACATAAACACACAACGAAATTTTGTAACGCTTGTGATTATGGTGAGAATAAACCACATAATACTCTGTAATGAATGAATCCTTGATTTCCTGTGTCGCAAGATAATTTCATACAGAGTGAATGCTTCATAATTTTTCCACCTCTAGTTTTTCATGAAAGATACTGAAAGAATACAGCTATAATAATTCTGTAAAACGAGGTTTGGGAGGTCGCATCCCTCTAGAAAGACGCTACAGAGTTCCTGCTGTTGGAAATTGGTTGGCGAGTGAAACTAGGTCGCGACATCGAAAACTGCATTTCGATCGTTGAATGGCCGCATTGACACTCTTTTTGGTTCTTCGTGACCCGTAAACATCAAACGAAGAATTTGGTTTTGGTCCAAGTGATGTAACTCTCACGTCAAATCAGATAAAATTATAACGAAATCTTTCCGCCTTTTAAATTTGCAGTTTTCACAAAAATAGGAAAAGTAACGTTCAGACCATAAAATATATAGTTTCCTCAAACTTTTTGGACCTTTGCCCAGAAGAAAGATTGAAATTGAAATCTTGAAGAAATTGTTTAATCCTTATTAAACCTTCAATATTATATATAACTTCATGTTTTTATTTTATTATTTCATTATTTTATTATTTTATGCTCTCGAAAAAACAGTATATTTCTGTTCTTCCGCTTAACACGGACGCTTTTATCACTCTACAATATCCTCTGCGGAAACAAATTTTTAACTATCAGTTGGGTCGTCGCTCTGTTAGAAATCCTTCAGAGGCTTGATTATCCTTGTCTATACAACGAGACTATGAAATCGAAAATTATCTTCCGACATGTGGATCGATGCATGAATTAATTTCTGAAAACTAATCAGAGCTCTCAGAAAAGAGGAATTTATAATCGATCTAATAATAAACTTCGTTACCAACCAGCATTTTTGTATTTGCTTCTCTTAACGAGTGTTGCATCTAAATAATTTACACATAACTTAATCTATTTAAAAACGTAAATACAATTAAAAAACGTGTCAATCAGGAATTAATAAATACTTACAAAGTATAAAAGACATTTTTACTTAATTGCATCGCTTTTTATCGATTTAACAAAACTATTAAAGAGACTGTCAAAGCTCTTAACGACTTAATGATTTAAAGAACAATACTAGCTTTAATAATTATTATTTTAATAGTGCTGACACAGCATTTCATCAAAGACATTGCCTGTATTTAATTAATCAATAATACAGCAGTACTGCGTGGAACTATAGTAACTTTGAGTTACATAAAGTGAAAATGAACTTAATATTTAAGAGGCTGGAGTTCTTAACTTAATAGGCTTCGGTAGCTCTTCACTGTTAGGGAATTCGAAGTTGAATTCTGGTTGCTCCATGGAAAGAGTTAAATTCGGGAACAACTCCATCGAAGGTATTGAAACTTCAGGTCTGTAAGGAATATAGAATATAGAATCTGTTAAGCTTTAATTCAACTAAGTTAATAATTATCCATAAAAATTAAATGTTATATACTGACATTATCAGTGAATCTGTAACTTCTTCAGTGATACTTTCTATGACGATAGCTTCTTCATCAGTATCTTCGTAATTTGTTTTTTCATCCTGAGACTTCTGGCTCGAATGAAATTCGTTGCTATCATCAGTGAGAACTATCGTGGGTGTCGTTGTGAGTTTAATCACGTTCCTAACCACCGCAGCATTTGCAATTGGATCTATTGTATACTCTCCAACCATTGAGTCTTTGTTGAATTTTTCTTCGCTGTATTTACTGTCAAGAAATGTTGATAACTTAAATTCTTCTTTGGGTTGATCTTTACTATTGCTTGAGACTCTGGAATCATTTGAATCACTTGTAGTTAGTGTGTGATATCTCTGACCTTCGGGCTTAGAATTCCACACGTTTTCAACATTTGAAGGGTAATTATATAATATATTTTTATTAAAATAATGAAGACCAGGTCCAGCAATTTCAGCTCTTTCATTAAAAGAATCATCATCAATTCTGTGTTGTGGAATCAAAGGTTTTGGAAGTTCTCCACCAGATTTCCTCTTTGGAGTAGTCCTCACTTGTTCTCTAATCCTGATGGGTTCTAAGCTTTCGGAAACAACTGTAAAACTTGGAAGGGTTACAGGCTTAGAATGTACAGAATCGGAATGAAATACTTTGTAATTGAGATCAGAATAAGTATCTGAAGCTGAATCGTCTTCAGGCAAGTACTGAGGTCTGAAAGACTCTGGCCTTCTACTTGGCCTGTTTTGATAACCAGATTCAGGTCTCTGAACTGGTCTGTTGTATGAAGAACTTGGTCTTTTTGTTGATCTTTGGGTTGTCGGTTTACTAGTAACTGGCCTTTGATAACTAGGAGCGTTTGAAATTACTGGCTGATAGCTTGCTTTATCAACTGGGGGATTTGGATTGTCATTATCACTTGGTTCATAACTAAATGGTCTATTGTAACTGGGAACATTCTGACCAACAGGATTAACATGCGCTGGTCGATTGTTATTATACAAATTTTGATTAGATCCGCTCGTTGGTCTGGTCGAATAACCTGGTCTGTTACCACCTGGCCTCACTGTCCACGAGTTCTGTGGGAACTTATCTGAACTATCTTGTGAAAATTCAGAAACTGGTTTAACAACACTCTCTTGATTATAATTCGGTCTGTCTTCATCTGGTTTATAATTGTTGTTGTACAAAGTATCGAAGAAAGCATTGTTGGGGACGTAATTGTTCACGGGATTAGGATTGAATCCATAACTAGGAGGATTGGGATTGCTCAAATCTTCAAAACTCTGGGGTATATAAGGATTAGACCCACCAGAAGGTGGTTTGGAAGGTTTTGGTTTTGGTTTGGTAGGTTTCTGGGTAGGATAAAATGAAGATGAAGATGAAGATGGAGATGGTGATGGAGATAGAGAATCTTGAAAATTTTCATCCTCGAAAAAATCATCTGGTTTCAGTGTCGAAGGTTTGTTAGTAGACTGGGGATGAAACTGTAAATGCGAATCGTAGATTGAATCTTTCACATATACTGGAGAGTTAACAGCGTAATTTTTCACGACAATAGTTATATTTTCCTGATTTCCAAATGGTCTTTTCAAGACTATCCTGTTTTGTTGATTGATATTGGGTTTCACCGGTCTCGAAGGTTGTCTCTGCTTCTGTTGGCTTTTCATTCTCGTATCTATTCTTGGAACTGGTTCTCTATTTTGTAATATATCTCCATTTTCTGGAATAACATCATCATCGTCTTGGTACGAATTAAAATTTTCTCTTCCACGAGTTTTATTCGAATCTTTGGGAGGCAATTCTGCCCAGGCTTGGATATCAATATTCCCAAATCTTGGATCATCACATGAAATTCGACGATTTTTAAAATCATCTGCCAGAAGCATCACGAAAGGTTGAACACTCTCGATATTATCCATAGTTCTGCAAAGAATCTGTGCCAAAGTTGTGCTTCTAATCGTCTGAAGTTGCTGTGGAGTGAATCTACTTTCTTTATTCGAATTTTCGAACCAGAATCGGTCACCTTTTTTCAAATTACTAAATTGCTGGGCAATTATACAGGCAAATGTGGGCCCTACTAGTCCACCAACCACTGGTAATTCTGACAAACCAGCAGGGAAAAGATCGATGTCATGTATTGATGAATAAAGACGTCTGAATTTTCGAGCTGTCGAGAGTTCCATAACTTCTTCAAGGTCCTCCCAATTATTTATTGGTGATAATCCACACGTTTCCCGCCACTGAGTATAGGGAGGAAGACCATGATCGCGTCCTCTTTGGATGTTTATGGAAGCTAAATCCATTCCAAATGGAAATGATGGGGACTGGAAAAGATGATTGGTTAGCTCCTCGCTGATAAATTCGTCTCTTTTTTGGGATGGCTGATTTACTAGACCTAAAATTATACGGTCTAAAGATCCTGCTGATTGAACGTGTGGGTTGAAAAATTCCTCGTGGATCGATACATCTAAAAATTGTAGAAATTGGATAACTTTGCTTCTTAATAATTAAAATAAAATACTTCTATAAAAAGTACGTACTATTAAAAAGTAGACGGTGATTTCTATCGTATCTCAAGAAGCTTCGTTGTACTAAAGAATGGCCAAATCGATATGCAGCTGACGCAAACTCGTTCGCAATATTTGGATTAACAGTAGGATCATATCCTTCGGAATATCCTTTCCGTAAAACTTCGAGTTCGAAAATTTTCATGACTTCGGGACCTAAAAATGAAATTAATAATTATTATTATTAACTTAATAATTATTAAATTAACAATGCATTAATGTTGTATCTTTATTTTTTTAGATCCAGTTTAAATTATAAGTATTTTCTCATTACCTAATACAATTGGTAGAAATTCTCGATACGTGATGTGTTGTACGATAGCGCCGACAATTTTCCGAGTTTCTTGGAACATTTTCTCATCACTCCAATGTGGATTTAGTGCTGCGATCTGTGTTGTTATTCTATTGTGCAATCTTAAGAATACGATATGAAGTGATGTTAGAGCAGGGTTTTCTCCAAGACGACCATCTCCAGCTTTGAAGCAACTCTGAGATAAAGAACCAAGTTGACAAATATCTGATTCGTCTCTGGCATGTGTATGTCTTAGTGATTGGAGCTTTCCATACTGCAATAGTCCTGAAATTTGTACCTATTGGTTATTAAGTCCATTCATAGAGCTGATTTCATCATGGTCTTACCGTCACGAAAAATCCGCAAACTATCACTATGCACGGCGTTACTACTGTAAACTGTCGAAGCATCCAGATAACTGGTAACTTGGGAAACTTGTTCCCTGGGACCAAATTCACAATCTTCCCTTGGAGCTGGTCCACTCCTCATAAACTCGAGACATCTCACCCCAAGACGACTAAAGAAATTGTCTCTAGGATTTACAGCAATGGGCAAGCAATCGGGATGCTAATAAAATTACAAAATTAGCATCAAGTTCATTAGTTCATTTGTTTTTGAACTTTTAAACTAATTTTCAATTACTAAAGTGGAGCAGGAGCTGTATAGAAATAACGGAAACCACAAACCATGAATTCTGGTGATTGGAAACCAGCTCCACGATCTAGGCAGCACTGTGGTACGGTTCCATTGAATCCTCTGCTCTGACCAGTGGCTGTGAATGTTAATTAGTTTAAGTAGTTTATAGAACTTCAGTTCGTTCGATTTAATTGTCGAAATTATTTCATACCTGTGATATCGTGGTCTACAAACTGTCCCCATTGCATTAGCATGTGAGAGACTGAAGCCAAGGGAAGATCGTGATCTTCATGAATTAAATTTGTAACTTCTCTGGCACTTGGTAATAAATCACCATTCAGTGACCTTCTTATACTTTGAATACCGTCTTGATAAACTGGTGGCAGGAATCTAAAAATGTAATGTTACTTAAAATATTCTTTTTTTTTTTTTTTAATTATTGTTTTGGTTTACCTTTGCATCGTGGACATTGCAGAGCCCCACCAAAGTTTCTGAGGATTATTGCAACTTCCGTCGGCAGTTCTGTAACGTAAACTAGCAGGAGGGCATTGAGGAATTCCTCTTCTTGGACACTGACGATGTAAAGCACTTCTAGTAGAACTTCGAATCAAGGAAATTTCTCTTGAAATTTCAGGATATCTGAAAGAAGTTCCAAGCTAACTAAATTAAAGAAACATTGTTTAAGGGCTTCGAAGAAAATAATGGGTATTTTTCGTCCAAACTCACTTGGTGATAAATAATTTTGTTCCTTCGAGAGCAGCGTATCCAAATTTAGCTAAATGTCGAGCTTCCTCGGATTGGTCATTGAAATTAGCCACGTAGCGTGCTGGATTGTTAGAGCTAAGAAACAGTCCTGAATTTTCATTTATATTAATGTCGAAAATTTCATTTATTTATTTTTGATTAATGTCCTTTGATAATTATTTACTTACCCAATGAATATAATTTTGGTTCTTTAATATAGTAAAGGTCGTTCATAGCCTGCATTCCAAAATTGGCTGCTTCCAAAAGATCCTCTTCCCTTGGTTCAAGAATTTCTCCCTTTGTTCGACCCAGAATGTTCTCCATTGGTCTTTTTTCCTTATCTATCTTTTCACTATTCAGTTTAAGTTTGTGAGCTTCTGAAGATTGTTGAACGAGCTCTACTAAAGTCGGAAGTTTCTCTGATTTCTGAACTAGTTTCGTTATATTCGATTCTGGTTCTTGCGAACTTGAGGAAATTTTAAAATATATGATGCTTTCACCAGGCTTGACATTCTGAGATTGTTGTTTGTTGTTAGATAATTCGCTTCTCCAACTTGGTCTTGCAATTTCTTTTCTCGAAAGGTTGTTTTCGATTCCTCCATTTCTGGAAACCTTCATCATACTCACCTGTCCATTTTCAGGTTTTTCATCGATTGACGGTTCCAAAGGCCTCTCTTTCTTGACGTGATTGTCGGGAACAACATGAATAAACACCTTCTCGAGTTCTTCTGAGTCCTCTTGAGGAATTTTCTCATCATTTCGAAAAGTCTGATTTTTCACTTCTAGACTTGTTTCGGATTTATTCAAATTTTCGTGTAGTTGCAAATTTTCCTTCTTTTCTTCATTTTCGTCAATTTTCTCTTCTGAGTGGAATGGTTTGGAAGTTGAATTAAATGATGTGAGAGTTGAATGGAATAAAATTGATTCTTCAGTGGCTTGGTTGGTATTTGATCTCTGTTCGGACATGCTGTTTATCTCATTGATCTCACTTTCCAGAAGCTTTCGTATTTTGCTTATAATTTCATCAGACAACTGTGAAACTTCGGACAAACTTCCGGCTTCTATTTCTATCTGACGATCATCTCTAATATCTTCTTTCATCGATTTTCCAGTTTTCCTTTTCTTTTTTCCCTTCTGTGGATTTGACTTAGATCCATACTTTGAATTTGAATTTAAAAATGTCTGAAAAGTAGTTTGTTTATCTAGTTTTTCACCGTCATTTTGTAGAGAATGATCGTTTTGTGACATTTTTTTATTTTCGGGTTGATTAATTGGTTGTGAAGATGCTGAGGATTCAAATTTCGTTCCTTGAACTTCATGATCTGTTTCCGGATTGGAGGATAGTGCCACAGAAAAAAAAACTAGGATGATGCTGCAATTAAAAAAATTTCCCACGTTTCCGCTTTAAATTTTAGACATTCTTTTTTATTATTTTAGACATTCTAATTTTTATTATTACATTGTTTTTAAATCTTAATTTACTTTTTACTAAACACTTCATATAAATTTTAATATAACTTAAACTCTTTCAATGCAATCAAAATTCTGTTTTTTTTTTTAATTTGAGAAAAGAGAGTTTTCAATTTTATTCAAGATCTTGACCATGACGTTGAATTTCTCACATGTTTCACTGTTACGCATGTGCAAATGTCATCACGTATTTTCTGAGTTGAGTATTCGCAAACATACACATTAAAAGTGCATAAGGTTACAAGTACAGTTACTAGTACCCTCAGCTTTGAGGGAATTTATTAAAAGTTAGTGGCTTCTGCAATTTTACAGCTGAAATTAACATTTTAAA
This sequence comes from Synergus gifuensis, assembly GCA_904066015.1. Taxonomy (NCBI): domain Eukaryota; kingdom Metazoa; phylum Arthropoda; class Insecta; order Hymenoptera; family Cynipidae; genus Synergus; species Synergus gifuensis. Next base: position 3,772,745 of record CAJFCO010000035.1, read on the forward strand.
AGAATGCATTTGTCAATTTTTTAACGATGAAAGTAAGGATTTTTATTTAAGTAAAGTATTAACACTTCAAATCATAGTAAATTTAATTTTGAGTGAGTTAAAGAACATTCCAAAATATTTTCTGATAAAATCTTTTGAACTCACAGATTTCCAAGATGCATAACCCTCGATGCTTTATCAGAACTTTTTCCTCATCAATTACTTTTTACAAGTCGAAGTATCTTTCAGTTAAGGTATTTCCAAGCAAAGGACTAAATTTTGTAAGGCGAAGATATTTTAGCTATTGAAAATGGAAAACACGAGAGAAAACCTTAGAAGAGGTCTTCGAGAGGAAGGTTAAGCAAGTACTAACAGGTAGTTAACTGAAAGACTCGTCTGATCCTCATCCACAGAACACGTAAACTGCCCGGGGCAACATAGGTATGGTTTTTTTTTTATTCGCGTTGTTTTTGCAGATTTTTACTGTTAGGTTTCAGTTCACCCACCTCACGTCCTTCGTTAGTTAATAATTTAAATGGAGAACGTGTTTCCAGCTGTCCTCCGTACTTGGCTTTCTATGTTTCCTTAGAGGGAGTATTAATTGAGATACGAAAAAAGTGAGAAATTATGGTAATCGTATCGGCTTCTCTTCATTTGCTAATGGTATTTTATCAGTTAGTCGAACAAACTGGTCGACGGCCCGAAATTATAGAAGAGTTCGTCTATGATTGTAATCAAAATATTCAGAATGCCTTAGGCTATCTTCATTTTCAAGTGATGATTATTACTATGGCTATTTTATTTTATTCTGTCGTGAAATAAAAGAATTTTTCATACGAATTACAAAAAAATTGTACCGGAAAGTTTTCTTTTACTTTTCAACTGGTTTCTTAGGGAAGGAATTCAAATAATAATTTTAAATACCTGGTTAATGTCGGGCAGCTTTTTCTTGAGCTTGCAGATTTGCAATAGCTTTTCCTGATCCATAAAGCACTTTTGCACGAACTTGCACTTTTCTCGTCACATTGGTGGTTGAGCTGCTTGTAGAACTCGAACCCCCATTTCCGCCGCCAGGAGTCGAACCCAATTGTAAAGAACTTCCGGTATAATTTGCACCCCTGCACCTTGTACAACCTTCCGACATATTTTCCAATTTTGGTTGAGTTTTTCTTCCTGATTCTCCTAAAATAATACCTATACAAAATCAAGTATTTTCAATTTTATATTATTCCATTTTGAAAACTCTGAGATTGAAGTTTTTAATTTTGAACAAAAGTATAAAAAAATTACAAGATTTGAAGTCGCAATATGTTTCTAAACGGAGATAATTATCAGGATAATTACCGAAGCAATTACACCTAAAATCTAGTAATCTATACAGTTGTAGAGTTTAATTGCGCGTTTAAAGGGAGGGGGGGGGGGGCGATATATCAAAGTTCTTTAGAAAATTACTCATTGCTCTAAATCTGTAAAAAAGGTCATTTACCCTTTTATAGTCATAAGCCAATAATCCAAATTTGGTGATAAAAAAAAAAATGAATAGGCTCTCGATATTTTATATATAAAGTACAGCATGCTGGAAAGTATATTGGGTTGCCTCTCGCTAGGCGATTTAGAAATTGTCGGTAACATAGATTTGATAATGTAGAAATGATTATTAGGTATATAATTTTTTCTGTTAAAAATTCAAAAAGAAATTACATACAAAAAAAATCTTTATAGAATATATGTTATTTATTTGTCAAGTTAATACTTATGGCATATAAAAATTAAATTATCTTTTTCCAAAAATAGTGTAGGTCACTACACATTTTATTAGAATGTAAGGATTCACATTTCATTTAGAATGTAAGGATTCTTTGTCAAAGTTACAAAGATACTTGATGGAAAACTGTCTGGAGTACAAAATGCTTCTCAGAAATACCAATCTCTCACTAAACTTCATCTATTTGGTCCTCTCTGTATCCCGCGTATACCATTACCATAAATCCGGGAGAATCTGGGTTAATTAACGTTAATGGCTATAATAGGAGCTTTACTAGTTAGCAACAATAGTAACATTGCCGGAAGCGGATTTGTTTCGCTTGGTTAATTTTATAGATTATTCTTTACAATGAATAAAAAAACGAAACCTCACTCAGAATAAGTGCAAACTGACAAATATTTAACATCAGAAATTTTAAGTATTAACTTTACTAACGATAAATATTTCGAATCTTATAATTAATTTTGAATGTCTTAAAATCGAAAATATATATTTTTGTTCGAAAAAGATTCCATCATCAGTTTAACATTTAAAACATGAAATTTCTGTATTGAAAAATCCTAAAGTTTACATTTAAGTTACAGTTTGCGTAAAAACACACATTTATGTACAATATCACATTTTATTAAGAAATACCCACGTGAAGAGGTAGCGAAAAGTCTGGCAGTGGCGAAAATCAAAAAAGTGAAAATTTTACTTTTAAATTTCGCGCCCGCAAATTGAAAATTCTCTGGGATTCCCCGAGCTTGATTGAAACGCGGGACTTGTGAGAAAGGTTGAACCGATTCAGCGTTGCGCGACTGTAGAACTGATCTGAACTGAATTTCTCGTGTTCCGAATACCCTGTTATGCCCTGGTGATAGACCTCCACTGGGTACTGGCCTCTTCTCTCTTTTCTTCTCTGCGAGGTACTCTGGAACCAGCAGGAGGGGCAGCAATGCTCCACTCTTAACTCTGACTCACGATCGTAAACTCTTGCAACGTAGTCGGTCGCCACTTCCAGCGACCTCACCTTCAATCAGTAAAAATTCTCATGGCGAACGGCCGGACCTTGTGTCCCGCATAATTCTTTCACAACTGACCTCACATGGAGACCCAAGCATAAACACATATCCAGACTAGCAAAGCACGCAAGCCTATATGCTGCCGTCCTGATAAAGAAACACGCTATCTACATTTTACATATAGAGCAAATAAATTACCAACGAATCTCGTGAAATCCCTTGAAATTTTCTAAACGCCTTTAAAATCCCATGGAATCTTGTGAAATAGCTTGAATACCTTAAGGGCATGCAGTACTTTACAAGAGTAACTTAGTTTAGTTTTTTTTAGTTTCTCCAACTTTACGCTTGCAATAATAAATATTTTTTGCTAAAACTAGGCTATTTATCTCCATCTGAATATATGGAAAAAATTAATCATCAAAACTTTCTTTGACTAGTACCTATATGTTCGAAATTTTCATTAAAAAAATTGATATTTTATTATATTAACAACTTCAATTACACATGAGGTAATAATAATGAGACATGGTTTCATAATCTTTGGTATGGTTCTTGGGTATAAAGGGTATGGAACATTGGCTTGTGACTGCTCTTCTAGAGCTTTTTGCACATTTGGCAATGATCAAGCAACGTAAATTGACTTTTGAGTGTTAAAAATTTTCAAAACGATCATTACATTCAAATCTTCTGTACATGTACTTGAGTACATGTACTCTTCACGAACGTTTGCCTGGTTTTTGTAAATGCACAGTTAAAACTCATTGTCAGGACAACGCTGAACGCTCGCCCTGCGGTGACCTCATTAACGATTGACCGATATGTCGGTGCAGGATTACGGTCATTCTCGTCATTTGATCTTGCAAACTGTTGTCTGCAGACTTCAAGTCAATTCGAAAGGTACCTATAATTCAACAGTTGAACAGTCTCTATCCGTGCTCCAACCGCACGAAATCTGATTACGAAATGGAGCAGAGCGAACTGTGTCCAACTTGAGACATAAGCTGGCTGCAATGCGACAAAGTGCTGTCGACTGAAACCATCAACTTCAATTCTAGAAAACTAATTATGGGATAAAGAATTGCAATGGTTATAGCGAGTGCAATTAACTTTATTTCCATAAATCTATTTTTCACCTGGTTTTATCAATTCAGTAATTAGCTAGCCAATTAGAAGACGGGTCCTGTGAACATTGTAATCAACTCTGGGGAGGGGGGCTATTGACCCCCCCCCAATTTTAGTCAATTCAATTAACTTAAATTTTGATACCCTATACTTTTCTTTCTCTTTTCTTTTATTTAACTACTCGTAAATCGTAAATAGCTTCATTTGGTCGCCTCGCTTAAAAAAATATTCCGGAGCCTTTCATATTTAACACGACCACCCATCCGGGCACTAGCCGCGCCCAAAGATGCTTAACATTAGTAATCCTTCCGAGTCGAAAATCCCTGCTCAGCAATCAAGGTCTGATTTCCACCTTATCGACTGTTCTTTCTGTAAGATAACTTTTCTTATAAATAAAGAAATTTGAAAGTTTGGGGAATTAATGAAGATGCATCAAAGAATTTTTATACTCAATGTTTATTCTTGTTTTTTACTTATAAAAACATATAGATTTCCAATAAATGTCGGCAAAGTAGGATTTCAAAGTTCAAATATTATATTATATATATATGCCTTTCATTTGGTTTTTAAAAATCTGAAATTTTTTATATTTGCATAGAAGAAACATATGTACGCATTGGTATGCTTCATATTGTAAATTAATAATCTTAAAAGTATAAAAATAATTTATCTTCATACTTACCATTTTCTTGGCGAAGCAGTTGAGCGAAGTTTCAATAGATGACGCATAGATCCTCAAAAATATACAAACAATCATTTCTGGAACAATCGGAAAAGAGGGGAGAATTTTGGAATTCGGTAATCTGTGTGTATATTATAATATTAATTTTTATTCTATAACTAAGCAATCAAAAAATTATTCTCATAACTTTATTATAGGCGTACATAGATATAGGTAATAAAAATTCATATCAAAGACAAATTTCATTAGGGGCATGTGATTGAGTTCAGTTCCTCAACTTTACGTCCGCAATAATAAATATTTTTCGCTAAAACGGAAGTAAAGATGGAAATTCCACAATATTGTTCCAACAACTATAAATTAAAAATGCGTTGCAAGTTTCTTGCATACAAAAGAAACTTCTTCTTTATTGCATATTTTCAATATAAATGAATCAATATTCGTTCATTTGAACGTTCTGTCAACCACATCATTTGCAAGTGATAAAAATATGAATATATTAAGAACGCCGCCTGAATCAGCCTTTTCTTCTTTTTCCCATTGATTTGAATTTGTTGGAGGCTGAGGAGGCGAAAATTGTTTCTCCCAGTGATTATAATAAGTGCGGACTCTGTTAGCCTTGATATAATTGCAACGACTTGCTGGACGTGTGGTGATTTCGGTTCAAAGAAGATATTATTGAGGCCAGAAAATACGCGTTCCTTCACAACTTTCAACACAGCTTAATCATTTAACTTTATATTCGCATGCAACGCGATCTGAGAAAAGGACCCTTAGCGTTAAAAAATCATTTCTCGGATTATGATCCTTTCAGATAAAATAAACGTCGCTCTTTCAGATTATGAAATCAGAATGATTTTTTATACAATATTTTTTCTTCTAAAATCAAGGGTCTTTTTCTCAGATCGCGTCACATTTTCTCTAATTGCAATCATCAGGGCCGTGCGCAAGGGGGAGGTTTTAGGGGTTTAACCCCCCCCC
>CAJFCO010000035.1:3778677-3804635 GCA_904066015.1 Synergus gifuensis
ATCAGCGGAATTGCTCTCATAGAGGGCGTGATATTCACTGATTCATCAGCGAATTTCACTGATTTGGTATGGTTTTCGCTGGTTCAGATTTAGAGAGTTAACTGTATTTCGTATCATTTTGAAATATTTTATATTAGTATTCTATATTTTACATTATTATATTCCATATTTCTACTGTTAAAAAAACGTTTCTTCTCACAGTAACGGATGAACTGTGTAAGTCAGTTATATCTCTGTTATTTTCTTGTTTTCGTACACAGTTCTGTGACCTAAATTTAACACTTAGTACAGAACACAGTTATTTTTTTTTCTTGCGGAAATTTCACCAATTTAGTAACAGATTCTTTTACTTCAATAACTAACAAGTTTTCGAGCCTGGTAATATTAGCATTAATATTATATTCAATATTCACCTGATTTTTAAATATGTACATAAGAGTTTGATAACTCTACATTAGGAGGGAGAAAAGTGACTGCGAACTTGCGATTTAATTGGAAAAGACGCGTGTTATCCTTACACGGATAGGACCCTTCTTAAAGTTAATGATTCGGTTATTGCAAAGGGTGGTGGAAACGAATGGTGGGTCTGGAGTAGAGTAGGAGAAGTGCTGGAGAAGAAGGCGAGGATCAGGCTGTTCAAGAAAGCGAACTTGATTCCAGTTCGAACTCTTCGACTCAATAGACACTTTCCTAGTACCGTTCGGGTTCAATCATCTGACGATCAATCAATCAATTGATCCAATTGATCGGTGGTAAAATTTAACTGATTACCATCGCGAGATTATCAAGCGAATCATTCAATCATCAATCGTCACTAGACCAGCCCCATGTTCATCATCTGGGGGTTGCCTCTACGTCGCACCCCATCTGCAGCTTCCACCAGCAGCTCACATCCCTTGCCCACCTTTCTCAGAAGTACGTAATCCATTGACATTTTAAAAAATTGTTCAAGAAATTATTTATAACTTCCCGTTGGCTTAAATATGGAAAAAATGAAGCACTGTTTTTATTCATAGATAATTTCAGAGATGGAGGTAGAGAATTTCATAGAGAATTTATTTCGACTTTAATTGAAAAACCAAACGACTGTTTTTTTTTAATTTTTATAATTAAAAACAATCGTGTGCTCTTTATATACCACTATAATATTATTAATTTAGAAAAACTGCAAAATCGGAGAGAAAGCAGTTCTTGAGCAAGATCTAAGATCTAGTTACCAGAGTGACATATATAAATAACGTATTTATCCAGAAATGTTGCATTTATTCGATTTGGCTTAACTTAAAAAAATCGTACTAATATTTTTTTCATCCTTTATGTGCTTGCATCAATAATGACACAGTATATATATGGTAAATTGAAAAAGCTTTTTTCCTCAACTCACCTGTGTTATAAATTTCGTAGTTTCTCACTTTCCAATTTGACTACAGAATCCCATCTCTTAATCTCGAAAAATTGAGCAAATTGCCTTGCAAAATTATACTTTTGTAGGTTTTGTCTTTATAATTCAATAAAAGAGAGGGAGAGAGAGAGAGAATCATTTTGCCAGTCATATATGTTCCTCCTGTTGGATATGATCATAAAATTAATGAACAGCAGAAACAGACTCTTAGAATGAAATGAACACCAATATTTGAAATTACTTTCTATTTGTCTTTCAAAAAATTGCAGATGAATAAAAAATACTACATAAAAAGTAATTCAAATCTATTTTTGAAGATTGTTGTAATAACAGTTCAATCATTTTCATCATACAATACGCCTAAAAAAAATTTAATTTCTCGAGGAATAAGAGGGTATATAGTATTATGAATACTACATTGTATTTTTTTCTTTTTTTTTTCTACTGTGCCGTACTATTGTACATACCCCAAGATTTCAGGACTTCTTCTATCTGATCTCACCTATAATGAAATACTTAAAATATAAAGTAGGGGCTATAGAGTCTCAAGGCAATCAGAATCCTATACTCAACTAATAACCCTTGCGGGTCATGTTGCGATATTTAAATAACATAAGAGTCGTGTGGGGCTTTAGTGCTCGATAAGTATAAACGACACGCGTTTCGACTTGCAAGTATCATGTTTCATGATGAAGCCTTTTCTTGTCCTGGTGAGTAACATACTCAAAATATCCAAGGCTTTCAATAAACGACAAGCTGCATCCAATCGAGTTTTATGTCCACCACTCGCACTATTCCTCTTACAATTGACAAGTGTGCGTGGGATCTATCTTACCCCCGTAATCAAAACATTTTATGTATTTTCTATCAATTTCCTGAAGATTATGTATAATGGTATTAAAAACAGTTTTTTCCATCTTCCGTATCATGAAAAAACATACAAGGGACACTGTCGCGTAGAATTTTATTGTCTGCGGGAAATTAATTGCATTAAATTAATGTAAATTCATTATTATTCACGACTAGCACCTATTAGTTTATCTTCTATTTATCTGTAAACGTTTGGTTTTCATCAATATATATTCTGTGTCAGATATAAAAAAAATTATAAAAAATAAAACGTAAAATTTCTAATGGTTGTAGTTTTAATTGGGCCAATCAAGGTTTTTAATTAAGGATTACAAATCTCTTGAAATTCGGTAGTCGAACGAATCTCGTGAATAATGAGAATGTAGCATGTGTAAGGATTTCGTTTATCAGTAGATCGGATGCAAAGAAGCGAATAGAGAAGAGGGAAAGATTTATCCCCAGGCAGTGGTTTGGCTCCTCCACTTTTGCAACCTGAGCCACTAAATTAAAGGCGCCGGCCCTTTGTATTCAAGTCCATACCCCGTTGGAGAAATTCTCAATCTAAATAGGAGGCGTACCTGCTTCTTTGGATACAATAATAATAATACACATATCACATATCTAATAAAAAAGAAGCTGTAATAAAAATAAATTTAATAAATTCATTGGAAATGGCAGTATTTAAAATTATTGTTATTAAAATTATTGTTCCATAATTGTGCGTATAATATTGCACATTTGAGACAATCTATTAATACAATATTGACCTTCAAATATGCTAACTTTTCGATTTATATCTATATAAATTTCTGAATTTTAGATGAACTCTGGATAGAGATATTTACCTCAAAAGTATCTTTTCTTTAGTAACGATGTGAAGTTTCGGAACTGAAACCTGTTTTGCCGAACACATTTACGCTTACATTTTATTTTATAGATGTGATTAAAAGTTGTTTTATTAGACATAATAATATTTGCAAGATAATTCAATCATCTTGGAAGCTAGTTTACAGGTAAGAGGGGGTGTAGGCTCTTTGAAACATATCCGTGATCTAAAGATATAGATAAGGTTAACCCCAGGTGATCATCAACCGGTCCCACAACTACTGAAACGTGACAGCATAGTAATAAATTACGTATTTTATTGCCTTTTTTTTTAACCGACACTACTTTCCTTCAGGATGGTGGCCATGGTGGTTGCTGCTTCCGGGCTGTCTTGCATCCTGGACAAAATTCGTAGAGCAATATGATTCAATGAGGATCGGAAGATGTGTAGCAATGTGTGGCGAAAATTATCCGGACAGTGTGAGTAGTATTATATAAATATATTTGTTGCATCAGTTATTAAGTTGCATCAATTACTAAGTTGCATCTCGTTATACAGAAGTTTAACGACTATGTGATCTAATTACACCTGTGTGCAATCCATAAGTGCAATTAACACTGGGTTGGAAGCGTTTCCAGAAACTAAGATCTGTCGATAATCATCGAAGGCGGATCGTGGGCGTATCAAAGTAAAAACTTGTTCCATATAACGTCCGAGGGTCTTTTTAGTTCGCCGCAATGCCTCCGGACTTTAGATCTCGAAGTCACTTTTGCAAACATTGCCACGCTACCTTTTATGGGCCATTACTTGGAAACTTTATTACGACGTACCAGTAAAGGCCAAGGGCCGGCTCTTCGTCATTTCTGTGGGCCTTGTTATTTCAATATTTTGTGGTAGAACCTTTCATGAATATCGACGAGCAAATTATTAACCGTCAGTTTTCCATGGATCCTAAAGGGATGCCTGGAAAGGATTCTTCAAAAGGGACTTTTCGTACACGTGTAGTTCCAACAACGCGGTCACTGTCCGCATTATTCAAATTCGCTCGAGAATCGAGTGCCCTGTAGAATTGTCGATGCACAGAACAAGCGCATAATTAATTAGTTAAGAGCCCAACGAAAACGTACAAAACGCTCAACGCTGAATAATTCACGTGCGATCGGATCTTTCTTGACTTTAAGGGTTTACCAATCAAGCTCGACGCCCCTACACGAAGAACTATATATATAATACTGATTATCACGAAACCACACTCAGAAAACAGTTTCTTCGAATTAAAGAAATTTTTGAATTAAACAAACCAGTTGACTGGTTGACAACCTGTCGAGATTCGCGTGGTCGGGTTGCATTTGCGTCATGTGGGTTGTTGGAGTGTGTGATGATGGAGATAGCGATGCTGAAAGTTGTGGTGAAAATGAAGGTAAAGTCCATATTTAAGACCATTTTTTTACCCGTTGGGGAAAAACGTTTATGAAAATTTCTTGGTATTAAAAGCTTCATTAACTGGACAACGGTCCAGCGATGGCGATATATACAAATGCTTTAAAATATACAATATACAATATACAGTAGAGAATATATACAATATACAGTAGCCAATATATATAATATACAATATACATATATAAGCAGCGCACGCTTCTACCTTCTTCAAAAAAAGTAGGCCAATAAGTAAAGCGAACCAGTTTCTTCGCTCGTTCGAATGATACATGCGTTCCAAGCGAATTTCGTTGGCCCAAGAAACGTGCAAGGACTTGCTTGTAAATACACACATAGTCCCTATAGTTATACAGTAGAGCCAAGAACTTGTATCCATTTATCTTGAAGATCATCTCAAGGGTCATCCAGATTGCAAGCATCTTCTCATTTTCATTTTAAGTGCGACTAATCACATGTCTCTTCACCCTTGGTGTCCATATCTCTTCTATATTGAGAGTATAATTGTAAGTGTACTATATCATAATGAAAAAAAAGAAGAAACGTTACCAATCACTGCAAACTACATTACAATTTGTCACTTTGGGATTGACAATTTTGAAACGATGTGTCAAACGTATTCGCGATCATTCGCGATCTTTCAAAATGAATTACCACTTGAACGACATGTGCTTCTCTTTAATTATACGATGGTGTCCTTCCTTGATGAAAGCCCTGAAGAAATAATAATGACTTCATCAGTTAATGGATAAATTGCTTTGAATTGGTAGTTGGTACATAGTAATTGAAGGTTTAAAGAGGAGAAGAGTAGAGAAAAATTACTGAGAAAATCCTTGCTCTTGGAATTTTAAAAGGTTCATAATAAGAAGGATGAAGGACGTAAGTGCACATCAGCATCAGGGTAAACGAAACAAAGACTATTTCGTTTCGTTTAGCTATTAGGGAAGACCACCACCATCACGAATTCTTTCTATGCTATTCTTTCGTCGACCTGCCTTAAGGAAGATGCCATGCCGCTGATAGTGAGTCGTTATAGCTGTTATATCCAAATCGATACTCCTAGTGATTTGCTTTTTTTATATTCTAATCGGCAACCCTTTTCACCTTTTTACTTCTTTTTTACGAAATAATATACAGAGCCATTCGCAGTTCATCAGCTTACATTTCTTTCTCGTAAACATACCTACTGTTTAATCATATCTAAATGTTTAATCATCTAAATATTTAATCATCTGAAGAGTATATGTTCTCAAAACCATATCATATTTTCGTAGTAGCTAGTACTTGAGTCCCATTTTCGCAAATTTGCAATTCAAATAACTGCCAAAGGTGATAATTACACTGCGGTATCATGAGTGTTTACTGTTTACTCACAAGCTCACGCATTTCCACTCGTCTTTCTGGGTCCTTTTAACCCCCCCCCCCTCTCACTCTCTTCAGACCTTCTTATACACAAGGACGATTTAATAAGGCAAATAACAAAGCAGTGGGACCGCTAGGAATCGTTCTTCCGTTTAAGAACACGCATTATTTTTTTAGTATTCCACATCACCGGTGCCAAACTCACTTTCGCACGCTTAAAACGGTACCAGCATCAACGCGAAATGCGCCCCAGGACACGTCCTACGCCATCGCAATACATATGATTTTTACGAAAATATCGGCTCTTGATAATTAAAGCGAAAGAAAATTATTCTCGAAAAAATATTTTGAAATTTAGAATTACTTAATAATATTACCAATGATGTTTGCTGCAAGTCCTTGGATCAATTTGGGTTATTATTTTTTTTACATTTACTGAATTAAGAGTATCAGAAAGAAGTTTCCAAAACCATTTTTTTTATTTTTATTTACTAGCAGAAATTTATCTGGGGTTGCTCGGGATTTTGAGAGATTTCAAGGGATTTTAAAAGTATTTTAAGGGATTTCATGGGATTTTAAAAAGAGTTCTAAACAATTTGAGTAATTTTAAGGGATAAGAAGACTGAAGGATTTAAAAAATTGTTAAAGAATTCTAAGAGATTTTATTTGATTTTAGAGACACTTTTATAGATTCTTTAAACAGTTCAAAAAAGTTATCAAAATCTCGCTTTCATGAGATTTTAAGTGACTTAAGGGATTTCAAGAGATTTCTCTTGATATTTTTAAAAATCCTTTAGTCTTTTTATCCCTTGAAATTTCTTAAAATCACTATAAATCTCTTAAAATCCTTTTATAATTTTTGAAATCTTATAAAATCACTCGAAATTCTATGAAATCTTTTAAGATCTCGGGGAATGCTGGATAAATTTCTGTTAGTCAAATTTTAGGTTCTGGAAGCTATTGGAAAATTTTTATTTTTGATATTTTTATTCCAAGAAATCTAAAAAAAACCGTCAGACTAAGACGTCTGAAACAGCATTTAAACTAATGTAGACACTAATGTGCGGAAAAACGTAAAATATGATTTCAGTGTATGAAAGCCTGCCTAGAATCAAACTACACAAAATCAGGTCACTGTCCGGAAAACAGAAATATGACAATTTTCGAAGCTGCCTGTCTCCGAGCCTGCGAAGGAGATTTCGAGTGCCCCAATCTGGCAAAATGTTGTGAAAACGAATGTGGAATCAATTGTATGCATCCTACTGGCTTGGAAAAATGGGCAGGTAATAATTAATTTGCATTTCAGATCTTTATTATTGTATAATCAGACTCATTTGCAATTTGAGCCATTTTAATTACACTATTTACTGCTACTGCTACAGCATAATCTTAAAGTTATAAATATGAAGTTGGATCAATTTTGTGATTGATTTGATATAACTCGATGATTAAAACTCATCGATTTTAACCTTCGCATCTTCATCCACTCCCATGTAATTCCCCATAATTGCTTCGAATCGAGATTTACAATATAAAATACCCGAGAACACTTGTAATAACCATTACCGAATATGAATCTTTAGGACGGTGGTCGCACGCAGCGAATACATATGACTCTTAATGAGTAAAGCGAAAGTGTTTTGAAATTTTTTTCTTCTCATAATTTTTAAGAAGAAAAAAGACTCTAAAGGAGCGCAGAAACAATTAATTATAAAACTAATAATCGATAATTACAGGCCTTCCCGCGATACCATCAAATGTACGAATTCGACAGCAAAGAACAAACTTAATTATTCTGAGTTGGAATAAGCCAGAACGTCCGACAGATGATTTTTTTGGAAGGAATCGAGCCTGGTACGTGATAGAAGAACGTTATGTTTTGGGCCCGTTGTATTTGGAACATCGACTAACATCCTGGGCCTTGCGCGATGTCTCGATTAAACCCCATGCTACCCTTGATGGTGGATTCAAGAGGGGCCATTGGTATCAATTTCGCGTAGCTGCAATCAACGAACATGGATCTCGAGGCTATTCTCAACCATCCAGGCCTCTCATGACAAAAGGTAACGCCGCCTTCTTGTTCTGTAGAAACAATCGAAGACCCCTGCTATCTCGATAAATTGCCTTGATTCAACTCTTGCTCGATGACGTCAAAGGCAGTTTCTTTCTTTTGAACGAGATGCACGTATCACATATCAAAGATCCTCATAGAATCAATTTTTCAGAATCATCCATCCGAGATGATTCTTTTCATTTTCTTTATTCCAAACAAATTTATTTTCGCCGGATTTTATCTGTAGTGAAATTTAATCTTTACATGATATCTTTGAGACCGAATTGAATTTCAGTAAATTGAAAGATTTTATACATTTTTATAATTTAATTACAGGATCTTCAAAATATAATAGATATCTTCGTAACTTAGCTAAATTAATTATTTCTCAGAATAATAATAATAATAATAATAATAATCTTGGGCATGAGATCTACATCATGAGTTTATTTTCAGTAGAAACAAGTAAGCTGAATACGATTGCCGTAGTATCTAGAAAAGTTAAATTTCATTTTAAATTCTTTATGTTGATAAATTTCAATTTAATCGTGCTAAAATTAAAATTTTCTGTAATTACCAACGAGAAGGTCTTTATTGTTAAATCTATTGAGCCAAATGCAGTGATTCTGCACCCGAATTTTCTGGAGATCATAATGTTCGCAAAAATTCGTTGAGACCATAAATCAGCATCATACCACGGTTTATAAAATGCATTATCAGTGATAGATGTACTCTGAAAAATAGAAGAAGATTATTTTCTTATAATAAAAAACAAATTGAAATAATTTTGTATTTTTACCGCTTCTAATAATTCTTGTACACTGAAACATAACATGTAAACTTGAACCAAAGAACCAGCAGTGTACATGACGATCAAGCATTTATCAAAGTAAGCTGATGGAATCTTAAAGAAAATAAATAATTAAGAATTCATGAATCAGATTATTTAATATTTGTAATTGTAATATAATCATTTAAATAGCGTTTATCTTTCAGATAAATTTGAATACAGAAAAACTTACAGTTATCACCATGAATGCCAAGAAGCAAAATCGAAAAATGCATTGACAATAAGTAACAACAACATTCAATGACATCAGATTTTTCAACATATGTCCAGCTCTAAAAAAATAGAAATAAGTCAAATAAAAAAATAATTTTTTATTATTTTATTTTTACCCGGCGTTGATCGGGATTTTAAGAAATATTTTTAAAAGATTTCAAAACGTATCAAAAGGTTCTCCACAGATTTCAAGACATTTCAAGAGTTTTTTTATGAATTCCAAAAAATTTTGAAATATTTTAAACAATTTTAAGACATTTAGGATGATTTTAAAGAATTCTTGTGGATTACAAAAATAGATTAAATTAATTAGATTAGATAAAAAATTTAAAAATTAAGAAAGCTCGCAAGCACTAAATACAGTTCTGTAAATATTTCAAATCAGAATCAAGTTCGTGACATCAGATTTATGAACTTCCAGCTTACTGCGTCACAATACCATGGTACTGAATGATTCTTTTCAAATCATTTCGCATTGACTCTTGATCGCGTATCTTTTCCGTGTTTTCGTTCTCCTCAGAAATTTTTTTGCTATTGATCTCATGATCGACCTCTTCGGTCGTTCGACTTCGTCCAAATATGTTCTCCAACTCGGCGTTGATGTATCGGTACTCGGAAGTTAGTAGCGTGATCAAATGAATCATGTAAAGGTCGATACCAGTTTTTTTGGCGATCGTGAAACCGCTCCCGATTATTTCGAATAGAACACCCAAGGCAAAAGTAACCCTGGTAAAAGGTTCTCCTGGCAAGTAAATAGGCACGCGATAATCGATATATGAAAATTGATCCTTTGCTATTATATCCATAAGAGGTATTCCAATCCAAAATATCACTGAACCAATTGCTCCTATTGTATACATTTTCAGTGGATTGTATAATGGATCCAAGGTCTCCTTGAGGCAGACATTCATCTGAAAAATAAGTGTTTTAAAAATAGATATTTTAAAATATATTTTCTTTGTTATTTATTCCACAAGATTTCAAATCCAATTGACTTTAAAATTTTCAATAATCATAAATAGAAAGCACTAACACCTTGAATTCATTCGAAATACTCAGAATTTGATTAATCAACTTGACCAATTTCTTTAAAAATTTCCTTCTGTAATTGAAGTAAAGAGAAATCACCAAAACTTCCACAATCACCACCAAATTTACAGTTCCATCCTGCATCGCTTTCACCTTCGTTACAATAAATAAACCAATAAAAGTCGAAACAACAAAAACAATTTCCACTATCCAACTGAAAAAAGTCCAAATTTTCCATCCGTAAGAAAATTTACAATTTTCATCACTCAATGGCAAAAGATTGCCTGAGAAGAAATTAATCACTACAACAAATTTATTGAAGTTTTTAAAATTCATTGCATCGTTTCAAGTGCAACGAACTGAAACTCGAGCCTGTTTCGAACCACAACAAACGAGTTTCCGTCGTCAAGCTACTAATTAATTATTCTTTTAATATTTAATTCGTGTAAATGCCAGGAGTGCGGTTTCCATGATGCAGTATGCATGAGAATTTCTTCGCTCGCAATTATGGGTATATGTCCCTGAGTTTCTTTGAGGGAGGATTTCCGTGTATTGAATTATTAAAAGGGAAGAGACACAACTGCTGTCTTCTTCTAGAGAGAAAAAGGATATCTTGATATTTTACCATACATTGTGGGGTAATTTAATCATTAATAGTATAAGTGATCTACCTTTGATCTACCTTTACTAAGGAAGAAAATAATTGTCCTTTATCGTTTATAATAAATGATCTTTACTTCCATCTAGACATTTCATATAGACAAGAAAGCTATATCGTTCAAAGCTACATTCTCCATTCGTGCATAAACCCATCGAAATATCTATTGAATTTGAAATGGATGAAACAGTATATTCAAATTTTGAATATACTTTTAAATTAAAATTGTTGAAAATATGTAAACTTTTTAAATTATTAAAGATTTTACAAATTGCCTCAGATTAAGTTCCTTGCGATATCTATTTTTTATTAAATTTATCAGAAAAACTACTCTCATGTCGATAAAACTTTTATGGAATTCTGTAGTGCTCTTTGTACGAATGTAAAAGGATTACAGATACCATACAACTTTTTTTATAGGACCTCGGAAACCAAGAGAACCGCGGAACTTAACGTTGGCTGGCGCACGTGTTGTGGATGGCAAATTGCAAGTACAACTTCGATGGCGACAACCTTTCTCAGACACACCTATTCAATTTTACAAAGTCTACTGGAGCAGATTAATCCATGGTCCCACTAATACCTCCGTTCTTGTTCATCATCATACTGTACCACAAGTAAGCTTTATTTGTACATATACACATTATTGTACAACTGAAAGTCTTTGTGAATTCGAAATATGCTTTCACAGCCTTGAGACTCCCTAAAATCACTTTAAATCGCCTAAAACCTTTTCAAGTCTCTAAGATGTATTAAATGATGTCAGAGATTATACAATGAAAAATTTACAATTTTTTTTTGTTAGGAAAAAACGTGTTACGAAGTGAAGGAGTTGGATTTAGACTGTCAATACTTCCTCCAGGTGCAAGCAATTGCAGTTTATGGAAATCGACGACTGACTTCTCCAAAAGCTTCGAGAGTATTCAACAGCACGGATTACATGAAATTTGGTAAGGCGAGACCCGTGTATTCTAATATATTCTTCTTTCCCACTTGTGATTATCCAAACTAGTAATAGCAATAACCAATGGAAAAGTGCTATTTTTTTGAAGCCGAGTTGGGAAACCTTAGTTCGCAAAAATGTGAACGTCATCAAGATGGTCTTCGAGTTCGCAAAATGAAATGCCTTTGTGGTAAGATAAAGGCCAATTTAGTTTGGACTCCAAATAAAGCAGCGAGCCACTATAATATTACTTGGAGGGAGCTTTCATGCAAAAGTGAACTGCACGCCAGAAGAAACTTTGATTTTCGTCATAGAATTGTTTCTGAAATTACAAAGGTAAATTTTAATTGAAATCAGTGCGAGAGATTTTCAAACATCTGAAAATTACACATTTATTAGTTAATTAAACAAAAAACAGCGTTGGTATGATAATGTTTTTAAAATCTGCAGGAAATACACTATGAAGTACAAAAGTTAAGACCCGGTTGTACGTACAATATTAGTATTTGGAGTGTATTTGAGATGGACCGAGGACAGGAGCTTACAGCCAGCCTTGAATTGTTTGCGAGTGGTTGTCGTCAACGCCAACAAAATGGAAATTTGCAAAACCAAGTACAGGACACTCAGTCTCGATGTAAAATTAAATCTCCTAACATAAGAAGATATTACATTGGATCCTAGATGGGATTAGAAATTATTATTTACAAGAAATACCTCATTTATGTTAAAATTGTATTTTTAATCAAAAAGAGTTTAAAAAATCCTATATACACAACCAATTTTCATGCTTGGAATTATTTTAAAGAAATATATTATTTTATATTAAATAGATCTTTTTAAAAGATTTGAGTATTTTTAGTATTAGTATGTATAAATACTGAGATGCATTTTACTATAATTTTACTATAATTTTCGTTAAGTAAAATGGGGAATGGAATTTTGAGCTTAACACTTACATACATATATTAGGTCCAACGCCCTTAAGAATGTTAATTAATATTTAGAATCCTAATGTCGTTTATCCTTTTCAACTTCCTTAGAAATCAGAATTATTTACGTTTTCAATGTTAACTCATCTTTATCGGAATCGTAAAGTAGTCTCAAGGTAAAAGCATACTAAGGCATCCACAGATATCAATATCCTTCATTTCGTTACAATGTTGCTTTGCTTTCAATTGAGCCACCTATCACTTTAGGACAGAACGGCAATCAACCAATATCAATTTATAATTCAAATAATGGACAATTACCACTCGATACTCTTATCACTGTAAGTGGCTTTGGGCTCATCTTTGATGGCGAACCTCGTCGGTGAGATAAAAATAATTTTTTCATGATTTAATTATGTGAAAATTTCTACTGTTTTATGACGATTCTTTCACTTTTGTAGTGGCATATCATGCATAAGCAGACCTAGAGGGAGAAGAACAGTAAGTTACCATTAATATAAACATCATTATTATTATTATTATTATTATTATTATTATTGATATTATTATTATTACTACTACTTTTTGGAAATTCTTTTAAACACCATTTTACACGAAAGTAATTTAAACTCTTGTTGAAAAGTTGAGAAAGTACGGCAAAAATGAAACCACTTTAAAACTAGGCGTTATAAAGATTGAATTCTTATTTTTAATTTAAAAATGGTCCAAATTTAACACCTAGACGACCCTCGTATCATAGATAATGAAATTATTTGTACTTATCATCATCAAAAATGTGTCAGTCCTACTGAATATGGTAATCCCCTAGTTTATAATAATTAACTGGTTGGTATTCTGGTTTGGGAAGTATTTCTTAGAGGTGGTGATATTTTTATGAACGTGACTTTTACACCAGTGAGAAATTGGATCATGACAAACATGTTTCCACAAAGAATTCCGCAATACTATCCACCACCTCCCAATCCACCAGAACCACATCAACATAGACGACCAAAATCTTGCTCTAAGGTGCATCCTTGCAATGATTAAAATGGTCCCAACTGAAATAATAATGAATAATAAGTAACAATACTAAGACAGCAATAATAAGTAATGGTAATTGTCAACTTAACTATTTGTATAATTGAATAAAAAGATGTTTAGTCCACTTATTTTTGCCATTAGCTAATAAAATTCAAGGTGATTTCCCGATCTCTCCCGATTTCCCGGTTAAGTCCATGATAGTGTTTACAAATTCTGTATGATTTAAAAAAAATTTATTAACTTTAATATAAAAACATATAAATAGCCTCTTTTTTGAATTATAACATTTATTGGAACACTTCATAGTTCATACTTTCGTCAATTTTCATATTCATAAAATTCTCTACATGTATAATATAATTTTCATACAAGGTAAATCTATAAAAATATGAACTGTATAATACACATCACTCTATTTTATATTATAATAGGGAATGGCAAAATGATTTGATTGGAATTAACATCGATTCGATGGAAGAAATTATCTAATGAAGAAATTACGAGTACTATAATGATGATGAAAATGGAGATGATGATGACAACTTGAGGCTGTCATAAATTAAAAAAGAAATATTTTACAACAGTATGGCACGTCATATCAGAAAGATCTATGTTTCTATTAAGTCGTCATTATTCTAGCCAGAAAACCACTGAAGATTGTGAATAGTAAACTCGAAGTAAGAGAGGAAGCGGAGGAATATCCTTCCATGTGATGATAAACAACTCTCATCCCCAATTCTTGTACAGGTCTATAGTTGAATTTTAATTCTCCATGAGATGATTGGACACCTCTTAGAATATTTAACTGTTAAAAGAAAGATAAATTGTTAAACTTCTTTCGTAGAGGTATTAAAGAGTAAGATTAGTCTTTCATTAGTATTTATCTAATCACTTGAAAAAGAAAAAGTTTTTTAGGTGGAATAATACCTGAGATTCCGAAACGGTCAACTTCTCTGTAAGAACAGTCCAAATGACGGATTCTTGGCATCCGGGTGTTGTCAAAGATCCTTCGTATCGATAGAAGGTTGTACGATCCTTTGGCAAGAGGAGAGCAGGGATCACTTTTGATTGGATCATTGCTGTGTTAGGTCCAACCCAATTCGATGTTAATTCAACAGCTTTCAAAATGTTTGATAAATCTTTGTTGTCTCTATCACTTAACTAAAATATTAAAATAAGAGTAAAATATTATAATTCAAGTTTTAAACGTTTAATTTACCAAGGCGGGAATATATGAAAGCAAAGTATTATAAATAATTTTTTTTGTTTTAACAAGGGACTCAGTCAGAAATACGAACTCAATGAATTGAATTCTTAAGAAATAGTTTTCAATTCTCACCTCAAAAAGAACTGCAACAACAGCAATGCCATTTGGATATTTGGAGGCTGAACTAGCATTTGCGAATTCTTTGTCATAATGGACAAAATGCATTTCCATGGGATCTCTAACACCATCAATTGTGTGCTCTGCTTCCCAGTGAAGATGAATTTGTTCCAAGACGTAAGTGGTTGGTAAATCTCCACCCATTATGTTAATTGGTACACCGGTCAGACTGATTTGCACTGTAACGTCATTGAACAGTCCTTTTAGGATGCAACAAATCTGTAAGGCCAAATACCAAATGGCAGAAAAGCGGAGTAATAATTGGAATTTTATGACAATCTCAAAAAGACACCTACGAATTTCCAAGCAATGTAACATTTTTTCATATTTTCTTAATTTTTAACTGGACTCAGCTGCTCAGATCTTGATTCTAAATTTAATTCAGCCGCAAATTCAAAGCATTAACTGAATTGCTTTTTATTTTCTTACTTACCCGTGTGGCCTGTGTTTGTGACTGTTCCAGAAAAAGCGAAATCGTATCGTATGAATTTTAAAGATGTCATATCAGTATTTATTGCAGTATCAGGCTCAATATTTATTGGCGATTGTCTCTTCCCTGATCTGCACACTCCTGGCCAATTTTTGGGGCCTGAACAAATTTAATCACTCAGATATTTATATATAAAATATTTAAAAATGTTAAAATAAAATGTTACTGAACAAAAAAATATACTTCACCAAAGAACAGGAAATAATTTAAATAAATTGTAATTGCAAATTCAAAGGTCTTATAAATTTAAATTATAATTGTAAAATCGCGTGCAGTGAACTGCAGAAGGTAATCTAGTTGAAGGTAACACGTTTATTGTGATATCAAGTTTCTCTTCAATTGGATTTAGAGGTCCCAAGTTAATAGTTTACATGACAGTAAGAATTTTTTTTCTGAATTGAAATTCGCAAGCATATCACATTTAAAATGCTGATTTCAAGATAAAATATTGTTAAATAGGTGGGGTTATACGTGAATGGTCCATTATTCAATCTACACTATGGTTCATCATTTCCTCAATCAGTTCATAGGTAGATCAACGCGGCGAAACGTTTGAAATGGTCTATGACACTTTGAGTCTTTGTACTACTTGTACAGCAAATAGAAATCTGTTAAAATTAACTGTATACAGTTAATTAAAGAACGCCACTTTTCTCGAAAATGAAATTATTGTCTCAAAAAAATAAATAATTTTCAAGATATATTGTGACAATTAAAATAACTTATTTATTGTAATTTTTCAATTTATTTCAGAAGTAAAATGGCACTTAAATTATTCTTTTTTGCTCAGTCACTCTTTAATTGGCTACATGGTTAAATTTTTATTTAAAAATTCTCATTATATTCTCTTCACGTGTTATTTCTTAGACCTTTTGAGATATGCGACCGGAAATATTTTCCTTATTTCTCAATTGCCAAGACGATCGCGTCCATCAATTTACATTATTCCAGATATTATTTTTGATTTGATCACTCTATGTTAGTTTTAGAGTAATTTTATTTGAATTATCTTCATTTAAAGAAAATTCGATTCAGAAAATTTGATCTTTTCTGGAAATATATTAGATATCATATTTCTTAATATTATAATATCAAAAAGAAGAATCATCACGTGGCGAAGAAAGATATTAAAATTTGCATTTATTGACCTTTCATAATTAACTTAATATTAATACTTGCCACAGTATCGAGTACATGAACTCCTTATATTGAGATTTTAATTACCATAATATTATCAACAGTTTCAAGACATTTTCAGTATCAATAAAACGATCAGGATTATTTTATTTTTAATGTAGTCTTTTTAACATACCATGGTCGCCCTCGTATGACCAATCAGCAGCCTTTATCGTACTCAGGCCTGAAAAATATAATTATATTCCAGTTTAATACTTGTATTTACTAAATAGGTAGATCTAGAAGAAAACAGGCTATTAAAATAATATAGATAATCTTTTCTTCTTGGCAAAGTATCAGTTTCTCTCTTGGCAAATTGGGCGCCAGCGAAATTCAACTGAATCAATGACTTCGACGAACTTTTCTAGTCAAGGAGACATAAAAAGTAGGGTAATAGTACAAGGGAAGATCGAATCTCACCCAGAGATCTCCAGATTGTTAGATAACAAAAATTTAAATGAAAAAGTCTTTTTTATTCAGTAAAAAAATCATTTTCAATTATTATGCTAATCTTGTTCCTTTTTCCCAATTTCCAATTATTATCTTAGAGATGTATCCTAAAAGAAAAAGTATAAATTATCTCACATATATAGATATGAGAGTTCAATAACCACTTTATAGATTTAATGATAAGTGATAAAGCTCCCTGCAACATTGAACAAACTGACCACTGTATATAATGGAATTTCCTTAAGGAAGTTAAAAACTCTATCAGTGATAAAAGGAAATGATTAATACTTCATTATTGTCTTATATTATCACGGTATTTATAGAAATTTCAAATGAATAATTTAAATCTAATACTGAAAAAAAAAAGAAATCAACCCTTAAACTTGAAAAAGGAAAATAAGAAAAATTTAAAGCGAAATCGAGTCTTAACGGGAACAACCTGAAAATGGTCTAATTGTAACTAGTCTCATAATCGGTGCGGATGCATGGTTATTCATTGAGTTCACTACAAACATAATCCAACCTACGTATTTTGTTCCTCATGTATTCAATAGAATTGCCTTGCCTACATCGACCGAACCTAGACATTGATGTCAGATTCAAGGTGCAAGTGCAAATTCCGTTCTTCAGTGAAATTAAAAAAAAATAAATAAATAACGTGGTACAAAAACGAGAAGAAAATAAATTCGTATTTCCATAATTAGCAAAGCTAAATCGTATATAATGTTTGAATTCTAATTTAAGTACATCAGAACTACAACTCTACAACTAGTTGCATAAATTTAACATAATTTAATTTATTGGATTTCTTTAGAAATAAATTATCCTTAAAAAAAGAACTGAAGCTTTAAATATAAGTTTGTCTCTGACTTTACATCAGTAGACTAAACTCTAAAGTACTAAATTCTCTCAGTGGATGAATAGATTTTGCCATCTCAATGGACAATTCGTTTTGTCTGTTTGCATCAAACTACTTTGTATGACTGGAAAGTTGTCCCATGTATACCTATTAAATTAATTATTCTCTCTGACCATTTTCGATTTGTAGTCAGAGCTTTTGAAGTTCATCTAATTGGATCGACTCTAATTATAATGATTAAAAAGTTCATTCAGCGAAAGCTTATATTCACTGCAAACTGTAATTGACTAATAAAAAGTATAATTAAATAATAAAAAGATTAAAAGAGTAAAAGTACCGTCTTTGAATCTATTTCAGTCCAAGCTTTATTTTCAATGGGCCAAAGTTCTAATAAAGATTCAGGCTTGCTTTTATTATGCAGATTTTTTAATAACCGTAAGTTCGTATTTCCGCTTTTCAAGGATCACTCGGAATAAGAAAATAGTCTTCTCAATCACAATCATTGATAGTTTTATTAATCTTCATTCCAAAGGTCACATAAATTTTGTTTCCATATCTTTATTATTATATCTATTTCAAGATTTTTCCGGGCGCCTTTGACTAGACTTATTCTGAATTGTGTTCCTTCATTTATCTTTTATTTGAAATGCGTAATATTTTCTAGAAAACTTTTATCACGTATAACTAATATTTGCTAATCAATCTTACGATGTTTTTATAGAAGATTCAGATAAATAGAAGATAGTTCTATTAATCAATAGTTCTTTTATCCCGAAAATTCAACTACCATGGTATAAATGGGTAAAATTCAACTATGGTATAAAAAACAATTTTTTAAATGACCCAAAATCGAGTGTAAATTTAGGACTTTTTTTATAGACTTATTTAGAGATTTTGAAACACAATTACAATTGAAGCAAATCAAAGTCTCTGGATGTAAATTTAAATGCAGAGTATAATTAGACACTAATCCGGCCAAAGACAAGGCTCAATTTTTGCTCATTGTGGATGCCAGTCTTCACCCAGAAAAAAAGTTTATTTGAGTCAAATAAACGTATATTTGTTACAGAGTCAACTAAAAAATATCTTTGAATTAAATAAAATTTATTTGATTCAAAGAAATTTTCTATTTAATTCAAATAGAAAATTTCTTTGAATCAAATAAATTTTATTTAATTCAAAGATATTTTTTAGTTGGCTCTGTAACAAATATACGTTTATTTGATTTAAATCAACTTTTTTTCTCAGTGTTTTTTGGAAGAATTATTTTTAAATAACCACAATTGGATGAGATTCAAAATATTTGTCAAATAAAGTTAAATAATAAATAATAAACTGCAGCAATGATTTAAACGTTTACCAAATAACTTACAGAAAAAAATCAAGAGATTAAAAGAAATTAGACAGGATTTGAAAAAATCGAAGGGTCGTGTAAAAATGTTTACCTGCTAAGAAAAGGAAGAAGGTAGAAATATCGAATATCATGATACTTGATAGTTGAATGAGGACTTCCGATTAAGGATGACCCTCGTGATGTTACCGATGTGACGAGAAGTGTTGAACTGATCACTGGTAAACGTTGACGCCAACCCCCGAGATTACACAAGATACCATCACACGAACGGGATTTAACTTGTACATCGTCCTAATCATTCGTAGTTCCATATGTATACGTAATACATATCTGCCTTGACCAATTGGCCACTCAACATCATGCTGGCGTAAATGCACTTGAGAGCTTTAATGACTAGGCGACTCTTATCATACCTGTACCAATCAATCTCTAATTTTAAATAAATTAATTAGGACTAGATTTTTATTTTGATCCTCTTCAGGAAATTTGAAATCAAAGGGTGTTAATCATTGCGAGGAGGTTAACGATTATACATATCTTTAGATTTATGTATTTTCTTGATCAAATGATCAAGGGAGAAGAAAAACTGCAGAAAACTTAGCGACAAATACAAACATCCATAAAAAATGGATGAATTTGCAATTTTCTGCAAATAAATAGCAGGAAGCTGGAGATCTAAAAAAATGACTTTCTTATTATAAACAGTTATAAACTACCCCTAATTGTGAAATTTGTTCATGTGGTCCATATTCATTTTTTACGGTGCTAATAAATTCTTCAATTTCCTTTCATTTTTTTTTTTTTGGTTTTTAATTTTCGCGCACTCTAGTCTTGTTATCTTTTCGCCGCGAATGTGCAATGTCAGGTAACCAAGCGGATCGACGACGAGAGCTCAACTGATGATCTCTTACTTGTTACGTGCTCTAGTGTTCAACCCCCGACGTTGCACACTATATTAAAGAATCGTTGTCCCAATTTATAACAAATTAATTGAGGAGCCGGATACAATAAGGACACATAGTATTTTTCGGCTCGAGCACAATGACTTCTCGCTGAGTTAAAAGTAAAATTTGTTAAATTTTCGGACGTAATACCTAATTTACGTAATTTTTCTTTTCATCGCATTTTTTCATAAAAGATAAAATAGGGGAATAATTATGAATGAAATTTTCCATTTACATATTAGGGAATAAAGTTATTTGTGCATAGATAATATATATTGTAGTTTCCAACTTTTCTAAATCAGTACTCTGGAGATTCAAGTTCTCTTAGTTTCAAAGTGACCTACTTGAGGACAATATGATTTATTAAAGTTGCATAATTCCGATTCTGAAATAGAAAAGGGTGAAGTTCCATGAAATTACAGTACTTTCTAAAAAAAACTTCCTATTTTCTTTAAAAAATAAATAAAAATCATACCACATATAGAAAATTCATATAAGGTGAATGTCCCAGTTTTCGGACATTTAAGAGAGAATCGCATGGTTTTCTTTTATTTTTAAACACATTTTTTAATATAGTTGTTTGATTTTTTTCCCTTCGAATTTTAACAACTCTTTTAAATGCGTAAAAATTTTTTTCCAATATAAAATTAATTTCTAAATATTATTTATAATTAATAAAAAGATAGTTGTAAGATGGCCCAGTTATCGGACGGCAGAATTTTGAATGTCCCAGATTTCGGACGCCCTAAGGCCTATAGTTATCGGACAGTTATAAATATGATAAAATGAGGTTATTTTTTTATTCGTTAAAAATAATTAAGTAAATAGTAAGAGATAATTTAGTTAGTTTTTTGTAATTTATTTATCAATTTACATTTAATTTCCAAAATTGAACTTTAATATTTATATAAAATCTATATAGTATTTAACAGTATCAGCACGAGTATTATAAAATTTTGTTATCTTCCAACACTTTATATATATTTTAATCATTTAAGCTTTTATATATTGTATATTAACCTTCTTTATTTGACGTAAAGAAGGTTAAGTACGATGGAGTCCGAAAACTGGGAAATGGGCTGATTTTACTGTCCCTGTTTCCGGACCTCCATTTTTCAATATAAAAAGCATTTTTTCACTATTTTATTCTATCTAATTATGAAATTCAATTATTTTTACACTTTATAGAAAAAGAAATAAATTGTTTAATACTCACATAGTGAACACAATAACACACAACTGTTATGATAATCCTAACCACTTCTCTCTAGCAGATGGTGCAAAATGTAGCCTCGGCGGGAGCTTCTAGTTTAATTAATTTATTAGAAATTTTTCTGAAGGTCCACTCACAAACTTTTTTTTCTGTAGGCAAAATCGAATCTTAAATTATTGCTTGGCGCTTTTCAATTAGAGTTTCAACACAACTAACATACAAAAAAAAGTAAATATAATGCAGAAAGTACTCATCCGTCCGAAAACTGGGACATGTCTGAAAACTGGGACATTCACCTTATCTCCTTTTTTTAATTGTTATTTTTTTTAAAATTCTGTTTAATACTTCCTCTACGTTAATTGAAAATTACAGCTAATTAATTTCTTTGGTGTCTATTTGCAATTCCCATAAAATTTCAAAAAAATGTTCAGTCTACAGAAATTCTAAGAAGTTATGAAATTAATTAATAATGAAGTCTGCATTCAATCTTGATTTGCAGAGTTTTCATCAAATTAATCAAAGCTGGGTAGTCGCATGGAAAGCTTCATTACCAACTTTTAAATATAGTTTCTCTGTTGAAGTGCTTCTGCAAAAGATGCAGTCTTTCTAAGGCCACTTAGAAATATCATAGTTAAATTCCATGAATAATCTAATAAGGATTAATTAGGTCTTTATCCGGTTCCTCGTATTATTACAATCGTTATAAGAGGTCCTATTAATTTATCTCGAGGTCGCTCACGTGAATGCAAAAAAACATTATTGCTGGGCACTCAGAACGTTCTCAATTTCACCATATTATTTAAAATGTTGTTCATTCAATATAAGGAAATTTAATTTAATGTAATTTAATATAATTTAAAATAAATTAAATTTTATAAACTAAAATAGAAGCAAAGCCCAAACCAGTATGATCATTGATCAATCTATGTTGACTCTATAAATAATTTGAAAGTCAAATTGCCTTTCAACCTGACCTAGTCAACAGAATTTATCAAGTTGGATCACCTGACTAACTACAAGTTTAATCGATTATGCAGTGGATATTGCAGATTTTTCATTTCACAATTAAGGTTCACGAATATTATTATAGAAAATTATTTGCGCTAAAACTGTATTATTGCTTCTGGTTTGGAAACTAGATTTGTATTTTTTTTCATACTCTTTTTGCAAACTACATAATATAAAATGAAATTTGCACTATAAAAGTAGCGACTATGTTTGAGTATTAAGCTAAGCAGATCAGAACCTGAATAAACTGTCCCCCTCGGCTTTTATATCATTATAACTAATTATTGAATAAGACCCTCTCAGAGCTTATAATATTCCCGCGCAATTTATAGTCACTTCTCATTTATAGTACATTAATCTTAAACGCATTAAAAGCTTCTCACTCTAAGGGATCATCTATAAACTACGTTACCAATTTTGGGCCGTGTTTATCCCTCCCAGCCCCTCGTTTATAACCGTGGTTTTAATTTTTATCTTTTACCTTCAAAAATAACATTTGAACTTTTGACTTAAAAATATTTTAAGATACTGCAATGACTTTAGAAGATTTCACTGATGTCAGGAAATTTTAAGAAAATTCCAGCGATTTCAAGTGACTTCGAGTGAATTCACTTGATTTCATGTGAATTCATTTGTATTTATGTGAATTTATGTGACTTTATTATGAATTCAAATTACATCAGATACTTTAGGAGATTGATGACAATTTAAATGATTTATCTGAATTCACTGACTGCAGTGAGATTTCTAGGATAGAAAAAAATAAACAAGTCTGTACTTAAAAAAAAAAAAAATTCTGTAAAAGAATTAACTTGATTTGTAACATTTTACTTTGACTGAACCCCCCTTTCTCCACACCATTACAAACCGTGGGTTTGATGCGACCCCCTAAACGTTAAAATTTTTATAATAATTGAATACTTTATTTTGTTTACAGTGTACAGTTTTATATTTCATTTAACCAGAAGTAAATCAGAGGTCAGTGAACCTTTAACCAACCACGCGCTTTTGTTTTCAACAATACAAACGTGACAATTTAAAAGAGGTCGCATGCTTTTGGCACAGATCCACATAATCCACATTGAGTCTGTTATACTCTAGAGAAGCGTTAGCATCGTTGCGATGGTGGAAAGCGGTCGACAGAAATAGAAAACGAATCTTGCGATTAAATCAGAAGCCGGTAGTTAGCTCCACGTGTTTTCGCTAGTGTGAGTTCAGCATCTCCTTGAGCTGGGGTTCTTTAAAAGTGCTTTATGTAAAAATAATTTAAAAAATTTTTGAAAAATGGCGCGGGTTCCAATAAGATCTTCTGTAAGAAGTCGTGATTCCTCCAGCACGTCGACTGGTGTTAATCCAAGGGAAAAGATTAAGGATTATTGTCGGAAGTTGATTGCGTTTATGTTCACCCAGGTGGGAGTGGGTGGTCTCGTCGTTGGCTATGCTTTGCTGGGAGCCACTGGCTTTGGAATGATAGAGACTCAAGAAGAATATCCACAAGTTCTAACTGTGAACACTCTGCGCAACAATTGTGCTTTTGAACTCTGGGAAGTAGCCAAAAAATTCAACATTCTTAACGAGAGCGCCTATGCCTTGGACACTGAGAAGATTCTTCGCACTTTTCAAGATAATTTTACTCAGGTGATCAAGGACGGATACAATGGAAGATCTGTTCATGAGGTTTGATCATTTCCTAATTTGTATAGATCTTTAGATCCTGCTTCAGATTTCTATAGCTTTGGTATTAAGATATGATTATTCCATTTGAATCAAATGGAACTATATGTAGTGTTCTCGCAACGAGGTTACAGCTTTCGGAGAGAATATTTCTTGAATGAATATAGAGATAAACGGTTTTAAATATAGGTCACTCTATTCGTCATGATTTGTTTTACAATTTGAGATGATTGTAAAGATTGTTTTGATGGGTGAAAATTCTCGATACTGATGACTGTGATACGGAATTTGGAAATGATGAAATAAGGAAATAGTTACATTTTGAAGAGATAACTTGAAATATTCTTTTAGGTCTGGACTTTCCCAGCTGCCCTGATGTTCTCCCTCTCAATTATGACAATGATTGGTTATGGAAATATGGTCCCGCGAACAAATTGGGGCAAAGGAGCCACCGTGATGTACGCAGTTGTCGGAATTCCACTTTACATTCTATATTTCTTGAACATGGGAAAAGTCCTCGCCCAATCCTTCAGGTGGTTATATAGATGGATGCATCAATGCAGTGGTAATCGAAAACCTGGCCAAAGAATCATCGTTCCCTCAACAGCCTGCCTTTGGGTGATTTTTGGCTATATTTTAGTCGGAGCTGTGATGTTTGCCGAGTGGGAAAACTGGGACTATCTTGATAGTGCTTATTTCTGTGTCACTTCTCTTTGCAAAATTGGAATTGGTGATTTTGTACCAGGAGCAAATATCATCGAATCTAGCGACGGCAGACAAACAAAACTAGTCATCAATTTTGTCTATTTACTTCTAGGAATGGGTTTGATTGCCATGTGCTATAATCTGATGAGGGAGGATGTTAAGGTCAAAGCACATGAACTTAAGGAAGATCTGACTCAAGCTTTGGATGATTTTAGGCGACGAGTTCTGACTTGTTGTCGAGGAAATCCTGATTGAAAATTAATGATTTTTGTCAATCACATTCCTCATTGCAATTTTTGGTAATTTAAAGAGGGATTCTAGATTTATTTCTAGAAAAGAACCGAAGTCTGATTGGTCAGTCATCATCAGGGGATCCCTGAAAAAATGGCCTTTGTTACGAATTTTCTACTCCAAGTGTATATTTTGGAAAAATATCGGGATTTATCTAAGATAACATTTTCTTACGTTTAGTAGTATTTTAAACCATAAGAGAAAAATTGAAACAAGAACTTGTTAGTATTGATAATTACTGTTTCGTCAAAAGACAGGTTTCCGAAGAATGCATTTATTATAAATCCCACCAGACACAATTTTTGTATTTTTTGAGAAAAAAATTCAATTTCTGAAGTGAAAACCGCGTTGGATTTTAATGTACTTATTACGTATTGTAAATATGGAGATGAAGTTTCTAGCTTAGTCTTTTAAGTTAACTCATTGACCTATTTATTTATGTAATTGATTAATGTTTATTAATTACGTCAATAACGTGTATTATTTTTTAATTTAGCTAAATTATTAAACTTTAATTTTTTCCAATTCATAATATTACAATTTTCATTCAGTGATACCTATTCTATTCTCACGGCTTAAAATTTCCCGTCAGATAGTGAGGAAACATTTTATCAATATCACAGTTTATACAGTTGCGACACTTCAATGGGAAATGTGTTCCACCGACGCCATATTGCCGATAGTACAGATACCGCGAAATTTGAAATTCGTATATATATATATATATATATATATATATATATATTGCTAGATTTATACGGACTGTATTTATACAAATTTAATATATAAATAAAAAATTGTGAAGGAAATTTGTA
>CAJFCO010000035.1:3809635-3853479 GCA_904066015.1 Synergus gifuensis
ATGGTAAAGTATCACATGCCCTTAATTGTTTGTAGGTATTATCATTAGTTTCCTCTGACATGTTTTTAAATATTCGTAAAGAATATACAGGAAAAACTGTTTTGGAAGTTTTTTCTGAAATTGAGATTTTAAAAAATGTTGATGAAATATATGAAAACTGTCGTTCTATCCAAAAGTCGATGACAGTCAAGGAAAGTTTTGATAAATAATTTTTTTCGATGTATATTAAAGTGTTATTATTCAAGTTTGACAATGAGTAAACAAGTTCATTTTCCTCAACGAAAAATGGTGTTAAATTTACTTTGAACAGACAAAGAAAATAAAGTCATTTCTGGTATTCCCCTTTTATCAGTATAAAGACAATTAGTAT
This sequence comes from Synergus gifuensis, assembly GCA_904066015.1. Lineage (NCBI taxonomy): Eukaryota > Metazoa > Arthropoda > Insecta > Hymenoptera > Cynipidae > Synergus > Synergus gifuensis. The sequence goes on from CAJFCO010000035.1 coordinate 3,810,006, forward strand.
TAACTCGTGAGAGACATAAAAATGATTAGATCGATTCTTCTTCGTTGAATTTGTTTTGCAGTTATATATAGAAGCAAAATGAAGTATTTAGTAACTCTTTCTGTTCTTTTTATATGTATAATTTTATCTGAGCAGGTTGCGAAATTTGGTAAGCGATCATTTAAAAACTACTTATTCTTTTAGTAATATTTGAATATAGTTACACTGTAAAAATTATATATTTTTAGTGAATTGCCCACCAGGACTTCCTAGACAGCGCAAAAAGTATGAAAACAAGTGTTTAGAAGTACAATGCTTGCCTGCGCATTCTATTAATATTTTTGGGTGAGTTATTTTTTAATTATACACGAAAAACATTCATAGTTTGTGGAAATTATTGAAGTACTTAAAAGAGATGTTAGAAAAATAATTTGGAAAAATGAATTCTTTTAGATGTCCAGTAGTTGATTGCATTAAATTCCTTGGGATTAAGAGAGGTGATCCTAAGAAAGAATACCCAGATTGTTGTGACCGGCCGATTTGTTCCAACAAATGATCAATATATAAATATCGAGATTCAATAATAATAAAGATATAATGGACTAAATTTGTCACTCTTAAAATAAAGTTCTAATACGCCAACTAACTGTTTCACTCTTACTTCATCTATAAAATAATTTCCAAAGAAAATTTACCAACTGATTAACTATTTAAAATTTACTGATTACTGTTTAAAAAAATGAACAATAAAAATGTTGAAAATGTATTATATTTAAATCAAGAGAGTCTGATTGTCATTTATAAAAAAATCTATCTCATTTGGCCTATTTTCTCACTACTGCAATGTTCAAGAAGTGGATGGAAAGAAGGGAGGGCATATAAAAACCAAGGGTGGAAAAAGAGGGTAAATTCGTTTCGAAGTAAACCGATTATGACGCTAATTTATATCAGATAGCGAATTATTTTTCAATCCCAGATGAAAATTGTACTAGAAATCTAAAAGTTCTTTTTACTAGAGCAAAAAGTACATTATTTAAAACTCATTAAATAATAAAGTATAGAATATATCGATTCGAATCGAGTGCACGCAAACAGTAGAAAAAACTTGTAAAAAACAACTATTATATTTATCAGATTCAGTTTACGGTGAAGGGTAGGAATGGAATTTTCTTTACAATATAATTGAAGTATGAAAAAAATAAAACAATGTGTATCTGATTTTTTTATTAGCATTAATTTTATAATTAGAGTTTCTTTTATAAAAAAGGTTCAAAGGAGGCTTTTAAATTTTATTTTAAAAGTATTTTAAGGGATTTCATTGAGACTAAAGAATTTAAAGAAATTTCAAGGGATTTCAAGAGAGTTTAATATTTTCAAGAGATTTGAAAACTATTTAAGTGATTTGAAGGAATTTCAAGGGTTTTTAAGAGAGTTTAAGAATTTTTAAGTTTTCAAAATATTTTGAGATTATTTTAAGACTTGATGATCTTCCCAGAGATCTTAAAGAATTCTAAGAGGTTTATACTGATTTTAAAGAATTAAAGGAATTTCCAAAAAGCTAAAATAAAAAACTAACTAACATTTAATAAGATGAGGATTTTCACGAAAGGTTTAAAATTCGAAAGCTCATTAAATCCCTTGATCCGAACATCTCAACTTTTCTAATTCTATATCCGAAATATCCACGGAATTTCTTAGCTAGAAATTCTCCACTACCCTGAAAGAGTAAACATCAAGCATCTTTCCCCTCTGGAGTACAAATAGTAAACTTAATTTTCTTTAGACGACAAATCCACGAATTCACCCCTGATAGAGAAATACAAGTACAGCAGTTTTCTCCCAGAGTTGTCTCCCACCCAACAGGCATCTAGTGACTATTCTCCCACCCTTCCTGTCTGACCCTCATCGTCTTTCCCTCCCTCATCGAGCTATCAGTCAGTCAGTCGAGCTGCGAGGCAAGCCTGCGAATTACAGAAGTACATCGCTACCCTTGCAACGAATCCTTTTTTTTTTTACTCTTTAGTAGCTGCTGGTATGTGCCCTTCTACCATCTTCCAAATTCTCCCCCTCTTATTCCTACCCCTGAGTGTAGTTCAGTATTCAACCACCGCCTCCCGTTAATCCGCCGCAGGTCAGCACCACGCCAGGTGGATACCGGAAGGGCGGTTCGGGTTCTCCGAAGAGGAACGAGAGAACTCAAAATCAGAAGAACTTGAGGGTTGTTCCAGGCAGCCCTAGTACACCATGAGCTGTCAGATTCATTGGATGGATTGTCGTCGTAACGACTGAGGAGGTCAGTGGTTCTTATCGTTGTGTTGTGATTAAAAATAGAAATGGAGAACAAAGTGTGCCGTGTGTTACATCCGGGATATGACACGCCACATCCGGTCGAATAGAAGGCTACATAATCGAATCGACAATTCCACGCTTTACGTATACCACACCCAGACGAGAACATGTGCGATAGTAGCTAGGGCAATGGCGAGGCTTGAAATTCGTGGCTAGATCAATAACGGACTGCGAGAAGAATTCCACGAAGCGCTCGCGACGAACGCTGGATTTTCTCGAGTTGAAGGATGAAGAGGTCGTAGATAACCTTAGGACCTGGAGGCTTTTGCGAATAGGTATCGAGAAACCTCGGTTTTTGTGGGTGGTACTCTCTGCCACGATGAACGAATTCAAGCGCATAGCCTTTCGAGCTAAGGTCCTAAGGACGAGAAAATCGAAGACCCACTTTCCTGGAACAATTCAAGGCAGACTTTAGACAAGGAAAATTGAAATTGAGAAAATTGAAATTGAGAAAATTGAAAACTAGAATTGAGGAAGGGTTGAAAATAGGGACTGAATTGTAGATTTGAGGTGATTATGTAGCAGCCACTGAAATCCGAGAATAAAATTCCTGATCGATTTTTTTCCGAATTGCAGACATTTTTTGGGTTTTTGAAATTTTAAAGGCAAGATAAGCATGTGAGGGTTGCTCTCTATTAGTCCAATCTAGTCGAGAGTTTGACCAAAAGTTGGCATTAATGTAAAGAAGTGGAAGGCGATATTGTTGCTGTGAAATGTGCAGAATTAAATACATAGTGGAATAATAAATTTGTACTTTAAAATATATTCTTTTAAGATTTTTTCAAGCAGAACTTAATTGCTAAATTATGTGTTGAATGAGGTCAAGTAAAAAGGATTATGTAAGTCCTGGACGATAAGATATCTTTTATAAAGTGCAAAGTCTAAAGAATTAATAACACCGGAGTTACAGAACAATTTTTAATCTGCTCGACTTAGTTTTAAAATCATTAATCTTCAGTTTTATGCTAAGTTTTTCAAGAATCTAAAAGAATTCTGTTTAAAATCTAAAAAGAATTAAAATTCTTAAATAAAATAGAAATTTCAAAGAATCCCAATTTTAATACTTTTGCTTTATTTTGTATTAATCTTATTTCAAAGCAAACACAAATCAGACAAAAAATTCTCACCTTTAGCAATATTTTTTTAAATAAAACAACGATTGAAGGGTCAGTGGACTCCCTGATCGATTAAAGCAAATTCTGTAGTAATCTGTCTACCTCTACGTATCGTCTGTGCTAGGAATAGAATCGAGTTGAAATAGAACAAGATTGAATCGTTGATGGAAAGAAAAAAAAGCTTGCCATAAATTCAATTTTATAGCTTTCGAATATTTTATAGTCAAATCGAATCACTGAAGGGTTTTGTCAAGCCGCAATTCCATTCCAGCATTCGCTTTCCATTTCGTAATTTTCCCGGTCTTTTCCGTGACTATTCATTTATCAGAAAATAGGAACTTGGACGTTGTATAATTTTATTGAGCAACCTTTTCAATGAGGCAGAGTCGTGATTGATTTATTTCTCTAAAGGCAATACACATTTACCTTTCTTCTTACTTATCGATGCAAAAGAGATCTTAAATAGCTCTTTGTTATACATTTAAAGAATCCTAAAAGCAAGGAGTTTTCGAGTTGGTTCTGCCAGTTAAATAATAAAATTATAGTAATAAAATGTAAATGATAATGCTTTTAATAATTTGATTTTAAACCAGTATGTTTAAAATCTGTGTTCAATATAGGAGTCAAAGTTCAAATTTTGAAAATATTCAACAATTTGAAAAGTTGGCACTCGTTATCAAGGGGTGGGTTTAATCAACGTCAAGGAAAAAGAAACGGGGCTAATTTTACGAGACCTTGTGGGCTATATAATTAACGATTCTTAAACAGTTGATGAAACGAAGTAGTTAAGAATTATGAAATTGTGAGCAATTCTCAGACACTATGCGGGCATTGCATAATAGAAAATAAAGTCTTTCCAACATACATTTGTGATTGCAGTAATCATAATAAATGAATATGCATATTTTTAGAGATACCTTTCAAAATTATGAAATATTGTAGATGAAAATATTGTATTCCTTGTCCGTTTTTTCCGAATATTAAGATGAGTTCATCTTGTATCTAAATTCGAAATGAATATTTACATTATTCAGACGAACAAAATATTTTTCAGAGTTCCCTATATAGGCCGTATATAAATATATAAAATACGTATATAGAATACAGTCGTCGAAATAGGATTTAGCGAAGTAGAAAAAACGGGTTGTGGCCAGACGCCGTTTAGGAAATACTACAGCCATTTATCGTTTATATCCGGCCCCACAAATTTATTCTGCTTTGTGAAATGTTGGTAGTTACTCCAATGCCACTTTTCCTAATTCGAGCGATTAATTCAATGCCGCAAGTAGACAAGAGTACTATATATAGCAAATGGGCCAAGTTGTTAATTAACATGTTACAGTTTTGTCCCTAGACACTTTATCAATTCATTTATCAAAACAAAACAGAGGAAATGCAATCTGTTCTCTGCTTAACATTCTTACTTTAACATTCTCTTTATCATAATCTTCCCAAGTCTTCATATTTTAACAGAAAATCTTAATTACAATGTTATTATGAATCATTTCAAGGAAAATTATAGATTTATAGCGGAAGTTGAGAAGCTGATGGAAAGTAGGTCGACTCTTATCATATTCTGTAAACACTGCAGAATATGTTCAGTGCTTCGAATCTTTTGAGGTATTTCTTTGAAATTTTCCAAAACATTTTGCCTGGCTAGACAAAAACTCACAACTCACAAAGCTCACAAAAACTGACTTTCGAAATTCTTTGGAGGTTTTAAAGTCCTTTCGTGCAAAAGTACAAGGGTCCTTAGAAAATATAGGGGTAGAAGATGAAGTAGAGGGAAGGATCTAAAGAAAAGTTGGGTATATTGTGTTTCTAGATTTTGTCGTGGGATTCGTGGGGAGTGTAGTTAGGGTCGATGAGTGAGTTTTTCGTCGTAAAACTAAATGACAGAGGATTTGCATTTCTGGATTAGACGTTAAAGCCCGTAGAGTACGTATAGGTTACAAATAAAAACCGGTATGTCCTATTATCATTCTACTTGTTTTCCGACACTTGCGTGTGGAAATAGTAGAGAAACAATGGCTTTACTGTTTAGATATATACATAAAAACATATGTCAGTCAGTGTCGGGTGCTTCATTCTCTGAAAGCTTGAAAGCTTGAAAGAGCAAGTGAGCAAGTGGGCTCGTGGTGGAGCAAGAAGGACACCAGAGACAATCGATATATTTGCACTGTGACGGCCACGCACGTCTTTCGTTCGTTCAGTTAGTTTCCTGCAGGCAGGGACGATTCACGTGGAAAAACGTAAATGCCGGTGACGAATTCTATATTATTTTTTTCAAGCTGATTGTAGACACGTGCTTCTTTCTTATAGTGATTTTAGTGTGAGCATTTTCCTTTCTATTTTCTTATAGTAACTACCGTCAACAAATTCTTTGCCTGTAAATGAAATACTTTTTTGACTAACAATGTTTAAAAATTTGAATAAATTTATGATTATAAACTCTTAAAAAGTTGATAAACAGGAAATCTTTAGAGAATTATTCAAATGGGGAACTCGAAGTGGGATTCGCAAATAATAAAAATTCAAATTAAAAGAAATAAATTTTGAAAAGATAAATAAAGTCGTGATAAAGTTTGTAAAGAAAATAAATTGTGTTTTATGAAGGAATAAAATTGTCTTACAAAAATGTGTCTGCTTTTCCTTTACGCGAGAATATTCCAACGTGTCGTTTGTGTTTCCAATTAAAACGAGTCGTCCATTTTAATTTAGGTAAAACTATGCAAATGAAGAAAGATAAATTGCTAAATTTCAGTAAGAGTTTCAGAGTTCTACTTTCTGTTAAACATACTTGAACGTACACGAGAGAAACGAGGGCAATTTTTTTTTTTTTTGCAAAAAGAAATATAACACATTTTAGCCATGATAATTAGGGTAGAAGTTAATGGGTTGCAGTGTTTGCTTAGCCTAGTATAAGTACTTCTGAAAACAAAAGGAATTACTGTGTAGAGAATGGAATAATGTGGTCTTGTGTTAATTGGAAATTTAACCGAATTGATTGGAAATGTGTGAAAAATTGACCTGGAAAATATGAAAAAGGCCTGTAATTTTGAAACCGGACTCTCGAAACCTTCTATTTTAAATTTATAATGTGAAATATCGATTGAATTTTACCAACGTCATTGAAATTTGATTGCAGCTTTTAATTTAAAATCAATATCGCCAATAGAGATGATCTTTTATACTGATAAAGTGGAGTAAAAAGTCACTGTGCTTCTTCCTGTATTCTTTCTAAATAATCGGATAAAGCGAAACATCAACTCAGCGAATAGATCATATTTAGAGGTTCACAGGTCACGAGAAATCAAACATTGATTTTCCTAATTTAGCTCCGGATACTAAACTCTGAGCATCGCCACATTGAACTGATGATTAGAGACAAATTCTGGTTTTAGTTAAATTTTTATAATATTATCTATTTTCATAAAAATTTAATTTTAATTTTGTTTTCATCAATATGACGTTTTCCACGCTATTATGCAAAATCAATTATGATATGATAGTTTCTTATACGCAGGCATAGTTTAAATACTTTGCGTAAATTAGTGTAATAATGGTTTAGTAACTTACTCTTAAAATGTGGACAAAACCGGGCTCGATGTCACGACAACTATGCTTCCCTCGTTATGGCTTTTATATATAGCTCGAGTCAGGTGCTAAAACAGTCATAAATGTCTCTTAGGTGCATGGAGGATTATTAAAGGACCATTATAGCGTTCGAGGTACACGTCCTAATAAGGAAGTTTAAATTAGTAAGTGTACCGAGCAAATACTAGAGAATGTTAACTTCGTATGTTTATTCAACAGTGTCGCTACTTCGTGAATTGTGAGTTTTAAAAAGTAATCTTACGAATAGAAATAATGTTTTTGAATTCTATTTTTTAAATGGAATTTAATTCAGTATTCTTAATTAATTTATACTAATAACAGGCGAATGTAAATCTAATTTCGATTTTTTTAAATTTAGTTTTTTTTTCTTTTTAATTAGAAAAGCATTCTAGATTCTAGATTGGGCAGTCCAAGTGTCATTAAATAAAAGGGTACAGCTAGCTGACTTCACTAGGGATCGAAACTTTCTTGATTTGACGCGAGTTTTAAGGACTTTGGATAAACACTGATAGTCTACAAATTCTAAAAAACATAGAAAACACTTTACTCAATAAACACCTAATTCAAATATTTTTTGAGTAAATTGATTTCTACGTTTTCTTGACATTGGAGATTATCAGCGTTTATCCAACTAAAAGTTTGTCAATAGAGGGAAAAAATATTTTTTTTTAATGCTCTTTCACGATATAGAGCAAATATAATATTAAATATAATATTAGGTAAGAAAAACGAGATAAAATTCGATCCCTAGAATCCCTGACATGTTAACACCTCGTTCAAAGCTTAAAAGAAGAATAACCTAAATCTGAAATACCTTTAATTATAGGATACCAGTTCTAGGAGTCAAGAGTTCCTAGAGGTGTCCCTCATCACGGTAATTCCGTGACCACGTGGAGACGGCAGGTCTGAGTCGAAGAGAAGCCGGTCCTCCGAGGTCGAGGTCGGCGTCGGCGACCCTTAGACCATGATAGATCCAAGCTCTTCGGAAGAGGAGAGTGAAGAGGACCAAGGCCTTCACCACGGGGGTGGCGGCGGGGGCCGTGGCGGAAGTGGTAGTTCACACGGTTCCCGCCACCATGCTGGTAGTAGAGGCATGGGCTCGGGTTCCGGACCTGGCGGAAGCATTGGTTCGGCTGGTCCGGGACTCACAGGATCTCCTGGCGGCTCAAGTCTTGGAGGTCAAGTCAGGTCTACCGAGGCTCATGGAAGATCCGGAGGTCAACTGTCAGCGATCCAGCAAGAAGCTGTTGCCAACGAATTGGACGTCCCCAACTTGACTAGCGCTAGAAGCTCGCTTTCACCTTCTATGAGCGCTACCCAGGATGCGGCTAACTATGCGAAATCCACCCAAAGACCCACGAGTCCTTCGCCGTCGGTTGCCAGCGAGAAGACTGAGGCTGAACTCTTGGTATAAATAAAAAATATATATTAGTAGATATCTACCTAAATTAGTTAAAATTGAAGAGAACGTCTACTTTAATATCTACATTAAAGCAATGAAGGTTTGTAGAAGAATAAAAAAGGACTCTGATGATGCATCATCCAGATTTATACTTGTGCATCATGAAGGGACCACTCATAGTTTTAGAATAGAAGATACTTAATTAAGTGTATGAATACATAAGTGGAAGCATCACAGTTATATTCTTTAATTTTGTTATTCTGTCCTAGGACAAACAAGAGAGAGAAGAGGAGCAGAGAAAAACACGAATACAACTTTACGTGTTCATTTCGAGATGTATAGCTTATCCATTCAATGCCAAACAACCCACAGATATGACACGAAGACAAATGAAGATCACGAAACAGCAACTAGAGACACTGTGTTCCCGCTTCCAGGTAATTACTTCCTTTCTTTAGAAGCAAGGCTCGTTCGAGTGAATAATTAAAGAAGAACCAGATTTAATCTACATTAAATCATTAAAATGATTTATTACTGGAAATATTTGAATTAAATAAATTTATTGTTTATGTCTTTATATGTTCTGAAATTTTCCACGCTTTCTTTGATGTACACTCATCCCCCGATCGAGGGCACTCCGATCGAGAGCACTTTTCACGCTTGGCTGATTCTACGTCCCCTCCGAGCGTCCCTCGACAGCCTACACTGAATTGCCGGCGCTCGCGAAGTCAGTGCCGTGGTGACGTCAGAGTGCTCGCTCGAGCTATTTTAATCCCATTCGATCGAAGTCACTCGACCCCCGAGCGGTGCTCTCGATCGGGAGATGAGTGTAGTTGAATGGACTCGATAATTGTTAGACATATATTTATATCACTGTCGCTTGAAACCCTCCAAGGTAAAGTTTCAATTTCCAAGAAGCCCTACGATATCGTCTTATAGACGTGTTCCGCGTTCTAACCTTCGCCTTGGCGCATTGATTCTAAATTTGTAAAGTTATATGAGATGGAAAAATTGTATAATGGCAATCTTTGAAATTGTTTTATTCTGTTTGTAATTGGTGAATGATGACATTTCAGGCTTTTTTGAAAGGAGAGTCGCCCATCATTGCAGACGAAGCCTTCCACAATGCCATACAAAATTATTATGATGTATTCCTAAAATCAGAGAGGGTGGTCAGAATGGTACAAAGCGGTGCATGCTCACAGCACGACTTCCGCGAGGTGTTCAAGAACAATATCGAAAAGCGTGTTCGCAGCCTCCCGGAAATCGACGGATTGAGCAAAGAGACTGTTCTTACGTCCTGGTTGGCCAAATTCGATTGTATATATAAAGGCACCGGTGACGAGGACACCAAGAGGCCTTCCAGGATGCAACAGCAGTCCTTAAATTCCGAACTGATACTGTCGAAGGAGCAGCTGTACGATATGTTTCAGCAAATCCTTGGCGTTAAAAAGTTCGAGCATCAGCTTCTGTTCAACGCCCTCTTGTTGGACTCAGCCGACGAACAGGCTGCTGCCATCCGGAGGGAGCTGGACGGTCGCATACAAAAAGTCAACGAAATGGAGAAGGTAAGTTTTAAATTTTATTCTCAAACACAATCCTGTCATAAAAACTGCTTCTATAAATTTGAAGTCTCGAAGTGAGTGTATAATTTTAAAGATATAAAATATGAATATAGTTGTAACCTCTTCCTTATGATAGGATTGGTGAACAAGCTAGTCTCGTAGTTTGAAGTTTCGGCGCTAACTTGGGTTTTTCTTAAAATTATAGAACCGAAAGCTCATGCCCAGGTTTCTCCTAAAAGAGATGGAGTCGCTCTACATTGAGGAGCTCAAGTCGTCTATCAACCTGCTAATGGCTAATTTGGAGTCGTTGCCTGTCTCCAAGGGTTCGATAGACAGCAAATACGGGCTGCAGAAGCTGAAGCGCTACAACCATCGGGGTGAGCGCTCCCGCTACCGCAATCAGGGTTCTCTCGCAAAACTGGAGGGCGACTCCGCTGATTCCGACCCCCAACTCACAAAAATGGACGTGGGCCTGACTTTCCAATTGGAAGTTATTGTTATGGAAGTCAAAGGTCTTAAGAGCCTCGCGCAAAATAGAATTGTTTATTGTACTATGGAAGTGGAAGGCGGCGAAAAACTGCAGACTGATCAAGCTGAAGCTTCGAAGCCTATGTGAGTCTTGAACTATAAAACTGAAAATTCAACCGCACTCTGTGGATAATAGTAATCTATAAAACAATATTTTTCAACAGGTGGGACACTCAGGGAGATTTTTCAACTACCCATCCTTTGCCAATCGTGAAGGTTCGACTTTACACCGAAAATCCTGGAATGCTAGCTCTCGAGGATAAGGAACTAGGCAAAGTGATTCTGAAGCCTACTCCGATGTCCAGCAAAAATCCTGAATGGCATCGCATGACTGTCCCAAGGAACTGTCCGGATCAGGATCTCAGGATAAAGATCGCCTGTCGAATGGACAAGCCGTTGAACATGAAGCACTGTGGTCACCTTTACGCCCTGGGAAAATCCGTCTGGAAAAAGTGGAAGAATCGGTACTGTGTGCTGGTCCAAGTCTCGCAGTACACGTTTGCGATGTGCTCGTATAAAGAGAAAAAAAGCGAGCCGTCGGAAATGATGCAGCTCGATGGCTATACAGTGGACTATATCGAGGCCGTTTCTGCCAACCTTATGGCTGGCATGGATTTACAGGGTGGAAGGTGCGTCTTCTCGTTCCTAACGATTTGTCACGATACACTTCTTTACGCAACTGCTAACTGGTATCTTCAATCCAAAATAAATCAAAGTTCACATTCCAGAATAATATTATATGTCTTATTTAATTTGCGCCATTGTGTCGCTGTTGAAGCTTTGTTGCTTATTCAATTATTTATTTCAATATTTAGTACAATTAAACAACTTAGGTTTGAATCAGGCACGATCAATCTCTGGTACTCCACCACGTGAAATTGGTTTCCTCGAGTGAACTACCCACCAGTTATTATATGAGACAAGTAACCAAGTTCACATGATCGAGTACCACAAGTTGAACATGTCTTGTTTGGACAATTCGAAACTTAGACTTTGATATGAATGAGTTAGATAAAATGAAATTATATAAAGTTAATAGCTACTAGTAGATGTTTCTTTTTGCTTGTAAAATGTACCAGTTAAAGGTTGGATTATAGATTACGTAGATAGAGTAGAGAGAAAAAAGTCGTCTTTAACAGGTACTTCTTCAACGCCGTTCGTGAAGGGGATAACATTGTCTTCGCATCGGAGGACGAAAATGAGTGTCATTTGTGGGTAATGGCTATGTACAGAGCAACTGGCCAGTCTCATAAACCGACTCCGCCAGTAACGATAGCCGACAAAAACTCGACCATTAGCAAGATTCAAGGTGACGCTGACAGAGCAAGAAAACATGGAATGGAGGATTTCATCAGTGCTGATTCGTGCAAGTTTGATCACGCAGCACTTTTCAAGTTTCTGCAGAATTTAACTTTGGACTATAGACTGAGCGATCCTTATTGCTCATTGGGTTGGTTCTCTCCTGGTCAAGTTTTTGTTCTGGATGAATATTGCGCAAGGTGAGCTTCAAGAAAGTTTCAAAAAAGACGACAAGAAAAAGTACATACCTAATTATGGAACTCTTTACTCTCTAGATACGGTGTTCGTGGATGTTTTCGACATCTCTGTTATCTCAGTGATCTGCTAGATAGAGCGGAACGCGGAATCATGATAGACCCGACTTTGATTCACTTCAGTTTCGCTTTCTGTGCAAGTCATGTTGTTGGAAACAAACCTGATGGTGCTGAATCTGTAACACATGAAGAAAAGGATAAGTTCCAAGAAATCAAAGAACGTCTTAGACAACTTTTAGAGAAACAGATAACGAACTTCAGGTAATGTTCTAAAGTTTCTCACTTTTTACAGAATTCGTAAATTAGTAAATTAGTATTACTAAATTGGTATTAACCCTAGATATTATTTTCTATTCTAGGTATAGTTTTCCGTTTGGAAGACCCGAAGGAGCTCTGAAAGCTACCTTGTCTCTCCTCGAGCGAGTCTTGATGAAGGATATTGTGACACCAGTGCCACCAGAGGCAGTCAGAGGGATGATCAAATCTTGCCTTGAGACAGCCGCTCATGTAAACTACGAGCGACTGTCTGCTGAAGCTAAAATAGAGGACGACTTTAATGGTGAGGTCTGTGTACCTCCTAGTAAGAAACTCGAGGACCTCATTCACCTTGCCGAGATTTGTGTCGACCTGTTGCAGCAAAACGAAGAACATTATTCGGAGGTATTAGTTAGGTTTTTAGAACTGAGTGTTCATTGTCCAGGGTTCTCGAGAGAGAGGATAGCATGCTCAAAAACGGACTTGGTAAGGGTCCGCCACCTCCTCAGAAGACAACCAGCTTTTTCACTTTTACTTTCCCCATTTGTAGACTTGAATATCGCAGTAGCTTAGAGCACATGATATGCACTTTGACAAAATGTTGATAAAATTGATCAGATATAACATATAATAAAATCGAGTCATACAGAGTTTTTTCAGATGTTTCATTTAGTTCAATCGAAAAAAGGGCGATCGTGTTATTGAGACCAAATACCCCCTCAAAACAAAAGCTTCTTTTTTTCGATGGAGTGCGATTCTTCTGCCAAGATTCTGTGTTTGTTTTCATTTTGAGTCGCGTTTCACCTTGAGATTTTTCATTGATCACGCGATTGTCATAAGTTGTTTTGTATCTCAAAAAGTTTCCTAGAAAAAGAAAGCTTAGAAATCATAGTGTCTTCTGGGTACTCGAGGACTCTGCGTCCAGGGTGGCGTCCCCACCACCTTGGGTCATAGGGATTTTGCCCACCGTATATGTGTGTCGTCCAATATTTTCACGTTTCGCTCCTACTACACCGCACCGCAGGCGTTCGCCTGGTTTAGCGACCTCCTGGTGGAACACGCCGAGATCTTCTGGTCCCTCTTCGCCAAAGACATGAACAAGGTTCTCAGTGAGCAGCCACCAGACACCTGGGATAGCTTTCCACTCTTCCAAATCTTGAACGATTATTTAAGAACAGATGGTGACTATTTCCTTGAGATTAGAATGTGATCTAGACGAAAAAAATTGAGATTTGAATGATTGACAATGGTGACTTTCCTTAGACAACTTGAAGAACGGAAAATTCCATCAACATCTACGGGACACCTTCGCACCGTTGGTGGTTCGGTATGTGGATCTAATGGAGACTTCTATCGCTCAGTCGATTCACAAGGGATTCGAGAAGGAGAGATGGGAGATCAAGGGCAATGGATGTGCCACATCGGAGGACCTCTTTTGGAAACTGGACGCTTTGCAGTCCTTCATCGGAGGGTTGCACTGGCCTGATCAAGAATTTAGAAGCCATTTGGAACAACGCCTCAAACTGATGGCAAGTGATATGATTGAGTCTTGTATCCAGAGGACAGATGCAGCGTTCCAACAATGGCTCAAAAAGGGTGTAACGTTTATCTCAACGGATTACATTATTCCGTCTGAGATGTGTGCTATGGTGAACGTAATCATAGACGCGAAGAATCAAAGTTTGAAGCTTTGCGCTGTTGATGGCGTGGATGTGGTAAGTCGTTGATCATTAATAGAGGGAGCGAGGAGTAATGTTGAATCATCCCACATGTTTCTAAACGTTTTAGAAGAGATATTATAGATTCCAATTAATAGATGTAGAACAGTTCATATTTGTAATCATTGCTTTATAGTAGAGTTCTGATGATTTCGATACCACAGGTGACTTTAGAATACAGATTAGATTGCGGGATAAATGATTGTGCTATATCAGTCTCTGGCTATTATCTAAGAATTACAATTGAGTGTTACATGCATTAGCAGATATTTAGAGAAATCTCGCTTTATTATACTGTTGGAGGAATATCCACGTGAATTATTTCACTTTTAGCATCAGTGCCATGGGAAAATCGATGACCTCATTGACAGAACATCAGCTGCAATGTCTCAAGGAATGATCAATAAGCTAATTACCGTCCTGGAAACAACATTGTCGAAATTATCACGTTATGATGAAGGATCCCTTCTTGGCTCAATTCTTAGTTTTGCGGTGAGTGAATTATATATTAGTGTTGAGTAAATTTTTTAGTAATATAAATACAAGAATTTTATCGTATAGAAACATGTATTATAAGCTAATTAAAAAACGTTGCTTTAGAAGGTTTCCGGAAGTGGAAAAGAAATGGGTCAAGCCTATGTTAATTTCGCGAGGAACTGTATGGACCAAATTCGTGTTAAAGTTATCGATGAACTGTGGACAAATAGTTTCTTCGAGGTGAGGTTTAGAGTGAGAGTATCTATATACATATAAAATTTAATGTCTGTGTGTGTTCCGAAGAGGCTTTCACACCCTTAGAATATTATGTAATATTATGTCCTTGAAGTTCCTTAGAGTCACTTGAAATCTCTTAAAATCCGGTAAAACGCCGGGTAAATTCTGCTAGTTACTTAAAAACTTGATTATTTAAAGAATTCAGTTTCTACTCGAATTCAGATGGAATTGAAAAAAATGATAAATATTTTTTTGTAATTGGTTTAGCAATGGTACACAGCACAAATTGAGATGCTTTGTACCTGGCTTTCCGAGAGGTTGGATCACAGTTTACATCTGTACCAATGCACTTGTCTGGCTCATATTGTGAAAAAGATCTACTCGGATTTCGAGCTTCAGACAATTGCAGAGAACAAACTTAACTCGAAGACATATCAAACGATATCTCAGAGGATGCAGACAGAAGAAGCAACTTGTGCCTTAACCATGAGCGCTCATAATGAAGAGTAAGTTTATACAAAATGTCAAAAAAATTGTAAAAGTAGAGAAGATTTTTTTAAAAGATGATTTGTTTTTGCAGAGGGCTTTCGGAAAATGGCAACGACGACGACGTGGAGAGGCCAAAGACGAAGGTGACAATTGTGGATACAATGACAGGAGAAGACGGAAACTTTTCCAATATAAGCAACGTTACTTCTAATGTGGTTGGTAAAGTTGGAAGTATGTTTGGCAAGGGCATTGGTGGCCTTTCTACGAAATTTGGCGGAGCCACAAGCTGGTTCTAGATATTTTCTAGTCTCCTAAAATTAAGCTCTATTTGCCTAGAATGTTCCTTCATTCACTCATCTACTAACAATATTGATTAAAAAAAAGTAAGTAAGTTCGAGAGAGAGAATATCGAGTTGTATATCAGATACTCTAGAAGTAAAACGAGTCTCTAAGATTTTGATTGGATTGCAGTCGAATCAAGTGTCCTCACTATTATGTTCCACCAAGTTGTTTAGTGTTACGTCGAAAGCAGCGCTACATTTGAAAGTATTTCCGTGTACAAGGGTTTGATTCTAACGAATTAAAAATGTTCGGCAATAAGCTTCCGCCCCTGAGTCGGAAGTTTACCTTCACGATCGGCCACAATACTCTTATCACGATGCCAATAAAAATATAGAATAGACGAATGAAATAAGGTATAAAAAAGCAATAAGGTAGAAGAAAATAACAAAAATAAACTGGAAAGAAAAAAATAAGATAAGTGAGATAAATTAGAAGGATGAATTGAAAAAATTAAGAAGAGGAATGTGATGCCATTTTAAATGAAAACGACGTGTCACGTAGCGAACACGTTCCACCTGAAATTTCGTATATACGATACGCACCGTAAATGAAGGACCGATATATGAGAGTTTAAGTAATAAATAGAGAGAAAAAAAAGTATATTAAGAGTGTAACGAGTATTTATGAAGTGTTGACATTATTGTCCATACACCAGGTACACCGCTAATATATCTAACTAGAGGAATTGTCGCAAATTAAAAAATTTCCTATTTAGCATATATATACGCATTGTATATGCTGTAATCCGAGATCGCGACACAATCTTATATCCGTGATTAAAAACAATGTATAAGACGTCAAAGGTAATTGATGCCTCGTATCGTTGAGGCATTTTCAAATTAGTGCTTTTGATGCTTTTTTAATAATTATTTACAAACCTTTTAGAAATAATTGGAATCTGTTATTTTTTATTTTATTAATGTTTACAAAAATTAGTTCTTTTAATACGGTGCAGCTAAAACAAGTTTAATTCAAAGGCCCCTGAATTCTTTTCAAATCCTTAAGTTCCAAATAATTAAAGTTTTTTTTTCACTACAATAGCTTGGTGAATAAAACTATCCAGTTAGTGAATAATTTATAATAATAATCTATACTGACCGCGTCAGTTCGTGCCGATCGAAGACTTTAAAATGGAAAATGGTCGGTGCCTTCAAATTGCGTAATGTTAAGTTATTAGAAGAATTTCGAGAAGATTGACGTGGATTTACTGTAAATTATAGTTTACTGTAAATCAGGATTCGCTGTATCTTTTCGATTTTACGGTCTTGTGCTCTCGCACACGTTCGGACGAGACAAGTTGTTCTTTCGTCATTTTTGACAAAAACAGAAGTGTTATATAGATTTATATCGCGAAAAATAAGATTATTTATGAGCAGCCAGATAGATGTGTATTTCCCAAATTCAAAGTGAATGTAAGTTTGTATTTGTTTGTCCCAGTCGAACAGGTAGATAGGTACATTACGTGTATGTACTTAAAACCAATCCAGATGAAAAGGGGCGAATACATATGTAATTGAAACTGATAAAATCAATAAGAGGTTCGAAATACCAAATATTGTGTTTACTTATTTTATATTACTCTTTCAATTTGTAAGATTTGATAAGACTTAATCTGAAGAGTGTTAATGAAGACATCGAAATAGATTTTTGAAAGCTTTTGGAACTAAAACGAATTAAAAATTGTTCGCCCCTATCGTTTGGTTTGAATTTTATCACTCAAAGTATATCACTTTAAATGTGAAATCAATTTCTTCTTTTCAAACATTGTTACCTCTACTACAAGTGAGAAAAAACTAATCTATATAAATTCTGTTGAATCTATTTCACTCTCCACTTGTACAGAATTTAGCAGAAACGAAGCGGTGGCGAGAATAATTTTTATATGATATAAATTACACGCTCGAGTTTGCTAAGATGTACCTTGTGGGATTTTTTCTTTGCTTGATTCTTTTTTCTTAAATGAAAATAAAAATGCCTTTTGTAATCATATTGTGCTACGGCGTCCGGAACGTTGAAGACACTGAATTTTGCTACCTTTAACGACTAATGTACGTATGCTTCTACATAGTTACGAAGTACGACGAATATCAAATCAGTTGGTTGATTTATTTTTCAGCAGAGAGAAAAATTAAAGATAAAATTACTAGTATTATTTATTTTCCGTTTTCTCTGATTATAGTCGAATGGAAGATGAATCTTTGTCGTATTTTGTAATCTGCACTCTTCAATAACTAAAAATCCAGTGTCCTGATTTCTTTTTAATTTGCTGAATGCACATTGTTTGTTTGCATCAACGTTCAAGTAAACGTAGCAGTGATTAAATGTGGATCAAGACTCACAAGAGTCTGAAGTGGTTGCTGTAAAGACTTTCAATAGAGGTGGTTTCTTACCCTCGATATATTTTTGTCATCTCAGATAATCAGAGCATAATAAATTGGTCTTTAGCGCCTAACGCCTAAGTAATATTTTACGAAACTATTGATGTGCGAAGCAAGCAGATTTCTTTTAGCAAAGCGAAGAAATTGTGAGTAAGCGAGTGTGTGCATTGCAGATACGAGAATCGAGAAAGTTAAAGTACTATATTATTGCTATGAAAAGCAAAGCTAAATTATTGTACCATATCTGTAACAATGCTGGTAAATTTAAAAATGTTATGATTATCGTTATTACTATTCTTACTATGGGTAACTCTCTTATAATCTACATTTAGAATAGACTAGGACGACTAATGCGATAATACTATTTTTCTGCAACAATTTCTGCACTAAACGAATTACCTACCTAACGACTTTATTCTTCTCTTCTCATTGCGTTGATCATTTTAATTGAGATAACAGGAGCCGAATTTTTACTCTGGACATTGTTCTAGCAAAATTGACTTCTCCTTAAAATGTTGTTCTCTCGTTAATAAAAATTTGACAAAAATGGCCCAAAATTTCTCTGGATTTTATTTCCTGCTCTCAATCGATATGAAGCATATTCTGAAATCATTCGTATATCTGTTGCTGTGGTCACGAGAGACTGTTGTTGTACATAAATACATATATAATTATCTATCAATCAAGAAAAGCGCAAATAAGCATCACATTTCATTAGAGGAATTGGAGAATCATTTTTAACTATAGTTGCTATACATATAAAACAGTTTATAGCAATTCAGATTTCAGTGGTTGTATGACATTGTCCTGATTAAGTATTTCCATAGCATCATTTGATTGTGCAAATTGAAGTGATTACTTTGTGTAAATAAATTATGTAAAAACTTCATAATCTCACGTTTCTTTCCCCAGGATATTCTACATTGCAATGAGGCAATAAAGAAAATAAAAATCACCCATTTGAAACAATGAAAATGAATATAAATAATGATACAATTAATGAATACAAGGATTATTATTAATTAATAATTAATTTTTTTACAGTGTTTTGATGAGTGGTGCAAGTTTCCTAACCTCAAACTGTTAGTTTATATTATATCACTTATATACATCATTTTAATTGCATATTATGGTGATCTTTTTAAGACTAGAAATTGCTAGAAATCTCTTTCTACCAATATTCAACGAATTCTCAATTGTTCTCAATGCAATTGTTTTCATTCATAAAATGAAAAAACAATTACTTAAAACAAAAAACATTCAAGCTTTTCTAACTTCACCTATGAAATTCGATAAACACCAGAATCCTCTTTCTCAAATTGTATTATTTCTATCAAGATCCTTCTATAAAAATATTTACATTCTTTCATATTTTGAACATCAAAAAAAGCATTATATTTTATGAAGATCCACGAATTTTGTCAACTCTGTTTTTTGAAATTTCTTCCCGGTTGCCATTTAAACTGATTTAAACTGACAGCGGTCAGCGCCGCCATTATTCATTCATCGCAAGCTCATATCACATTCGCATACATATACATATACAAAAACTGCAATTTACGTCAAGAGTCTGACAACGTCCTTGGCTCCGTTATTACATTTTTTTATAGTTACGAGTAAAGAGTTGATAATCAAAGGCCCCGGAAACGAAACGCAAGATCAAGATCACGCGTATTTCTTGTAGCTGAGTTCTTGCCATTTTTAATCTGTCGTTTTTGTCATCAGTCACGCACACATCACGGCACCAACCATGTTCGCGGTAATTTTTCTTTTCTACATTCATTGACAGTTTTTAACAAGAGTTTTAATATCTTTTTTAAATTGTAATGTCTCCATTGCTTGTCATATGCTTAACGTATTATTTCATTATTTTCAGTCCACAGTTAGGGCAATCGCTCGACGATCATTTTCAACATCGAAATATGCAGCTGCACAGCAGGTAAGTTTTTTTATATTTTTTTTTCTCTTTCGTTTCATAACATAAAGATATCATAAAATCTCAAGATACTTTGATAACGATAACACAAAGTTTGAACCAATATTCAACGCTATCACTTGTAGAAGTCTAAATGTTTTAATCTTAATATTTTAAATGACTCCAAAAGCTGAGATTCGAGCATAACCTCACTTTTTTACTTAAAGTTCTTTTTCTGGCTGACGTTTGTTTGATAAGATTTCTTTTTTTTTTTGTGTGAGTCTATCTGGTAGATAAGAATTTTAGCGAATTGTGAAATTTAAAGATTTCGATTTTTTAAGCTGGTGTGGTTATAGAATCGAATTTTTTGTTGAAGGACGTAGAAGGTCATTTGATTCAGTTTTTAAAATTTTGTAGTTATATATGCATATTTGTTGAATATGAATTATTCATCTTTATGTTAAGACGTGTAAACTCATGATGTTCATTGCTGGTATATACTTTTCTTAGTTGGAATCTTTGGAGTTTCTTAAGTGTCAATTAAGTTTTCCGGTTTATAGAACTTGAATGAAAAATTAAACAATGTAGACTTTTATCTCATGAATTCCTCTTGATAATTGACTAGTTAAATTAAAAATCAAATTAATACAACACTAGCCATCAAGCAATTTTTTGAATTTAAACACAGCAATTTGTAGAAATCAACTTCAGTAGATTTCCTCATTTAAATAAGGAATAAATTGATTTTCTAAAATAAATAAAATACATTATTTTCAGATGACGGTACGAGATGCCTTAAATTCAGCAATGGACGAGGAAATGACGCGAGATGACAAGGTATTCATCCTCGGAGAAGAGGTGGCCCTTTACGATGGAGCGTATAAAGTTTCCAGGGGCCTTTGGAAGAAGTACGGTGACAATCGTGTATACGACACTCCAATTACAGAGTCTGGATTCGCAGGACTCGCAGTCGGTGCTGCCATGGTAAATTCTCCCGTGCATTGAAGAATTAAAGTTCATGAAAAAAATGATCCAATCTTCAAATTCTACTCAACAATTATACGTTATTTTTGCAGGCAGGATTGCGACCAATCTGTGAATTCATGACGTTTAATTTCTCGATGCAGGCCATAGATCATGTTATAAATTCGGCTGCCAAAACATTCTACATGTCTGCAGGTACTATCAATGTACCAATTGTATTCCGAGGACCGAATGGCGCGGCTGCCGGTGTAGCTGCGCAACATTCACAATGCTTCGCAGCATGGTACAGTCATTGCCCTGGGTTGAAAGTTGTTTCACCCTATACCAGCGAGGATGCAAAAGGTCTCTTGAAATCCGCTATTCGAGATCCTGATCCAGTCGTGGTGCTAGAAAACGAACTTCTATATGGTGTTTCATATCCAATGTCGGACGAGGCTTTATCTAAAGATTTCCTTGTGCCAATTGGTAAGGCTAAGATTGAACGTCCAGGAAAACACATTACCTTAGTAGCACATTCCAAGGCAGTTGAAACAGCCCTCGAAGGAGCCACAGAACTTGCTGGACAAGGAATCGAAGCTGAGGTAATTAATCTGCGATCAATTAGGCCGCTGGACATGGAAACGGTATTGAAATCGATTGCGAAAACACATCACTGTGTCACTGTGGAACATGGATGGCCTCAATCTGGTGTTGGTTCCGAAATTAGTGCTAGAATTATGGAAAGTAAGTTATAATGCAGGAAATTAATTAGTGTTTAACCTTTAACATGCTAAAAATTAAGGATATTTAATAACTGAGAGAACATTTTCAGGCGAAGCTTTTTACCATCTGGACGCACCAGTGATCAGAGTGACTGGTGTTGATTGCCCCATGCCTTATGCCAAATCGTTAGAAGCTACAGCCATAGCACGAAAAGAAGACGTAGTTCTTGCAGTGACTAAAGTACTAGGAGTAGCTAAGTAGTAAAAAAAAATGCGAATTTAGACATATTCAAATTCAAGCTCCTCTCCCTTATTGATTCCTAGCAAGTTCCCCCATTTTAATGCATCGCTTTCTATTTATTGAAAGTAAGTGCAAAATGGAAACCCAATAAACCCACTAGTTCAAATAAATGAAAAAAAAACCCTTGAAAATATATAGGCTAATTATATTTCTTACAACGTCGGACTCTGAATTCAACTTTCTGAACGGTTGTTTTTGTTCGCTTTGGTAGAAAATGTTTAGAAGATTTATGGAAGTAGACTTTTTAGAATTTTTTTAGACTAATTTTCACAGAAGAAATTATTTTATTGATTTATATTACGATTATTTATTGAGAGGCTCCAAGTTAATCGTCCCTGTTTAACAAACATTTTCACCAAAGAACCCATCAAGTAATGTTGAACGTTTTCGACTTGTAAGGAAACGAACTATAACGAATTGGTTGTAAATGTCCAAAAATCACATACGTGAAGAATCTGCATATTAATGAGCACATAATCATGTGCTGAACTTGTTTATTAATTATTTATTACAGAAAATTAATAAATTGTAACATAAAATCTGGTATTTTTTATTATTCTATTATAAATTAAACGTGGAAACTGGACTCATCAGTTAGTGGTAGTCAGGCATGATACATCCGTAGTAAGCAACAGCTGATGACTTTCATGAATCTTTCAAATGCATCTCGGAGTTCGCTCTCTCTGCAAGAGAATAATTAAATTATTAGAAATTATTAATTTAAGTTTATTTCAGATTTAAATTTTAAATATGTACTGTCAATTTTAAATAGAGATAACTAATTATGATTTATACCTTAGCACGTCCATATCAAGTGCACACTGAGTATAAGCGGTTAAAAAATTTCGAAGATCTGAGTGCGTCCAGTTGACTTGTCGCCAGGGTTCTACACATCTTTCGACTAACTCCAGGAAAAAAAACCTTAACTCTCTAGATCGATGCAAATTACATCCAATTCCTAGAATTGCTCTCGAGTAGGAACGAAAGTTTGCATCTAGTTCTTGAAATGAGCGTTCTAGTAACGTGGGTTTTAATTTTATACAGACCAAGCTACAAAGGAATAATTAAAGAGGAATTAAATAAACTTTTTACTCAACTATACAAAACGAATTGAAATGCAGAGATCAATAAGGAAATTTCAGGTTTTCAACTTACTGTTTATGATGTTTTTCATTTTCTAATAATACTCTACACTCAGATAATTCTAAAAGGAATTCTCTGTCGAGATCTGTATCGAAATACTCAGAACCACTATATCGATAAGTCCAGGAAGACATCATGCTATAGGCACAGTGGTAAATGTCTGCAAACGTGAGAAACTGGAGCTTTCGTTTATTCATTTCAAATCGAAGACAAGCAATAAACACGACAGCAGCGTATCGTCTGCAAAAATGTTTTAATTCTTTGTTAAAAACGAAAAAACCCTAGAAGAATTTTATTAATGTTGGATAAGTAACAGACTTTGCAAGCTCATCTGGAAGTAAAAAATGCTGTTTGATATTGTTGACCAGGGATCCTGGCATATCTTCGACGATTTTAAATACCCTCTTTACATTATCATATTGTCTACGACAACTTTTTAGAGTAATGCCTGTTTTTTCTGCTACCTCGTCCATGTCCTTTCTACTTTTTGAAGTTAACTTTTTGCCCAAGATTTCTCTAATAACACTGTCATTGAACTCGTAATACCTGCAAAAGAAGGTATCTTTTTATTTGGAAATTAAATTAAATGTTTAACTGTAAAAATAAAGATTCTTGCAAAGTTGAATCAAGAAACAGTTAAAGAATTTGGTTTCTTACATCTCGATAAGCATTTGGCTAGTTTGTGGTTCGATTTGAAATGCTAGTTGTTCACTTGCAAGCTTTGTTGGTGTTTGAAGTAATCGTTCCAAAAGCGAGTAAGTACGATAATGATCTAATACATCAGAAGCAAGCAATTCGATAGGAGCATTTGTTTGTTGACATACTCCTCTTTGTTGTAAAATATTTACTGCCTCGCTAGCTGTTAAAATATTGTATTAAAACGAATGAACTATAAATTGTAAAATATACATTATATAGAGAAAAAAACGAAACCTGAGCAATTCCATAATAACATAAACAATAATCATCAAAGGATTGATTTGTAAATTATAATAATTCAATTATTAAGACTCACATGAAAATCCATCCACCCAAAGTTGATAAACTTCTGGATCAACAAGAGTATAATTACTAACAAATACATCAACTTCTGAAAGCATGATTGAGGTTATGGAGCTTTTGGCACTGTTATTAATGTTGAATCATATCATATCCAGATTTGCGAAATTCACAGACTATTTAGGTAAAAAGCAATTTTGTAAGAATTCAATATGTAAAGAATGTTGAATACGTTTAATACTGGCAATGTGGCAATAACAATTAGCATGACGGGCACTGATGTCAACAATAAATGACATTTGCTGAACATATCTGGAACTAGCAGACGAATTCTTTAATTGAATTACTGCGCATGCGTATTATTTGTCGTTTAAACCGTTTAAACAATAAAAAGCAAATAGTAATCGATTTTAATTGTAATTTATGTACAGTATCCGTCATATACGCCTTAAAATTTGTCACTAGGATTTTAGACTGAATGAACAATAAGAAACATAAGAAAGAGTAAGTCAACAATAATTAAATATCTAATTTTCCGCAGAGTTAAAAAATTGGGATATTAAGTACAGCTTGGGAAAATTTTTTTAAATTGGCGCCATTTTATTTTACTGAATAAAAGCGCCACCTATGGCATAAAAAGGTAAATAAATTGGAGGGAAAGAGCGCTAAACATTCTGAAGATTTCGAAGTTTGTGTTTGTTCATTTATTGTTATTTATTGTCAGTTTCTGAGTGAGAAAAGTTCTAAAATCACTATTAAAAGAAGGAATAAATAAATTAGATTACATGTGCATAAAAATGAAAATCGAAGAGAATTACTCTTCTGAGAAAAGTTCTATTCGTTTTACTGAGCAAGAAACTTTCGCGTCCCGCGTTCGTTTAAAAGTTTTTGTATAAAATCAGAAAACTTTCGGTGAAATTCGATCTTATTTGTATGTGAAGTTCCTGTTGGTTCCAGTTGGTTCCCAGTTTTAGAAAAAACTTGTGAACGAGAAATTGCAGGTGAAATATTCAAATATGTCTTTTAAGTATAGGGTTTTCCAACGTATAACCTCACTTTTTTATTTACAAATTTTTCGATGAATATACTCCAAAAAGTTTCAGTCAGTCATACTATATTTTGTGGGAAGTACGGGAAATAATCGGGAATTCAAATTGATCCAAGAAAATAAGGGAATCTCTTGTACAAACAGGTGCAAATATTAATGATTAAAAAAGTTTAAACCTGCTATGCCAAATTTAACAACAATGAAGATTCTATAATATTATTGCAATTAATGCAATTAATTTTCTCGGCGGTTCTGGTTAATAATATTTATAATTTCAAATTAGTTTTGAGGGTAAGGGCGTTGGATCCAAGTTTTATAATATCCTCCAAATACAATATATATCTTCATTTTACTCAACTGATGTACAACATAAAGTACAAACAAAATTTATTATTAAGTCTGATTTAAAAGTTTTTGCAGTTGAAGTTGGATGAGACTCATCGTATCAAATAAAGTAAAAAAAAATCTGCCCGCTTCGCGGGCACATTCTCATCGCGCGCGGCTCGCTTCGCGCTTCGTGTTGCGCGCTTCGCGCGCTTGTGCTCTTCGTGAATCTTGCGCTTTACAGAACGTTAAACCTATATGTTTTTTTTTTAAATTTAATTAAAGTATATATTTTTTATATATAATTTATATTTTTATATTTTGATTTATTTTTTATATTTGTAATTTATATTTTTATATATTTTTTAAAATTTAATTAAATTAAGGGCATGTAATATTTTACCATAAGAGCAATTCAGTTTACCCCATTATACATTCATAATAATAAATATTTGTAGCTAATAAGAGTCAATAAACCTTCGCCTCAAATAGACAAAGGTTTATTGACTCTTATTAGCTAAAAATATTTATTATTATGCATGTATAATTGGGTAAACTAAATTGCTCTTGTGGTAAAGTAACACATGCCCTTAAATTTAAATGAGAATGTAATAAGTCCAAAATTCTAAAATTGAATTAATAAATTATTGCAGATTAATTGAAAGTATATATGTGGACCTAAGTTACATAATAATCTCAAATAATAATCTCAAAATTCAATTTCTGCATTTTACTTGATAAATACTACAATTATAGATATTCTTTTGCTCTGTATAACTACTCATTTTGTAAGCAGAATTGTGAGTACAGAGCGAAAAAATCTTTAATTTTAATTCTTTTGAGTAAAATGAAAAGATTGAATTTTTTAAAATTAATTATGAGTTCCTCGTTTTATGCAAAAATTATTAAAGTTAAACATTTTTTCGCTCTACAGGCACACTTCTATTCCAAAAAATAATTTTGAATGTTAGGTGTTCATCATGAATGTTTTATAACACTATTCACTTGAAAACGACAAAAAATTTTTGTTAAAATTGTCGTGTGATCTGGATAATCAAAATTAAATGTTTCCTTAGATAGCAATTAATGAAGATTTGCGAAGCGACATAAATTTTTAATTTGCAAGTGATAGAGGCCTTTTTGCGGAAAGGTCATACGAAGTTATGTGCTCTGTGATACGTTCCTGTCACAAGTCAAGCTTTTATCGTTACTAATGCATTATTTACATTTTTCCATGGCAATCTTATGCTTAATTAAAGTAATCATCGGACTTTGGAGCTAAATGCTGTGCCGCATTGCCACACACGCGTATTAATGGCACGAGTAGATTGAACAGCTAAAAAAAACACCGGTTGAAATTTCCTTACAAGACGACTTTTCGTTACTCATATTTTTCTTAACACCTAATCTATAATTTTTCAATTTTCTGAAAATATCATCACGATGTTTACTTTTTATTGATTTTCTGCATCAACTAAAGTGCCTTGTTTTTATTTCTGGGTTGTGACACGAGGCCATAAAGTAGACAAAGTATTTTTTCTTTGTGTAATACAGCGTTTAATATTTCACACAGAAGCAGTCTAATCGTAAATCATAAACTCTATACCTATGAAGAAATAGGTCGTAATGTCATAAATATAACTCATTCTGTATTCCAATACATTCATACAATGAAAAAATAACGCTGGATATAAATGAACAGTCGTAATAATAAAAATAAGTTAAATTTTATAAGGATTCGTCTAAATACACATGCACCTGTGACATAAATGTCTACTATAATCCATTCCTCGATAGAAATTACGATCCATTCTTGTTAAAAGAATTCTATTAAAGAGTAATAATGATTATTTCTAATATGAAACGTCCAAATTTTATTTAAAACAAAAATTCATCTCTTAACTTGAGGTGCCTTTTTGTTTCTGTTATCAGTAGACAATTTTACTCTTCGAAAGAGGTTGTACAACTCTATTTAGTTCGTCTTAATTAAAATTATTCTCTTCTAAAATTAGTTACAATTCACAATATAGAATATCTTCCTCGATTTTTCGTTTCGGTTATTTATTCAGAAATACTGTATATTTCGCGATACAGAGTATTTCTATATAGTGAATTTTCTCTTTAAAGCCTATAAAATTGATAAAATAATAATAAAAATATCAATAAAATATCTAAACGATGTTCTAAGCTTTTTTCTTTTGAAAAAATTGTAGATTTCGGAGTGCATTTGTAGTTATTCAAGATATAGATGAATGGAAAAGAGATCTTTGGATTTGTCAGTGATTATTCATTACTACATGACTAACTGCTTCTTCAACCATCTTGAACAAAATATTAACACCTGCCATTAAAATAAATAAATTTCAGTAATTATTATGGATTCGCGGTTTCTTAAGCCGCAGGTCATTCGGACAATTAAATAGAAAAAAATTCACATAAGTATGATTCACGTATACATACAGAGCTGCGAATAGTTTCTAAGAAAATACTGCTTTGGTTTGAGGCATCATTTCGCACGATCGACATAAGCATGAAAAGACACTTTTTTGTCACAACACTATCCTTCGATCCTTTTTGGTTGCCCAGAAATGAATTTTTAGAGTAAATAGTGCGATATGACGTCTCGATACGACCCTTATTTTACTCGAAATTCCCAATCAACTGGGAGAACTCTTCACGTTCACTTAATTCGATGTGAACTTGACGCAAACTTAAATTTGCATTATCACTATGAAAGGAGCTTGCTCTCAAAATCTATTTTTAGAACAGTATCTTTCCACCCCACCACAGAATAATTTAAATGAGTTACTTAACGATTTACATACATCCGCATGCCTCCACCACCATATTGGGTAGAGTTTTTTGCGTTATGGTTTTATTCGAGTCGATGTACAATAACTGGATTGGTGAAAGTTGAGTTGGCGAACAACAGGGTACTAGTTCATTCTTTTTCTGCAGCGCGTTAACTCTCGTCAACAATTTCTGAAATAGAAAGGACAGTTAGCTTTAAGAGAAATTTTCGGTTATTAAATTTTCAACTAATTTTTGAATTTGATTAATTAATAAAAATTCAATTTTGAAAGTGAAACCAACCCTGATGACATTGTTGTAAGGAGTTGCGCTCACAGTGAGCGATGCTGCTGATGAACAAGACCCACGACAAAAGTAAGCATGATACCCACTGGGATGAAGGATCCAATCACTCCATCCGATATCCTCGAAACTAATATACAATTCATCTCTGCAACACTCTTTCATTTCTGGTAGACAATTCGAATTCCTTTTTGGTCTCGTTTTCTGTGGTAAGGGTGATGTATGGATGACGAGAAACGGTTTTAGAGTTTGTTCAATGGAAACAGGTGCGACATTTCTCTCGAGCTCGCAAGTACTACATTCTATTTGAATCGCATGGTTCAGCCACTGTCTTTCAACCCATTTCCTCACTGCGAAACCGACATCAGTTTTCACCCAACCCTCTGAAAAGAAATGTAAATTAAACACTGTGACTAATTTTTTTTTTTAATTTTAGGGTTGAGAATAATTATCCGGCGTGTTCTGGGATTTTAAGAGATTTCAAATTACTTAAAGAAATTTTAATAGATTTTAAAAAGACGTTTAGAGGAATTTTAGAGGATTTCAAAAAAATTGAAAAGATGTCAAAGGATTTAGAAAAATTTCTAATTATTTCAAGTTTTTTTTTAAAGGGATTGCAAGAATTAGATTTAAAAATATTTAAACACACAGACTTTGAGTTTGAAATACTCGATTCTTTTTATGAATTTAGTAATCACCCTGCGAGAGTGGCGAATTCGAATTAATTGAATATTTTTCTGAAAGAGTAGGTCGCGTTCATTAAAATGATGAAAGGAAGCTTAAATGTGATTTGTGCCTTTGAATTTAAAAACGTCTATCTCATTAGGTAAATCATACAAATCGTAACAGACATTCGCAACAGACCGCAATTCATTAGTGAGATTGAAACCAGGGCGCAAACAGTGCCATGACTTTTAAAGAATTAGCATAGTACGCAGAATACTTAGGGTGCTTCGTTATCGGCGGACTCTGTTCCATGCATGATTCACTAATCGAGATCAAATAGCTTGCCCACCTAAAGCAAAGTCATTGAACACCGTTCGAATTGACTCAACATTTTATTGATTTATGAGTTCCAAACTGAAATTGATTGATGAAATTGGGCCCAGATGAATGCAGGAAATTAAGATCTAGATGAGAATTTAGAAAATATTTTACCTCCTATGCTTGTTTCTAAGATCGCCATGATGGTATTCTTCTCAAAACTGCCACTCTGGTCCCAGTGATCCAATTCAGAGAGGACGAAAGTTTGATTGAAGTTGTCATTAGCATCATGCTCTTTATAAAACCACAGTTCTGCTGATGTGACACTGACGAATTGCATTTCATTTGGCAAATAAAAGGTGAAACAAGCTGCTGGATTAAAGCCAGTCACATGATTCGAGGTTTGTCGACATTTTATTGAGTCAGCTTCCCCTGAAACATTGTAAAATTTTTATTAGGAAATGATAATGAAAAAGAAATGCGATAGGAATTTAGATTCTAGCTTTTAAGTCTAGTGCTACCTAATTTAGAACTAATGAACTTCACTATTAATGAGTGAATTATTAATTCATGAGACGCAGTTTAGATAATTTCGCATATTATGGTAGTTAAGAGAAATTCTTGTCTCATTTACTGACGAACTAATTTCAGAGTGACTGTGAGGCATTGAAGCAGTACGGGATGAAATGTTAAGTTCAAAGAGAGTTATAATTGCAATTATTTAAGCCAGAGGCGAGAGTATGCTAATATTAATTGTAAATATAGGAACTTAAAAATTTTAGATTAAAAGCTGTTGGAATGTTGTTGGAATTTATGACAAATTCTTGTATAGAGTCGTTTTAAACGTGAAGCTATAAAGACAACAGTGTTTAAAATAGTCTTTCGAAATATATTTTTCCGTTCCTGTTTCTAGTTGTTGCAATTTCTAATATGCATTTAATTCGCACGTACGAGATTCGCGCACATGTGTAATCGGCAGATGACCTCGAACCCACTTATATGAACTTCGCGCTTGGAAGTATATACTGAATTAATAAACATTTTGTAAGCGTTAGTCAGATGGGTTTGTTTGTTTAATCAGCAGCACGGAGAATGCCGGTTAATCTGTCAGCTGACGGAAATCTAAATTTGTGATTGATAATTAATTTAAAACATTGATTTTAGTGAGAAAGGTCATAGGCTATCTGAACTATAATTGGTTTCGTACAAAGTATAAAGATGGTTGTTCTTTTTTAGATTGGATCAAGATTAGTTTGCGCGTGATTTGCCTAAGGGAGATTTTAATTAATTAAACACGAAGGTGTAATAGCTTCTATATATGGTTTTATATATATGGCTTTGGTCAACTTGAAGTTCTAGTGTATTTGCTTGAGGCATAACAATCTCTGGTTGCCTAGTTGAAGTCTATAATGATGTTCATCGAAGTGTATTCAGTTTCAAACTCATTTTGTTCAGTTGTGCACTACATACTAAGAGAGGAGTTTCTTCACTAATTAATTCAAACCTTGCGAGCAAGAAGAGTCCTGTTGTTAGTACTGATAGTTTTGAACAAGTTTTTGGCAGTTATTGGTTAGTGACTTGCACTTTTTATTTTACAACTAAAATCGAAGGTATGAATTTGGATGCAAAATAAATATAAAAACAGTGAAAGAGAAGCGAAGCGTTTAGAAATTGATTAAGTTAACACCATTTATAAAGGTCAAGCCTTTTCTTTTTCACGATGCTCGCTGATATTTTACAGTCTAGAAACGATAACGTTGTCGTTTCTAATAATAATTGCGGAGTTTCTTTGTAAAAAAATGCAAGGCAAAAGTATTAGTAAATATGATGAAACTTGAACGATTCTTAACACATTCTAACCAATTTTGAAGCTTATCATTACCTTCATTCGGGAAGACGACAATTTGATCAGTTTTTCCATAAAAACTCTCTGCCGGTTTTTCCGGTTCGAGCGGTTCACCAGGTCGGAGTTCAAGCACGTGACCGTTTATCAGAGGCTTCGGCAAGGTCGATAGGGTCAGCGACACTGCTGGTGGCTTGGAAAGTCGCAGCTTCTTGAGGATCTGTTGCTTCACATACTCAACCCTTAGCTCTGTGAGAATCGGATCTTGTTCACTGACTGGAATTTTGTTTTGAGCACAACCTGAACAGTCGCTGTCACCTGAGTTAGCGTCCGGATAAAAAGTTGACCAGACGGTTTTCAATGGGTTCGTCATCCCTGGCCAACCTCCTTCTATGCAGAGTAGACTAGCGAGAAGAATCACGAGTGTTAGGTTACGCTGCATCTTGTTCTCCTGAAGGCAGGCCCTATTACGCGAATCTTATCAGCCAGGTCGACTAGAGTCTCGGTGACGCTATGTTTGAATGTGGAAGCTTCTCCACCGCGATTTTTAAAAGTCCGAATCGGCCTAGGTTCGAACTAGATTGATGCCAGGGTCGCATTGAAACTTCCTCGCGAAATTGAATTCACTAAGGTTACGTTTCACCACTTTGGCACTGTTTTTCTTCGATTAGTTGTATTCTTCCGGTTAGTTCTTTGAC
The DNA here is from genome assembly GCA_904066015.1 of Synergus gifuensis. Lineage (NCBI taxonomy): Eukaryota > Metazoa > Arthropoda > Insecta > Hymenoptera > Cynipidae > Synergus > Synergus gifuensis. The sequence goes on from CAJFCO010000035.1 coordinate 3,842,044, forward strand.
CTCTTCTTCAGCTGCTCTTGTTTTATTGACTAGTCAATTTTGATGATTCTGTTTCTGGCTTTTGGAACACTGGTAGTCACTAACGCGAACGTTGATGAAGACTGGAGGTGATGTGTGACGATGGACCAGTGATGTAGTATACTGGGCTCGAGTAACCTTTGCCCCGGAGCTGGGGCCAGCGCGGATTGGACGACGAACGTTGATATCAGTAGCAGAAGCACGCGCTACAGACATGCTGCCGGGTGGTTAACCGTGTCGATTTTCATAGTTCGGTAATTCTTATGGTCCATTTCACCAGGTTTAGTTTATGAGCTAATAACGTCCAAGCTGATGAAATCCTTCTTCAAACCAATTTATAAGAGTTTCAGAAGCTCTCAATACTATCTTTAAATGCGAGGTTTATCGGCTTACTTCTTTTTAATTATGTAAGTGAAACCGCCTCATTACGATACTATTAGTAGTACAGAGACAAGACTGAATCAGTTCCATAAATCACTTTGAATTGCAGCTGCTAGCTAGCCCTCTTGAAACATGTTAACAAATTGCGTATTGTTTCGTATTTTTTAAGATATCCTCTTGCCTAGCTGGAAACGTTTGTTAAAGGGTATTAGAAAGCATATGTTCAATATTATTAAGGTTAAAATTCTCAGATATTGAATTCGAGACAAGGTCGGGTATAAAGTCTGCATCAATAATATTCGATGTTCTTGGAAAGAGAACATTGGTTTTTTCCTGTAAAATGTAATAATCAAATTGAAGCACTTTATGTGAAATGATTTTATTTTGATTAATTGGGTTTATACCATTGGCATTGTTGTCGCATTTTTCAAAGACGTAGAAGATTTAGAGATTAAGCCTTTCGTGTCTTTAGTCACGTAGAGAAGCCATGGCGAACGTCTTTGAACTTATGAACTCGAGTCAAAAATTGAACTGGACAACTGGCAGAGGTCTTATTCTAAGGAGTAATTCAACCGGAAAACTTCTTAGAATTATTTGGTTGAAATTCCTTGAAATTCCTTGAAATTCCTTATGAAGTTCTCCAAAATTGTTTGATATCGCTTAAAAACAAGTTAGCTCTGCTTTAAGGAATATTGAATAAGGAAAGAATTTTTTATTGGTTATTCTGGATTCATCTCAATTCTTTTGCCGATGAAAGTTAATGTCCTGCTGATCTGCAACTCTAATCGACATTCTACGTCCGTGGAATGACAAATTATGGTTTGTTAGAGGTGGCGTGTCTGACACGTGAATCCGATCACTATTAATTTTGTAAAGTAGTATGTCATTCATGGATCATTGTGTTTTCGATTGATCAAATAAATTGGCTTTCTCCACGTCGATTACACGATTTCTAATTCGTCGAAAATGGTCATTTTATTCAATTTTTGCTTACGCAATGAAACGAAATTTTTCACATGATATTTTATCAAATATTCATTCTATATGATTGTCAGGCTATAATAATAGGTTTTCAGACTATATTCCCGTAAAATATTAGCGAATATTATTTATATCCTTTATTTGTAATAACAAGTTAAATGAAGTACAGCTTCAGTAAAAATGAAATGACCGGAGGCATTGCTACTGTAATTTATTTTCGATTATGAATTTCGTCCACTTTGCATAAATTTTTCCATGTTGTAGTCATTGTAAAGGTCAAATTTGGTTCATAAATATTACATCGTAAACATTGTCTCGCTCCTTTGTTCCTAACAAGTACATTTCTCTTAAACTTTTTCATTTAACAAGATGTGATGCAAAAATATTTGCAGATAAGGTATCATTATCTAAGGAAATAGTAGAATTAATTAAATGATAATTAGAAGCACGTCAAAGATTGTTAATATCAAATCATTTATAGACTTAATTAGTGAAACGAATAACTCTTTGCTGAGAAATCACAAGTGTCATTTTTAGGTAAAAATGATTTAGAACCAAAGTATTTCTAAATATATGTCCTGACTTATTACTATTGTTTAGCTCGTGCCTTTTATAACTCAAGTGCAATAAAATTGGGAACGCATATTGTGAAGTTTTTAGGACAAGCGCATCGAGCATAAATATTATTTTATATAAGTTCTTTTCGGTGTTGAGCGAAAGGTCGATTTCCATACGCTTAGTGCTGCATTCCTTGACCTCTTATTCTATATCGACTCAAGGTTCGTCAATTTAAACGATTTAAATGTAATCAAATTGTTGCTCGCTTGCTAGTTTGTTTGCGAAGAATAGCATATATTTCTTATGGTTTAAGTGCTTATATATAAATATGAAATATCCTTAACTTTATTTCTTTCATAAACAATTCTTCGATTCATATTGACTTCTATTTCCAGATTATTGCACTGAACTTCTTTACACGAGACTTCATCCCTAGGAAGAAGTCTCTTAACAAAATTGGAAAACATTTATAGAAAATTGAATAAAAGTTTCCATTTTAAAGTATTCTACAAGTTGAGCTCGCTGGCAATGAAAGTTTCGACGAGCCCCGAGTCTGTAAGAAACTTGATATTCGCTCGAAAATTGTAGTTCAAAATTAACCCAGCAACTACTGCGACTTTTAATTATGAATAATGATAGTCGTCGGTGCAATATAATCGCGAAACCACATTATTGTAAAGTTTAACGCATCTCGTTATACCAAAACTCTTCGCGAAAGTCGAAAGCGAACTAGGCGATTATATTTTTATATATTCCGGGAGCAACAGAATACTTAAGAAATTTAATCTTATATTGAACCTAAATTAAAAAATGGCATGTTATGTCCGCTATCGCGTTATTGAGAAGAAAGCAATTACAATTTTAAAAGAGGAGCTCTTATTAAATTCGAATTCAGGACTTTCTCATAATCAGATGTTAAAAACGGAACGTGGTTATGTCTAACCAAATTACGTAATCCAGTGAATTGGACATTTATGTTGGAGGCTGGTTATTCACGACATGAGGGAGTTTTCAGATCGATGGTTGCTCAGAAAGCTCATCGTGAGGATTCTTCCTGTCGTCAACACGACGGGAAAATCCGGAGGGCTTTTCCACGTTCACGAAACCCTTATCATTGTGGCTATGCAGGTGGGAAAGGGAGGAAATCCTGTCTCTCATCCTTTCTCACTTGCTGAGGACATAATAAATCTCCTTTTACACTTCTCTCTTTTCTCAACTTTAATCGATTTACCGCTTTGCTGGTTTGATTTCCAATTTTGTGACTTTCACTGTCTGACCAAATAAATATTTTTCGTATTTTTCTGCTACATTTTTTCAAATTAAAAATCTAGTTGAGAATTTTTATTAGACTCTGGAGATAAAATAACAAGTTTCTCTGATATGATGAGAATTTAATAAAATTCGTTCACATTTTATTGACTTTTTATGAACGTGTGAAAGCATAAAAAAGTGATTCTACATCTAACAAAGTAGAAAATTTGATTTCCACTATATTCCTTAATATCGTTTGTCGACTTTACACGTACGTGAACTTATAAGTGCGGTTCGAGTGAGGTCTTAGAGAGCTGAGAGTCCCTGGGTACAATAAATTCTCCTCTCTCGACCACCGTCACTCCTTGGTACGTGCAAGGATCAGGATGAAATGGATGATGAAAGCTTACGTCGTACTGAGTACTTTTATATTTATTTGCTTTTTTTCTTTCCGTTTCTCTCTCTACTTCCAATGCGTTCTTCCTGCACTCATCGCCCTGACACGGAAGCTAAAGCTATGGCTACGGAAGAAAACAGTACGACGAATAATGGCCCTACAATCCACTTCAGTTCTGTTTCTTGAGAAAAATGTTTTTCTTTAAATGTACATCATACGAGGTCACACTTAAAGCATTCAGAGATATCAAATTCAAAGTTCGTTTGATTTTTTAGGGTTCATCCATATACCACGAGGATATTTTAAAGGGGTAGGGGGTGTATAGCAAAATTACACGGCTTTCCACGAGGGGGGCGGGTGAGGGGAGTGAAAAAGTGGTGAAAAATTGTTCACATGGTATATGGATGGCCCCCTAACAAATGACACTTGACGTCAAAAACAACATGAAAAGATACGTCAAAATGATAAATTTGAATCCTTTCTTTTGAATTCTTTTGAAATCCATTGAAATTCCTCAAAATCACTTGACATCCTCAGAAATCCTTTCAAATTCCTTAAAATCAAATCCAATCTAAAATATTTTAAGATTCCCTAAAATAGTTCTAACATCGTAAAATCCTTTAAAGTTTCTATTTGAAATTCCTGAGTCGCTTGAAACCTCTTAAAATTCCGCACAACGCTGGACAAATTTCTGCTAGTATAATACATATATGTATATTGACAGATTTTTTGGGGATTTAATTCGCATTCCTTGATTTGATGTACGACTGTGTGACATTTAGGTAAACAATCTACTTTCTAATTAAGCCATGTCAGTCAACCATAGTAACACTATTTGGCGCGTCTAGAACAGATGGAATGTACTCACGGGATGGTAGATGCGTGTTTCGCCGAAGCATTAATTTGGAAATTCGTCCTCAGAGGGGTAGAATATATTCGTGTATGATGTCGAAGGAACATATGACGAAAGCGTTAATTTCAAGTTACTTGCTATTACGTGACATAGCGTCCTATTTGACTTTATGCAATTCAAAATAATTTACAGTGGCGGGAAATTAGTGTCTAATGATAAAATATTAAAATTCTAATATAAATATGGCATAATAAATAGCAGATATAAATAGTATAATAAATAGTATAATAAATAGTATAATAAATAGTATAATAAGTATTACAATAAATAGTATATTAAATATCTAGATCACTTTTACAACTTTGTTATAAAAACAAAAAGCACTCAATGGCTTATAATGTAGTGAAATGTTTCTTTATACATGTATTAGAGCGTCCTTTTGCATTAAAAAAATCAAATTTTCACATAAGCTGCATAGTTGGCGACTCCACAACGATTCTTATTCTTTGCCAAGCGCATGTATCCATTTTCGCCCCAGGTATCGCCCCACCAGTTTTTCAAAATCCAATACGTGGGTGAATATCCCACGAGTAACATCGCGTGGTTCACTACGTTCGAACCACAGGCAGGATCATCATAAACACCTGTGCTGTAAATTGAACACGATTAAAAAAATTTCAGTGTTTATCACCATCATATAATCTATATATGTATATGGTACAAAACTAAATAGCCTCCATATCCTTGAACCTAATAAAATCCCTTGAAATTCATGCATATGATCATCTCTACACTAACAAAAGATTCTTCATAAATTTTAAAGAATCGACAATTAAAAGGATTCAGTTTTTGAAATTGCTGATAACTATCATGATATTTTTCTAATGGAATCGTGCATAGAATGTTCATTTCAGAAATATGCTTGAATTATAATTTTTTTTTACATAAAATATGTGTTGTAAATTTTACTAGTTATCCGAGTTGTTTTCGTTTAAATTGAAACTGGGAAAAACTTTTTTTCTGATCTTCTTATCAGAAAGACACAATTCTAGTGCGTGACAACTTTTTTATGATCTGTGAAACAAAAGTGTTCCGGGAGTAAACGACTTTTTTTTTCATTTAGATTAAGTAAAAATTATCAAGCTATTTAGTAGTTATCGAATATCGTAATGTTATGTAAAAAATATGACAGTTCGAAGTTCAGATGGTTTCAAAGTACTGCTTTGACAAATGTTTTTTACGTTCAAATCAGAAAAGAAGGTATTGGGTTGGTCAAAGTCTTTTTAGTTTAAAATAGATAGTATCTAAGTTTCACAATGGCTTTACATTCTTGTAATTGAGATAATAGTTTCCAGAGAAAGTTCATTGCGATTTGACTTTATTGACCTTGTCCCTTAATATGTTTTGAATGACTGTTGATTTCAACATGCATATTACATAGAGTAATATATTTATAATGATTTCAAAGGTTATCGACTGAAAGTTTATATTAAAGGATTTTAATTATGCGAAAAGTATTAATGGTTATTGTTTAATGGGTGGCATCGGCAATAAATTTAAAACTTACTGATAGAGTTGAAAAGTTTTAGGAGTTGCATTTATGGCTACAGCAATAGGGCCAATTGTTGCCACAGCTGCTTCCAAAGCTCTTTCATCTCGTGCTGGTAAAATGGCCCACGATGTGATGTTAACCACGCTCAAGTTGTTTTGATATCTACACGTACCTTCCTATTAATAATTCGAAATTTAATTAAATCTTTATGACAAAAGAACGCCAAGATTCATTAATTTAACAAAAAATTAACTCGGAGCCTCGTTTTCTCTTATATTTGCCAACTTTTTAAAATTATCAGTATGTACTTTAATAACTATTTCCAAACATTTACTCAGTTTACGAAATACAGAAAATATTTATCATATTTTCTCAAAATCATGTTTCTCCTTCAGTAACAAATTCCATTTGTTCGGCTGACCAAAATCGCTTCTATCTACTGAAATTGCATAGCAGCATTAAAAAGGTTTCTACTCAAGTTCTCAGACTTCATTTCAATCTTAATTCAACTTTAATAAGTTTTATTATTAAACCTAGAGAAATAATTTCCTCTACATTTTTTTTTCTTTCAATAAAGAAAATGAAATATCAGTTTTGTCAAAGGTCTTCTGAATTAATAAATTATCACTTTCAGGAACTCAAATACTCATATTTTAGCTGAAGTAAATTTCCGAGATTTGGTAATTTAGTTAATTACCGAAGTGATAACCATGAGGCAAGCATTCATTCGTATTATTCATAATACTCATGCCTTACGCGAAGAATGTTTTCTTTCTAGATCATAAAAATGTCAGATATACATCTACATTGAATGCTAATTATAAATTTTATTCTGATATACATATAATAATAAATTAACATATACACATAGAGAACATAGATTAATATATATATAGAGGAGATAATATAGAAATATTTTTATCAGTAGTTTTGTGTTACTGTAGAAGATAGAAGCGATCGACTGGAATAATCCATTATGGAACAATTTTTACGTATTTTTAACTTATTAGAGGCACGCACCTCTGTTGGTGTGTTAACAGAAAAGAGCGAAAACGACCTCGACTCTGTTGCGTCGTTCAATTACACGGCGTAATTTATACTCTATCTGTTTTCTGTACAGGATGATAAAAAGTCGTACTTCAAAGTCCAAAAGCTCAGTGATTGTTAATAATTATTAATGTCACACTAGCTGAATCTTTCTATCAAATTTGTACTCTATATGTCTTCTGAGAACGATAAAAAGTGTTGCAAAGTCCAAAAGCTCAATGATTCTTATTGAATGCTAATTAATTGCACTTGATGAATTTGTACATGCGTATATTTTTAAAACAAAATAATTAGTTTACTACAACTGACATGAGAGCTACGGCGATGTCTTGGCACTCGAGTAAGAAACTAATTGAAAATTAAGAAAAAGAAAACAACTTAAAAAAGACTGATAATTTATCTTAATTTGCTGAGTACGAAGGTGGGTCATTGTTTTTTTTTGTTCTTTTTTTATCGAATGAAAACAATGTTATTTTATCCTCATAAAAAGTATGGTAGATCAGTTTTCTAATTTTACCTTAGCTCTGTAAGGGTAACTGGAGCCTGCCATGATTCCCTTGGACCTTTCCAAATACATCAGAGTATTTTTTAATGATCCACCACTGCATCCCAAATTTCCGGTTGAAGTACTGCAGTCTACCAATTGTTGTTCACTCAGGGTAATCAGTCTGTTGTTTTTTTTGAACAGCTGTCCCTCGATTGTTCCGGCTATTGAGTAGGCGTAACAGCTACCACAGTCTCTTTGATTTCTTGGGGGTGTTACGAATCCACATTCTCTCCAATCTAAATACTTTGGTATTTTTTTGGGTTCTTCAAGAATTGCGGATAACATTTGATCATCGTCTATTCGTCGGCGACTACTTGGTAACAATTTTACCTGTGAAACAGAGAAATCCCTTCTTCTTATCAAAGATTCGAGAATAGTTACTAAAGTCACTTAAGCTTTATGGGAAAAACTTGATGAACTTCATTAGCTATCTCAACGCGAATTCAAGTAATCGATCGTCGATTTACGATCTTGAACATCGATTACTAACCATTTCTCGAAGGTACATTTGGGTGCTGAGATCAGCAATGTGGTTGTCTCGCAAGAGGTAGTTGTAATGTCCCGCAGCGGCCAATAAGTTATGTTCGTAAACCTTAAGAAGGTTTCCTTCCCAAGCCGCTCGTCTCAACTTTTCGGAACTTCCCACGTAGCTTTTGTTGAAAGAAGACTGTAAAAAAGGATGCTCTCGTTATTTTCTTATCCAGGTCAAGAAAAAAATGTAGGAAAAGAATTAACGCTGAAATATATTGTCAAATTATTATATTAGTGTAACATCACCTTATAAACGTCCCAATAATCGTCGAATTGTTTGGATAGTTCTGGTGGCAAGTGCCAGGTAGCCAAAATTTCTTCTATTGATATGATGAGCATAGCCAAATGACACCATATCACAATACACTTCCACTGTTTCATGGTTCCTTAATCGTTTGTTGCTGCCATGGGCATTTATCATTGCGAGTAAACTCGCATTGTCGCATCTGGATGCAACGAGTCCCCTGCGGTCGGACATGTTGTCAAAGTCAGCGAATTTGTGAATTTCGAAATGATAAATAACACATACTATTAATGGATGTTTTCCTTTAGTTATTACGTTCACTCTGGGTTAATGTAATGAAGTGACGTAATGAGAAAACGTCATTCTCAGAAACTTATCGTTGATCAATTAAAATATTTTGAATGTGTCCCCACTTTTATCTCTTGTTGAATGTATTCTTTGTCTTAATTTAAACAAATGATTCATTCAATTGAGGATCAATTTCAAATCTTTTGATTCGGACACATTCCTTGGGAGAAACATTTTTCCTCGTTTCTTTTTCCAATTTCTTTATTTCCTTCTTTATTTATTGCAGTTAGTGTAAAGTTGATAAAGTACTTTTGTAAATCATTCCATTTATAAACTGCAAACACTAAACCATTATATAAACGAGAAAGAGTGTAAATATTGTTGGTGCAGATGTATCAGCACTTAAAATTTAAGTTCATAAATTTTTATTTCTCTATTGAGGAATATGAAACATTAAAAGTATATGACGCTATCGTCGATGCTTGTGATTTAATAAACATCGTCAGCAGCTTTTGTTGCACGAATTTACGAGACTCTAAACAACCATCCAGCTATTCAGTGAGCATTTCGAAGAAAAAAGATTTTCCTCAACCTAGGCAGTACTGCCTAGGTTGCAACGAAAAGGAAAGCGCGAAAGAACAGTTCTTCAGAAGAAAAAACTTAAATTCTAAGAGCTGCCATTTCTTTTTCTTCTTTTTTTTTTGTCATGCACCACGCGTTTCTTTATGTAGTTACTTGTTCTACTTATTATAGTCAATCCCTTTTGTTATAGGAAAGGGAATAATTAGATTTAAAGAGTAAACCATTATTATATAAATCTAATTTTATATAAGAGCTTTAGTTTTTGTATGCTTTTTTCGGATTTCATATTAATGAAATAATATTTCTGGATAAAATAGAATTGAGAAAAAATATTTCGTACATTTGAACGTTGAATATTTTTGGTACATCGACATGTGAACTTTGCTTTATTCGAATTCATATTTCATCATTATAACGACATAAGATAATATATGTACGTATTTTCGATTACACTAGACAGAATACTCTGGTCTCCGACAAATCACTCGAGCTTAGAACTCTGCTTATTAATTTCTTATCGTTCAATATTAATGGATAATGTTAGGACTGGTTATAATTGGTTTTTTGGAATATTGCTCTCCAAATCTGAATAATTTGACAGTGATTGATAAAATGAGAGAGAATTACTATTTTTCTTAATATACAAAGTTCGAATATGCATTAATCTGAAATTGGCAGCGTTTACGAAAAAAGCAAGTCAAAAAGTAATTCTATAACAAGGCGGTAAAAATTTTTTATATTTTGCAAAATGATGCAGATTTAATATAAATTCAACATACTCATAGAAAATTAAATCAATTGTTAATAATTGGTAATTGAATAGTCTAATTAAGTAATTAAAACCATTGAATTACTTAAATTTAGGTCTGTTTTGTCTAAAAAATGAAAAATACTAAACCGAAGAATTCTCCGACACCTGTAAATATTAAATTGACGATCTCTGCATCTGATACTGTCGGAGTTTAATCCTATATAAGAAATTAAGGTTTTAAAAATCTTTTTTATCTTCTACGATTTTTATGTGTGTAAAAAGATTTCATAATTTAATTACACATGCGTAATTGTTCAGATTAGAAACCAGTGAAAGTCTAATTTCTTTAGTAGGTATTTATTTAATTTATTTAGTAGGTATCCTTTAGTAGTAGTGTTACTAATTCATTTATTTATAGACTTCCCACTACTAAAATTTGTATGAAACTACTATTAATAAGTAAGATTTTATTAATTCAGATTGAGAGAGAATCTGGAGATCATCATAAATAAAATTGAGAGAGGAATCAACTTAGGATTCCGTATGGCCTTATCGCATGAGTTCATACATAGCTTGATACCTGAGGAGTTATAATATAATCCAAAAGTGACTGTGACACTCATAATAAATTAGCCAACTTGGAATTGCCAAGAAATTTATAAATGCTTGAAGGGGGTGAGTGGGAGTATCGAGGAACGGTTTTCTCCGGTGCCGCGAGATGTCCGTAGCGGACACAATCGTCATGTTTTTAAACAGTACGTATCTCTGCGGTATATGAACAAGTCAATGCGCTGGTCGTCTTCGCGCGAACAGATAAAGTGAATGGTGCTCGTCGTAATAGTACTTTTTCGTTGTTCGTACACATGGAACATGTGCGGTGTCTTGCAATTGAGTCGTGCGCTTTTGCACTCTTCATGTCACAGTCTTTTTGTATTTCGCGCACATTGCGGCCGAACGACTCTTGACAGCGCAGAAGTGGTGCAGATTGTGCGCGAAAAAGCGGCCCAAGTGTCATCGCGTTGGCACGTGATTTGTCCTCCTAGTTAGAGCCTTCATCTTTCTCTCTTTCACCCGTTGCGCTACTTCAAGATCTCTCTCCTTGTCTCTCCCACCGTCACTTTCCACTCTCACACTCTTGCACACTCTTAAATCTCCCGCCTCCGTCCCCGCAGCCCCCGCCGCCTACCACATAACTCTTCACCACCAAAGTTTCCCGCGACGGCCTCCAAGGATCGGGAGTTGTTTTTTGATTGCGCTCTGAGAAAGGACGTAGGGTTTTGTTCGTGAATTTTCAATAGGTAATTAATAGACGTATTCCCAAATTTCCATATGGCTCATTTCCATGTTGCATATATATATATATATATATATAAAAAGTTATATATGTAGATCGACGTCTCCGCTATGAATGTGTCATAGCGAAGACGACAGATCGGAAGAGCGTCGTCTGCGCTA
>CAJFCO010000035.1:3853579-3871101 GCA_904066015.1 Synergus gifuensis
GATTAAAGCTAATAACGACAGTTGCTCTGTAAACAAGAACACTGTTTCGACATTGCCTTTAGAACCAATTTGACTTTTTGTAATGTAATCGTCACTCCAAGTGACGATTTATTTTCTAGTGTCAATTTTATACAAAAATCTGGAAATTTTATACCCTTTCTGTAATTTGAGCGTGTCGTTTGAGAATTTGCTTGATTTCTGTTTCTTAAATCAGTTTTTATAACGCCTAAATGTTTTGAGGGGGAATTCCATGTAAACAGGTAAAAAAATTACCTATTTTGGTAAAATTTTTTCACCAATAGAAAATTGTTCGAATTTTATGTCAATTTTTGGCGTTTATTTATTATAATTGAAAAAAAATTTGTAATTTTTTTGTTGGGAAGAAATTTAAAAATGGCGGAGATACAGCATCCTAAAGCATCTATGGTCCAAAGTGACCTAAACGGCGTACACGATAACGAAAGTCATGTTTATCTGAAATATCCCAAATTTTCAGAATTTTTAGTTTATGAATAGAGTTCTGACCTGGCAGTCTTAGGTCTTCGAATTTTCACGTTTTTTGGAAATAGCACAGCTGAGAATGAAAAAGTTCAAATTTCGGAAATATTTTACCACTCAAATAATTAATAATTAAATAAATAAAGTAATAATTGAAATATTCTGCCAACTTCAGCATTTTCAACAATAAAAAAATCGATCTTTTTCACTCATCTACATGGATTTCCCCCCTTAATGGATAATTGCACAAGAACCATTCACTTTTTCTTTTTTTTTTTTTTTTTTTTTTGAAAATTTGAGCTTTAAGGACATGTGGTGAATTACCATTAGACCAAATTTAGTTTCCCCAAATTTATGCTCGAAATAATAAATATTTTTTACTTAATACCAAGAAATTTATCTCCATTTCATACAGACGGTGGTAAATGGCCTAGTTTTAGCGAAAAATGGTTATTATTGATAAAATGTTTATTATTATTATTAAGCGTAAAGTTGAGGAAACTAAATTGTTCTTATGGTAAAGTATCGCATGCCCTTAAGATTCCTAATTTAGGTGTTTCCTAATAAATAACTGCATCATAGACAAGAATATATCGTTTTTACTCCTAGCCAAGAATGAAGTATTAATGCATCAAACGAATTGAATAAGAATGAAGTGGTTTCAATTGGAATGTTTAAATCTGCAGCGCCATCGCTGAAAAGAGTTTAGAACTACCACAACTGCCACCCCAGCAACCTGTATCCTCTAACAAATGTAAACAACATGACTTGATTCGATTATTTTGAACTGTTCTCAGAATTTCAACCTAATTTATGATAAAAGCCTTCATGTATGAGTCAATGTTTTTATTCGGTTCGGAAATCACCAACTACGTCAATATACGTTGCTTACGTCATTTAAAAAAAAATTAATTTCCAGGCATAAAAAGCCTTAATTGAAGAAGAGAAAATTTTTTCGGCATTGAAGGGGCTACAGATTGTGAGGCGTTCATTGACTCGATTCATTTATTCAATTAAGTCATTCTTGCCTAGCGTTTTTCTTTGATCTCAGTTTTTTACATCTCGATCACTGGAATCAGTGGAATAAATTAAATCTCGAGACTCTGTATCCACATTGCACATTGTCCATAAGGTTCACGTTCTATAATGTTCAGTTTCTATAAAGTTCACTTTCTAAAGTTTATAAAGTTCACTCTTTATAAACTTCACTTTAGGCAAATCAAATGAATCAAGAAATTAATGGAAATTATTTTTTCTTTAATTTCGATTGAGTTTGAGTTTTAATTGGATGAACTCTCCCTGGAGAGTCGTATCATTCTCAATGTGGTTTCACCAGAAATTCGAAGTTCAGTAATAAGGTTAGAAACATGCGATGATTTAAGTCCCAAGTGATACGTCTCTCGTTATCAGTGGTCTCTGCTCTATCGTTTCGCGTTAGCTGTGCTGGTCGGTGTTCGGATTGTGTATCGTCATTGTCGTTATCTTGCCGAGGACCCCGGCGAGACCAGCATCAAGTAACTTTCTCTGACTGCCTCGATCATCAACTCATTGAGCTTCATCCTGCTTGAAAATGGATGAATCCGGAATAGATATGGGCTTCGATTTGGCTGCTCTAACGAATGCTGAGGACTTTGATTTGGAATACAACAATGACTTCGAACAGGCATTGAGTCTACTCTCAACGTCACAGGACTTCATGTACTACGAACTCAAGAGCAGGGCTCCCAACACTGGCAGGTACGTAAATGTGAGAGTGCGAGAGGGCACCAGACCGTCGAGCACTTACGCGCCACTCTGTCTCTGTCACCTGTTGAACACAGGGCCGTGCTTGTCTTCGATTGACACTATTATTGAACTTAATTAAAGTACGATTCTAAAGATCGAAGTATTCAGATGGATTCAATGCAGGCTGCTCATAACTGTGCCAAGCACTTTAGTTCATCTGCAGCTGAAAATAAATTAAACTTCGTTGATATTATAAAATATCCGGGTCTTATCGCAGATTTCTTAGGTTTGCACATTGTGCAAATGTCCACTAATGATATAAAAATATAGTTTCATGATTATGAGTCTTATTAGAAAGCAATAAACAATTTTCTCAAGTCTTTAGGATTTGAATTGAGTATTTCTTAAATTTACTTTACTTTACTATTTTCTTCATTACTTTTATACAATTTGTATAAACTCTAACTGTATTAAATTTCTGGTAATTATATTTTATAGAACCTGTTAAGGTTTCGCCACTTTTTCCGAGCAGCGACAATCTTTTCATCTCTGTGCCCATAAACTTTCTTTGAAATGACGTCAAGGTTAGGTATTTATTAAAATATCTCACATTTGTATAAATTCCACATTTAATATTAAGGCATTTGACCTACTTCAGTTTGTGGAAGAATATTTTTTTTGAGGAATGTCTGAGTGACAGGGCGAAGAAAGCTGAAAATAATCTCGATTTGAAATTGCATTTCGAGAGGAACTCGAAATGCAAGTAAAAACATTTATGCTCAGTTTAGTCCGGTTTTTCGTAAAGAAAGCAGAAGCTATGATAATATTATTTTACAATTCCAAGTTAACGTCCATTTGGGCAATTTTTGGTGGTACAGGGATTGTAGGTCGCCATGTATAACTGTATCCTAGATTAAAATCGAGATTAAAATGGAATAAGTACACTATCAACTTTAATATAGTTAATGGCAATATGCTGTAGCGAGACAGTATTCGCACTGGATTACCATAATATAATATTAGTGAATTACCGTTCGCACTGAATGAACTTTGCTCACGCTTTTAAGAGGATTGGGATTGAATCGATGTGTTTATGATATCTGGACTTTGAAGTCTCATAAAATCAGATTAATCAAATATTCAAACATTAAATGTAATGAATTCTATAAAAATAAATTAATTCTTGTTTGAAATAAATGCATAATTTTAAATTGGTTTAGAAATAATTACTGAAACACAGAGTGTGACAACTAGACAAAGAAACATTTCAATTAATGGGTCAATTAAGAATGAAAATTCAGTTTCAAGAACTTAGAATCTTTTCCTTGAAGGACGCGTACGACTATAAAGAAATGAATTCCAATTTAATTGTCTTAAATGTTTTGAAACTACCAATAAAAAATTTTATGAGGGTCATTAATTATTGGGTGAGAAATAACACATCTCTTTCGTCATCAAATAACTTTGTCATTGTTCAAACTATCGAGTTATTTCAATTTTTGCCTGATACAATCACGATCTCGGTAATTATAATCTACAAATTGTGGGCCACCACCTATTTCTGTCGTTGTATATTACAAATCGTCCATAATTTAATTTGAATCTTGAATTTCGGAAAGAACATGTGTTACAGGATTTAAAATTGGATTAAATACGTTGCAGAATTATTCGAAGGGGCAGTTCTCTTCCACTACCTGTTTTTTAGTACAAATTGGAAATTATAACTGATAGAAATATATGTTTCACTCCTTAGTGTATTTTGTTTTTTAAATTACCGTTTTCACTTTTAATTTAGTATTTTCGTTTTGTATTAGACGTTTCATAAATTATTCAATCCTATGGGTACCAATCTAATAGGAAAGAACTCGGCTGAGAACTGCTTCGTAATGAGCGTGGCCCAATTAGTGAAATAGGGATAACGTGGATGGATTTCAAGTACATCAAAAGATGCGAAACTCATTTACCTGTTTTCTTGCCCGCAGGCATTTCAAATGAGATTTGCAAGCAGACAAATAGTATTTCGAGCGTCACTTTTAGTGATTGGACGAGGCGAGAACGGCGCGAAATTCTGTGGAATTTTTGAAATTCTCTCGATGAGGTATCATCTTTGTGTCAAACACGAAATAATAACAGAAGTGTGCCAAAAAAAGAAAGGAAGATTCAGTTTTTTTTCATTTCTCGTTACTCTTTAAAAATGGAAACCTCTCATCGGAGGATTTCATTTATGAAGTTTTGTAGTTTTATGTTTCTACAGATATCTTTGATACTCGCGTTTTCAGACCTTTTCCCTTTGTATCTCTGCAATTCTTTTTGTCTGCATTAACTGACTCATAATTTATCGTTATTTTCTGTCCCTTTTTTTCCGACTCTTCTGCATAGCTGAGAGGGTACGTTTACAGAATATTTCATTAATTCTGTGCTATGTTTTTCAGAGATGTAAACGCAGACTGAAAGGAAAAATTATCTCTTGCAGAATTACAAAGTTTTTTTCTCTGTCTGGGTTGAAAAGAGTTTGCATTATATGCAAAGTTTGTTATGGAAGTGAAAAAATCGAAACTTCCGTTCCTTCCGACTTTTCTCATATATAAAAATGTATCTATAAAACACTTTATACACTGTTTGAAATTTACTTTTTAAAAATTAAAATTTTAAATTCGAAGTAATTTTAACTTTTAATTTTATTCTTCAGATCCTTACAAAATGAACAGAATGACAATTTAAAAAATCGGCAATTTTAAATTTCCATTAGTAGGGACCGCCACCTTAATTTGAATCAATTCTTTCATTTGATAGCACCTTTGGAAACTCTGAGATAAAAAAATGACTTTCGAAATAGGGTCTAAGTATTTGGGTTGCAAATTTATATAAGCTGTCGATTTAGCTAAAGCTGAGCTCGAGATTTATGCGAGACCAAGACTTACGAGAAGCTCAAAGGTATTTTCTAGTAAAGCCTTTTTTCTTCATTTGCGACCCTGACGGAAGTTGACTCGTTTTCAATTTGTCGCGAGTTATCGATTACATGGATAGCACAGGGTTTCTATTATTTACCGCGCAGGGTGGTGGATCTCATTTTCTTTTCTCCCTCGGCACTCCAGCTTTATTCAGTGTCAGGTTCCGTAATAGCTGTGCTGTTTATTCTTCAGCTTGAACTCGATTCTTCCCCGGAGGCTTTGCCGCTAAATCGCATTTTTAAACTTTTGTTGTCGAGATTCATTCCACATTTCATGAAATTATAGCCTCATCTGACAAGATTCATTTTACGGAGATGCAACCTTAAATTGTATTGACATTTGATTAAAAACAAATTGAAAGTTTATAATAATTAAGTTAATAATTAATAATAATAATTATTATTAATAACAATGAATAATAATAATAATTTTAATTTTTGGAAAATTGTTCGTGTTTATTAATTTGAAAGATCAGTGTTGAGGTATTTTAAAGATTTTATGAAAGTGCTTATGGATTTTTTTCAGTTTTGTTATACTTATTTATTTAATTTTTTAGATATTTTTAAAAAATATATTGAAACTCCTTAAAATGGTTTGGAATTCTTTAAGATTTTCTGGGTTTCTAATTATTTCAAGAGATTTGTAAAATAATTAAAAGATTTAGTGGAATATTAACAAATTTGAAGGGATTTCGTGGAATTTTAAGTCGTTTCTAGGAATTTTAAGTGATTTTAAATTTAAAAAGATTTGTTATCGATCCTTCTCTTAGAAATTTTCACGCGAGAGAGAGCGTAGAACGGAGTCTACGTGAGTGAGTGTGAGAGAGGAATGGAGTATCGGTCCTCCTATTTACTGGGCCTTAGGCGAACGGTTCCTGGTCCCGTGGGTTGGTGAGACGTCACACTAGAGAATGGTGGATAGTATAGTCTTTCCTGGTATGGGGGGGGGTCCAAAGAGGGTTGAGATGGTATGCCACCCGTCTCTTTGGTGAGGACACCGGCAACCGGCTCCCCCCCAAAAAAAAATACACGGAGGGAGAAGAAGACTATCTTCCTCTGAAGAGAAGGTAGGAAGTGAGACTCACCATTATTATCAGCAAGGGTGGTTTTTTTATTAACGTAGGCTCGTATACAGAGAGGTATTACAAAATTTCGGTTCCAGAGTGTAGCGTCGGTGCAGACGGTAGTTTGTCGACTGGCGACGCGTGGCTAGACGCCCAAAGACTGACATCCAATCCCGGGCGAATAGCGCTTGACGAAGAGAAGGCTACAGTTACGGCTAGCGCTGTGACGCGCGGGCTATACTCCCCAAAGACAGGCAACCGATCCCGGGGGGTTAAGGGCTGGCAACAGCCCCAACGATCTGTCTAAATAGTGTCGAGCCTGCCTTTTTATATCCTAAGGGCCTCACGGAGTCGCGTGGTCAGGGCAGAACTATTTGGAGGGAGATGCGCGAGATGCATTTCCTCGGTCTCCGCACTTGTTCAAGTCCCCGTCACGCGGCATTCGCGGTGTAAGTGGAAATGGTCTTCGCCGCGCCATATTCGGGCGTAAGTCTGAGTATTTCGAGGCGAAGATTCTTTCCACTTGCCCCCTGAATTATTCTAAAAAAAATTAATCCTAATTCTTATTCTTTATAATTCTAATCATTTTAATTCTTATTCTTTATCCTAAATTTATTTTCGAGGTAGCAATGTCGTTTGGATTTTTGCGCCTGGGCGTATATCAGATTAAAGTAATGTACGAAATTTTTAAAAAATTTCAATAGCATTATTATTATTGAAATTTGTTACGCATTTTTAATATTTTTCTGTCAAGGAAATTTGTCTGAAAGTCTGGGAAATCCTTAAAGTAATATGTGATTTCTTAAAATTCCGAGCAACGTCAGGTATATTATTATAGATTGTGTTATTGAATTTTATGGGATATTAAGTCGTATTGGATAATATAGCTGTGCTAAGATTTTGCTTATTTTAGCAAGTTTGCAAACTCCAAAGTGTCGGATTTACAACTAACTAATGTTCTTATAGGGTTTATCAGCTCGTCTCACGAATTAACTGCTTTACTTATTAGGTTTATCACTTTGGGTTTACGACTTTAGCTATGTATAAATAAGAATTTACTCATTTTAAGATTATATTTGTGTTTCCCAGATCACTGTTATTATCAATAGATTAACAGTACCGTTTTAATATCAGGTTAATTTTAATCATTTTTTTAATCAGTAAATAATAATTATTTATGTCTTTCTAAGAGGATACAAATTCAAAGCTGTTGTAGGATTTCCTTAAATAGTTTTTAATGAGTAGGTTTTTTAATTAAAATAAATTGAAGGTGCACACTGCACAATGTGCGAGACGCAGAAGCTTTTGCTATATAGTTTGAACGTTTGGTATTTGTC
Source organism: Synergus gifuensis (assembly GCA_904066015.1). Lineage (NCBI taxonomy): Eukaryota > Metazoa > Arthropoda > Insecta > Hymenoptera > Cynipidae > Synergus > Synergus gifuensis. The sequence continues at coordinate 3,861,154 of CAJFCO010000035.1, forward strand.
TATTTATATCCTATTTATATGTCTAGGAATTATTGGATGAATGTTACGTATTTACTTCGACTTACAAAAAAAAATATACAATGACTCATGAGGAATATTATATTTAAATTCAATAAAATATTTCATGAAATGTCAATAATTGATTTCTATAATATTATTTTTCATATTAACTGAATGTTGATATCTATAGACGTGTCTTTAAAAATCAAATAAAATTTTAGTTTTGTTTTTTCTATCTTTATAATATTTGCTTATTTTACTATACTAGGAAGGTTAAACCAATAGAAATATAAGGCATAATAGACGCGTTGATACCAAGTGATTAATGTTGGTAAATTATTTTCCTATTGCACATGAGCCATTATTTTAAATTATTATTAAAAAACAACTTTAGGTAACTTTCATGTATAGACAGTTTTTAGCATATAGATAATATACCACAAATTGAATTAGTGAAAATTGTTACTGATTTTATTCCTTGACCCATTTCTCACTGAGTCTTTTAAATATTTTTTCGGTACGGAAGCTAACATAAACCGTCAAAATTCGATCAGTTAATTGCATAAACAGTTTATTTTTAAAATGAAAGATATTAGCGTCTCTCTTTTTTGATTAATAGTAAATCTGTCTGAAGAAGGAAAACGTTACATTCGGTATAAGTGGCAACAGGTGTGAATAAGCAAACAATCTTCTTGCGTCATTCTGTAATTGAATAAATTTGACATTCATTACTTTTATATCCATTAGAGGGTGGTAACGTGCGTGTAGATTTATTTCTGTCACTAATTCTATTTTTATCCATATCGATGAATATTTTTGGTGGTGATCAAAAGAAAAATTAAGAAAATAAAAATAAAATTTTCACTAGATTAACAATAGCTTAAACTGTGTGAATTTCTTCTTAAGGAAAGGTAGCACATCTGATTAGCAGACTTAAGCGGAAACTTTTCTTTCTCAAGGACATTCAAATAATGATGTCGTAATATTTCCAGCTTGACAAACCCATTGCAGTTTGCAATATATATAGTAATTTGAAACGATGACGAGTGATGTCTTTTACTCTTTGTGCGAATCGTTCAGTGTGCTGATTGTTCGGCGTGCTGAAAGGCCTATATGATGTCTAAATACCGTCAGACGAAGAGAACAATATCAATTTAGAATAGAATGTCAGATCAGACGGATGAGGACGGTTGAGATGCAATCCGGTACAAACCGGTTTGGTATTTGCAACGATTATTAACTCACTTTCTAAGTTCCACGTAATATACCCGCGTTAAACGCAGCTTATGCCGATTTCATGAAGTTTATGCATGAAGGCTACTTTTTCGACATGATCTAGATTACATGCAATTGGCAATTGATCAATTGCAAAGCTGTCCAATTTTTGAAAGAGCTTTTCTTCATGTTCAGTCAGCCATATTCCCAAAATCTGAATCACACAGAAAAAAAAAGTTTTGAATCAAGCCCGAAAGTCTAGTTTGTTACAATTTAAGTCAGTTTTTGGGCTTGATTCAAGACTTTTTTTTTTGTTTAGTTTCATTTGGCTGTACTTCTTAAATATGTGAATGTAGTTGTCAACTGTTTCTTCATTGTGAAACGTTTTGATCTATTTTTAAATCAAAATTCGACACTTTGGGATTTACTGTGAGTCATTGATGAGAAATGAAAAAAAAAAAAAATTCAGAAAAAAGTTTTGTAATTCAACGCATTTTGAACCCGGATACCTTCTCAGATTGCGGGAAGTTGAGATACCTGGGTTTCGGAATAAGTGGATTCTACTTTTGGAATTTATAAGTCAGCTGAGTAAACAAAAAAAATGATAACAAGATAATAGAGATTGCTTAAGAGACTGCATTGTTTGTTTATTTTACCACGGCTATTCCACAAGAACATCCGTGAGATGAACTTTATGATTATGGGGAGAGTGTGCGTACAATTTTTGAAAAGTATCATCTTTATTATTAAAATAAAAGCACTATGTTCTTTATTCAATGAAATTACAGTATATTGCAATATAATAACATAAGTGTTATGATAATATAATAACATAAGTGTTTTGAAAATCGGATTATTAATTGATGGATAAAATGTTGAAAATGCTTCGAGAGAATTTGCTAATCACTAAATTACGAAGCTTGAATGCTTAGGTTGTCATATTATTGCCAACTACAATATAAGTGAGTAGAATGATCTTTGCCTTCCGGCAATGCTCTTGAGTGTCATTTATTTCGTGACGAGCGACGTTGCCTTACTCTACTGACTGTAAGAGAAGTGGAGAAGCAGTGTTCTTTTTATTTGTAAACGTGTTAAATATTTCGTTTTCTAATTATTTACAATGACTTATACACATTTTATACATTTATACACATATGAAGAATATTTAATAATAGAATAGAGTAATTATGTCTGAAAACGTCTAATTGTTCTTATTGAGATTATGGTTCTAACAACAGAAGCTGTTGTTATTTCCGTAATTGGCAGAAGCATTGTAGTCGGCACAATACTACAAGAAAAGTATTGTACAGCCACCGATGATTATTTGAGAGTATACAATAAGAATTTAAAAAGAATTCGGATTTACAGACATTGCAGCGAAACTCAGCATGCTTCTTGACCGAAAGTATGAATCAGTTCTAATCCGTCTCGGCTGCGTCTTAAGATAAGTGTCTACGTCGAAGGTACGCCCGAAGTTTCGGCTGATATAGAATGTGAGACGAAAGGGGAATATCGTTTTTACGTCACGAGCCGTCGGTAGCCGTCGTCGAATTTAGTAGCGTCGCGACGCCTCGAGACGTCCGATCGCGAAAGGACGGTGCCGCGATATGCATGCCGCATCCGAGGGTACACGACAGATCGTCGAGTTCGAGGAACTGGTGTCACGATTGGAGCGTATTAACAATTCCGGCTCGGAGCTTGATCAGGGTCCACCGCAGATCGAATCGCGAACTTTGCCGTCCTCGATTACGTCCTCCTATTCGCGACGTCACCGGTCGGATTACGCGAGTCTGGAAAACGTTCGCCGCCCCTCCAGATCGGAGAACTTTCTCTCCTCCGATCATCAACATCAACAGCAAGAGCCATCCGTGCGCGTACACATTGGCATTGACGACGATCTACGAATGATCCTCGAGATGGATCCGTCGATCGTTGATCGAGTCCCCACGCCCCCTCATTCAACTACAACAGCAACGACAACAACATTTGCGCGACCACCGCGCGCTACGCGACCACAAGGCTGGTACTGGACTGCTCGAGACTAACCTAGCTCCTAATGTTCGTCATATTTTGATCACGTATTCTAACAGTTTAATGATGATCTGTTTGCTGTGAGAATTGTCTGTGCTATTTTCCAAACAAGCGAACTGTATTGATTATTACATTCTCATCACTCAAATAAATGTCTGCTTAAGAGTTTAGAGTCAGTTGCAAAGTCAAAAAAAAAACTAATTTTTTTTTTTTTTTGAAAACGGGTTTTATTACTTATTGACAAATGTTCTGCAGTTAGAATAATACACATTTAAAGAAGTTACAGTCATTTTTTAAGGTAAAAATATCGATAAACGAGCAAGTTATAGCCAGTTTGCCAGAAGTCTAAAAAAAAAGTGTTGTACTTGAACGAAGAATCAGAATTATGGTTAAATATGTCCTTATTATTCTTTCTGGTTGATTTGACCACCATTCTAGTTGTTTGAACTAGAAATTTTGATTAAAATTAACAGAATTCTGGTGTTAACCTGAAAAGATAGTAAGGGTATATTTAACGTGATCCAAAACGTTTTTGAGTGAGAAAAAACGGTTTTTACACCGGTGTCGGTGAAAAATAATGTTAAAAGATCATAAATTTAAATTTTCCCGCCAAAAAACGTGAGAAAATATTATAAAGAAAAATTTTTGGTCTTAAAAAGATCTATAAATTTTCCCTTAAACACTTTCTGATAGGGTAAGAAGTTATCGTTTTATTTGTGAAAAATATTCATTAAAAAATCAAAAACAAATTTTTTCTCGACAAAATTTTTGAAAAATCAGTGAAAATTCACAGAAATTTCAGCTGTATTTTACTGATTGAAAATTAAAGAGAACGAATGCAGGCAGTAAAGTTTTCTTACGAATTAAATTATAAATGCAAAATTAATAAAATTACACCATTTGGATTGAATAATGTCAGAGAAGATGCTTGGAATTTTGAATAATTAATTGTCTTAGGACTTTGATTCTTGATAATAACTCATAAGTTTGCTACATGATTATACAACAATTTTGTATTAAAATGCTTCTTTGAAGTTTCATTACAATAATTTATGTAGCCCCTGCGAATAGAGTTTCTGCTTCACACTCGTGTCAGCCACTTTGCGTTACTGTTATAAATTATACTATTATTATTATCAATCACGAAAGTGAGACACTTTTTCTGAATAAATTTTAAATCAAAGTTCACTAAGTCAAATCAATAAAGATTCTCGCTGATCGGAGATTACCTTAACTTTCAATTTGAACACTAATGCAATCAATGATTTTATATTTAAATTAATAATAATAATAATAATAATATAGTTAATATTTAATAATATTTTATATTAAAATCTATTGTGCTATTACTCTCCAAATCTAAATTAATAAGAATAAGTCATTAATTAATATCTTAGAACCTTTTTATCAATATATAATATAAAAAACATAGCCTTTTTTTTATCAAACGGTTGCATAAAAACGCTCCTGAGATTTGACATCTATATTAAAATTCGTCAATGTATTTGAAATGTCAATTAGTACGAGTAGGTCAACGTAGTTTTCAATAGTTTGAAGCGTTTGCTCGTTTCTTTTAATATACACATGTTTATGTTATTTTTTTAGAAATAAATTCCCGTCATTGAATATTTTCACATGTCAAGAGGCGTTGAGCTCAATCAATCATTTTCATCGATTATAGGAAGCATGAAATATAAACCTCTATGTGATGTATACTATATATACTAGTAAACTGCAAACGATTTTGTTCCGGTTTCATTTCACCCCGATTTCAATTCACTTCCTGCGATCGACGGAAACTTGGTCAATTGTGCGCTTCGAATCCCGTGTATTCGGTCGATGATCTTTTGGACAAATCCATCAGACCTCAATTTCAATATGTGTATAGAACATGAAGCAGATATGAATGCGTGGCGAATAGCGCGAAGCGACTGGCAGGCAAACGTACAAAAATATCAACAATCTAACCTTGTGGATTCCCCCACCTAAAATAATCGCTCGGTCGTTTTCGGAAATCGGCGATGTCAAATTGACAAGGACGTGTCACGGTTTTTGGAAATCTAAGAGGTCCGGACATCTGGTCCACAGCTATATTTAATGAACCTCCGAAATATCTATTAATGCGTCACAGTCCGAAATTATTAAGATTAAATAGCTAATAAATAAATGACAATTTTGCACGATTTGAATGATAATTCAATTTTTTCGTACAAAAATTATTCTTAAAATCATTGACGCCTGTTTTCGTTTTTCAAGTTGCAAACGCTAAAAGTTTTTTAATTTTGTTTTGTGTAATAACTGTGTGTGGTAAAACTTGATGTATTTAGTAATCTTATCTGAAACAATTATTAATGTATATTGCAGCTGTGCAAATCACCCGCAGCAAATATTTTTTGCTTTATCGTTGACCTTGTTCTTGATTTTCGTCAACTTTCGATAGCAACTTACTCCGTTTCACTTTGTGGTCACTGACGTGAAAAATTTACATAACCTGATTCGAGTTCAAGATTTTTTAGCTTATATGATTTAGATTTTTAGAATATCCATTACTCTATTTTTGAAAATAGTGTTTTAAAATTGTTTCCTTTTTATCTTGGGACATTTGTGAAATTCTAATTTTTAAAAAAAACGTGATTACTTAGAAAGGTGGCACATTCAGAAATGCAGTTTTAAATTCTTAATCACACACAACGTGAAAAAAAAAGTATTTTAACTAGACCAGTAAGTGCTATTTGCGGCTAACGTTAAATCACGTTGATCACACAGTTAAATTTATCACTCGTATCTCGGAATTTTTTTAGGATATAACATGTTGACGGTTTATTGAAGCTTTCGGATGATTGAACTAAAAAGTTTGGAGAGAATGCAACAAATATTAGAGAATTGCTCGCGTATTCCTTCTTTATTTGGACACACCCCATCGTGACTTTAAATTTTAATTCTAATCGGATTTAGATTCATCAATAAAATGCATTAAAATTTTATTGCGACCGAATCTAAAAGAAAAGTTCATTTTTTATTTATAATGAAGACTTAACATGAATTTAATGTATCAAATTTTGAAGTTGCAGGTAAAATAGGGTTTAAAAGAGAGTATTTTAATATATACATGTTCGAGAATCTGAATAAATTAAGAAGTGTGAACTATTGAAATATTTACTTTTAATGATGAATATAAATCCAGGCGGTTATTTAAGAATTTTAATTTTGTAATATATATTTTGAATTTATTTCAAATGTAAACTAAATTCAATCTTTTCAGATGCTCTGCATAAATAGCTTGACGCATACCCTATTACAGTATTCCAGAATATAGTGAATGCTTGCATTCAAAATTGATTTCAAGATATTCTAAAGAGGAATGAGCTTACTGCAAATTGGGTTTTCTTTCGCAGAGCGAAAACTTTTTCTCCTCACTTTCTGTAAAACGTCCAACCGTTTAAAAATCTGGCTCGGTTTTGTGACGATGGCACACGACCTCGTATAGAGTTTTGGCACAACACAAACCCAAATAACTTATAGACCGTCCGTCATCTTTTGATTACCTTCTATATAATGGAATCAAATATGTGGGAACTTTTGGAAGATCGCGAAAGCTCTTGTCATCCACTTCCAACTAGTCTATTATATATATTCGCCAAACTTCGAAAGCCTCTTTACTTTGATGCGCAGGTGCATCCGACGCGATTTGAACTTCTCTTATTATGCCTTCATATTCCTTTTCTCATTCACATTCAAATCTTGGAACTAATTCTTAATATGCTAATTTCGAAATTGATCGACGGTGAGTCGCAGAAAGTGGTTCAGTTGGCCAGCTGCATTTTTTCATGGAGATTATATATAGAGGATTTTTAGTTAAAACAGATACAGCTTCAGAACATAAATATCTTACGAATATGTCTAGAAACATTAATAGTCAGTCTCACACTACGAAAAAAAAAATGTTTCTAAATAATTACCCGAGTTGTCGGTAGGAAAATTTTTATATTTATAAGCACGCAATTAAGGTGAACTTTGTGGAAATTGAAATGTAGGTAAACTTAAAAGAAACACGGTTCTCGTAAACCTGGGTTGAGTATCGTTTCAAAATTTGTATTACTGGTGGGAAAGCAAATATGCCACACTAACTTTTGAGTAAAAGCGGGTGTAAGAGCCTGTACCTATCCGATTACCTTCATTAATGAAAGCAACTAATGTCGCTGCAGGTTGGGAAAGCTAAGCTTCTACATTAATGAAGTTTTTCTTTAGCTTAATGAAGTTTTCGTACTTTCATTTCGCCATTAAGCGAATTGACCACCAACCAAGTACTCTAGCCTGGTACAAACGCATAGGTACTCGATGCGTATTAACTCGAGCGGGCGTGTTTTAATTTACCGACGCTTTAATTTGAGAGTCACTGAATTGCGAAATCTGCTTCTGTACAGCTGAACTAAAAGGAACCTCGGAAAAGTACCTGCCAACCAGAAACTCCTAATACCCGTGAAGAAAAATATTTGCTGAAATTGTGAAAAAAAAAGGCAATTAATTTTTCATTTTTGCCAAAGAGTTTTCCATGATGAAATTAATTAACCCTCATCAGTCCTTAGTGTTAAATTGACACTATTTTCATCTTTACCCCATAATTATTCGATTTGAATACTTGAATAAAGGTGCGCTAGTTTCTACACAAAAATATTCGAATCAACATAAAAAAGTTCTTCAATGTTTTGAATTAATATTTCTTTATTGATTCCATATGAAAGAAATTTAAACTATTTTTTATTTACCTCAGTGTCAATTTGAAACTCAAGGGACGTTAGATGTCATTTTTAATTGTCGACGTTGTAAGACATCATGTCGCAATAAAGTAAATATTTAGTGAGATCTGCTTGCGATAAGATTTTGTAGCAGGCAAAGAAAATATGCTCATTTTGCACAAATTAAAATCTTTGCACGTTGAATGATTGCCATAATAAAAAAATGAATAAAATTTTATCAGGATTAGTGTTAAACTGTTAATCTATGGACCCAAATAATAAAATTTCTTTTTAAATATTTAAAAGCTATTCTTTGCTGCCTGCGAAAGAATTATAAGGTCAAACATAACTTGATTCTAGAGAGAATTGATTTTACCACTAATTGATATAGTAATTAAAATCTATTAACAACTTTAGCGGTTTTAAAACACTTACCAATACGTTAGGTTTAAAATTATCAATTATTTATAAACTTTTGAATGCATCACTTTATAATCTATATTTATGAAACTTCAGGCTCTAGAAACCAAATTTTACAGGGCTTCATTTTGTTCCGTGGATTTTCATATTTTGAAAGTGCTTGCGAATTTCTATTTTTTTAATCTTTTGAAATCTTTTTAATTCGTCTGAAATCATTAAAAAAGACTAAAATTCTCTGGGACCCCTCGTAATTTCTTAAAATTATATTATATTATATTATATTATATTATATCCGTTAAAATTTGATGAAATCAAATAAAATCCCTTAAAATTTCTTAGAATTACTTGAAACCACTTCAGATTTCTTGAAATTCACTTCAATCACTTAAAATGTCTTAAAATCTCTTGAAAATTCGTAAATTTTTAAATCCCCTAGAACCTTTTTAGGTATCCTAGAATTTCTTAAAATTCATAAAAATCTTCAAATCTTCTGATATCTATCAACGCTTCTATGAAATCCCTCAAAATTCTTAAAATTTATTCTAAATGTCAGTGAAAAAATCTCACTAGTGACCAGTGAAGTTTCACTGATTGTGAGTAACATTTCACTGATTGACAGTGCAGTTTTTCCAGTTTCACCGACTGGGAAATTCCACTGGCAATCAGTGAAGTATCTCTAACAATCAGTGAGATTTCACTGGTTATCTGTGAAATTTTTCATTGAAATTTTAGTGACCTTTTTCTAGCTATTTCACCAGTGAGATCTTAGGTTTAAAGAGTACTCTTTTAAGGGGTCTACCCACTTTAGACGCGCAAAAGTAAGGCTATTTTCAAGAATTTTTTTCATAATTTTAAATTAAAGATATTGGTACATAAGATGTTACATACAAAAAATGCATTCTAGAAATACATGAAAATTTTTTTTAAATTTATTTTAGTGAATATTGGTAAATAAAAATGATGGTTGAAAGAAGATCAAAAAAAAAGGAGGGTGTCCGCTGTTGATGTTTTCTCTGGGACGGATGGTCTGAAAGAAAAAAATGAAACGGTTTTAGATTCAGCAGATAAATGGCTATAGCGCATATCATACGATTTTTGATTTTTTTCAAAATTAACAAAATGGCGGACATTTTTCGAAAAGTAAGGAAAAAACACGTATTTTTTCACCTTTTCTTGCGAAAAAAAAATAGTTCAAATCAAAATTTCAAAAATCGTATGATATGTGCTATAGTTATACTCATAAAGAATATGTGGTAAAATTTTGGTAAGGATCGGTTAAGTAGTTTTAGAGATTTTATCAACAAGCCGTCCAAAAACGTTGTTTCGAGAAAAACGCGTTTAAATTTTTTTTCAACGAAAAATCGTAAAAGAATCTTACCTGGCCTTAATCAGCGATGCCTGCACCGTACATTATGCCAATCAGAAACAATATATCAATCAGAAACATTATGTCAATCAGACAAAAAAAAACATTATGTCAATCATTACGTCAATCAGAAACAATACCAGCAGTAGGCAGTACCGCTCCGACCGGTGCGGATTAGCG
>CAJFCO010000035.1:3871201-3885081 GCA_904066015.1 Synergus gifuensis
CCAGCAGTAGGCAGTACCGCTCCGACCGGTGCGGATTAGCGCGCTCGGGTAGCTACGTAAACAGCGCCTAAAAGTACACTTAGACTCCTCCGATCTTTATGAAATTTTAGTATGATATTTTCAGATATATATACTTTCAAAAAATGCAATAAAAAAATCGATTTTTTGAAAATTCTAAAGTGGGTAGACCCCTTAAACCTAAGTTAAAGTTAATTACAGTGCTGGTCGGGGATTCGACTCGACACTTTGGACAGTTATGGAGGGTGACAAGTTATCAGCCACTGATGAATAAAAACTGAGAGATAATCACTTTAAGAAGCAATCTAAGGGTGGGTAGTTAGCTTCAACCGAAGAGTTTCGAGGATTAGTTTGTTGAATTTCTTAAAACAACATAGCAGTTTTGTCCCGTAGTAGTTCTTTTTCCATGTATTCGCTGGGGAAAAGACTCCAGACGAAGTTGGCTAAAAGTTTTCCGTCTCTGGCGGAAGGAAACCGTTTTCCGCTCGCTGCTTATCATGATTATGATTATTATTATTATTATTATTATTAGCCGGCGAACCCGAGAGTTTCATAACACGGCTAACTTTGTTGCGTATTCAAGAGTTGGATTTGTATACAGTCAGTTAGTTTGTTTGTCATTGTTTTGAATTCCTGCAGATCAATTGCAATCCCAACATATTCTAGAACCGGTATATAATTCTCACTCAGTTTCATTAAAAGTCCTGGAACTTTTACACTTCACTTTCATACTTGTAGGCCTAAAATTTTAGACCTATTTCATTTAATGTCATTAAACTGTAAACGTTTTATTTTATGAAAAGAGCAAATGACAGTTTTAAAAAATCTATTCTTATTTTTTTCTTTTTTGGAATCTGAAAAACGCGAGTTGTGAATGGGGGTGAGAAATTGTAAACATTACAAATGAAACAAGTTTGAAAGAAACAGTTTAAGGTTGAACCATTTTTGTCAAGAGTTTCTTTTGATGAGAGATTATAAATAAGCTCTATAGGCGAAGTCAGAATAAAAACTGTGATTCTGTTTGACTGTGAAAGTCAAATGTGCTTTTATCTTCGAAAAGAGTTAGCGGCTTGATATTGTATTTTAAATTTTTAGTTTGCAGCATAAATGTTTTACTCTTCGTTCGTTATCCCAGTGAATTTTCATGAAATGCGTTTCATCTATGGCAAAAAGACGCGCCCTTTCCAGTAAAGCCTTTCAATGTGTCGCCTGGTTGCATGGTATGAGGGCTTTGACATTTGCATGAAAGTGCTATAAGCGATATAGCTCTTTATGTAAGCACTAAATTTAGAACTATGGTCCCTACCTTATTAAGCAAAATGTCTATAAACGCACCACGAGAGACTGGTATTGGACGAGTAAATGCTTACTGTGGAAAATTAAGGGGATTCTATTCATTGAAGGAGTGTATGGAACTAAAGTTCCTTTAGTACTTTTACATTCTGGCTTTCCTTTTCATTCATGAATTGCGGTTGTGAAATATATAAAATACTCGAAAATTGTATATATTCCTTACAGAAGTTCCACAAAATCGCTACAACTATTGCAATCAAAATTATATAATTCTCATAACTTGAGTGCGTTGAAAAAAATCATTGTGATGTCACAGCCTGTTCCCTTAGTCGTTTTAGCATGTCTCTAGTAAATCGAGTCTTGATTGCATCAGTTTGTAAACCGTAGTTAGATTGCAAATTGCAAGAGGTTGTGAGCTTCTTACCTTAGCTAATCCACCAAGGTGAAATCCTCAAAGTTGTAAAACTGTACGAAGGTAGCGTATTCCGCGGAAACGTATTAAAACTTTTAACACTCTTATTATACCAAGTCGAGGTAGCCTTATCCCTATATACTTTCCAGCATCTCTTACCGAAAGAAATTTTTAATTTCTAATGACCTTTAATTGCGCGGAAGAGAATCTGGCAGATTTGTGATTTAAATTTCTGCTCATGGAAATGGATTATTTTATTGACTTTTCCTCTCTCTCTCTCTCTCTGTCATCTTCTATTTTTTTGTCACTTCTTAAGAACATCTTCTTTCAGAAATGAAAATTCCATTGTATTGCAGCTACTCTGTTAATATATATTGAGGAAAAAAATTTAACTCGACAAACTAATATCGTATGTAATTGAACCTTTCTTGCGCAAAATGATTACATCCATTTTTATTTTTCATGGTTTCAGTTGTTTAAATTATATCGGGACATCAGTCTCGATGACGAATCATTTGTGGCATTGAATTCTTTAATTAGATTTCATCTACACGCGAGTCTGTCGTGACCTCGAGCTTTTAAGGCCCGACTTCGCGCTCATCATGCTCATGCAATTGGCGAAAGCTGGGACAAGTTCTGCCGTTCGTTAAACTTTGTATCTTGGCTAGGCTACCTCGTTTATTTATTTACATTTTTAAAATTCTCTTTTCAAAATTACGTTTACATACATTTCATTCTATTTTACTTTCTAAATAAAGATAATGTTTTAACTTTTTTGTGAGATCGTTCCTCTTTTTCGTTAGAAATTTAGAAACATAATTTTTGCTTTATTGAAGTACAATCAACCCACCATATTATTCAGGCCATGAAGCACACTTGTACACATCAAAATGAAACAAATGTTAACGTGAAATACAAAATGCTTGTATATAGAATCCATTCAGACTAACATACCAGCTTATTTTTATAAAATTCAGGGTGGTCGCTAGACTAGGAACCCGGAAATATCTTTTACAATTTGAATCTAAAAGTGTACAAGATTTAAGGTATAGAAAACTTGAAATTTTAAGAAGTTATAGAACATTTAATTAAATTTTATGTAAGTGTACGTCTCCTAATTTTTGTATTTGAAGTAGCGACACAAAGTCAAGGTTTTGAGGACGTTTTTCGTGTCAGGTTCAATCGAGAATAAGTCAAGCTCACTGGCACCAAGAGCTTTATTATTAGCACTTATTCTATAGCCAATGTGTAACAAGCTGCATTCACAGACTTCCGACGAAATGGTCATTTATTAGCCAAATTTATTCGACTTAATGTTTGACATTTTTTAAAATTAAAAAGCATACGATAGAATAAGTTTTATATAAAATTAGATGAAACTAAGCTAACAATTTATTATATAGACCCCGGTTTTCGAAAATACATTTTTTATTATTTTATCAGAATTTCGACCATCAGTTATGATAATTTTTGACCTACTTCTTGTAGTCTAACTCGAGAGTTGTATGCTTGTTACGTTGTTACGCCTTACGCCTATTAAATTAGTCTGTTCCTGTCTTTGGGTGGGAGCTTTTATTTAACACCATCTTCTCTTGTTTGCTTGACTCTTTGAGGATATGAGAACTATCTAGCGACTATAACTCGAACCACTTAGCGGATGTATTTATATCGCTACATTACCAGCATTTTTTATGTTAAAAAACAAGTTTCAGGTTCATGTAGACCTCAATTAGCGGGTCTTTGTTTTTTCAAATAATTTTACTTTGACATAATGCAGTTTTTTCTTGGGGAAAAATTCAACAAATATCAGTAAGATAATTACATTCTTATATATTTGTACTTTTAGAGAGTTTTTTCTGTAATTATTGTAAGAGTAATAATTTTTGTATAAAAATATCTTCTAAACAAGTTTCATAAATAAATAAATAATTAAATGTAATTGTTTAGTAAATTATGACTTTAACCTCACGTTATGTAATTTGTATAATTACTCCTATCTCGAGCTAGTTTCTGGGAAAGAACACGTTTATTTCTACACAATGTGTTGCATACGTGTGTGCATTGCTATGATAATGCAAAGTGAATGCTTTAGAGACTGGAATTTTTTCTAATTCTTTAAAGGAATAGTTGGAATTATATTAATTAATACTGGCTTTGGAATTTTTATTGTGAGCAATTAATGAAGATAATTAATGCCTCGATTAACGCAATAGGTAATGAATAATACTAATGAGTAAAATTAAAAAAAAAAAAATTAATTTAATGAATGTAAGATAGACATGAAAATTTAGTAAAATTTCATATTTTTTTTTTCAGTCCACCGACCTTCAAAACAGCAACTCCTACATCTCGTACACAATTGAAGCTCCAGTTGATGCGCGAACAGCATCAGGAGCAAGAGAGACGAGAAGCTGAATTCAGACATAATTTACAGCAACAAAGACCTGCAGCTGCACCTCCAAGACCTGTACCACCAACACCTTTACCGTCTATAGGAGTTGATGTTCCACCTCAAGTTTTGCAAGTCTGTTTTTAACAATTTTTTAGCATTTTTATCCTATAATAAGCATTTTTTAAATTCTCTCTATTTTCATATTAGAATAAATTAATTTCACTACGAAGCAATCCGTAAAGTTGTCTGTAACATGATATTTACAGTACACCAAGAGAAATTATTTGTTACAAATATTTGTCATCAAGTCGTAAATTTAATATCACGTAATTCTGATCCCAGATTTAATATATGTTTAAGGAATTAATTATTCGCTGAAAATGCATCTCGTTTGTCGTAGATGGAACAATTTTGTCGAATGTCAGGAAAAGTTTTTCTGCTTCGCTATCAACCATTTACAATTATCGGCAGCATTGCCGCCGGAATCGAAATAAACTTTTAACATGAAATTTCTGGCCGTGGGCGAATTGAATTGTTGCGCGCGGAAAACTCGTGATTGGAAAACCAGAATAAGCTCGGTATTAATGTGAACGTGCAGGACTCGAATTTTCTCAAAGCTTCACCTTTTAGATTTATTCACAATACGTGTATCGAGTACAAGGGGCGTATTGTAGACTTTTTTATATTACACATTGATAGGTACTACTCTCGTAATGATCGTGACTTATGAGTTATGAGAAATAAATTTTGCCTTCTTATTCTTTTTCTGATAAGAAGCACAATTTCAAAAATACCTTTCTAGATTACTGAAAATGATTGCTACCAGTTTACTTATTACATTTGCAAATACGTTCGACTCGAAGGGAGCAGTTGCAAATCGGCTTAGATAACAGCTGAGCGGATCTCACATTGAAGAAAGGTGAAACCTGATATATTTCCCCCGATTATCGCCTTAAGCACATCGCCTTTCGTGGCTTGGGAAATCCAATATACTGGTTCTTTTAAAATTGCCATTCCACTTGCACTTGTCTGTTGGCCATTAAGCACTTTTCTTCAGTCTTATGTTGACTCTATTTGAAGTCTTAAATTTCTTTGAAATAGATAAGGGAAAATGGTGGAGAGGTAGCAGGAGACATTATGGAACAAAAGCTACATTCCCCAACTCTCCTCATCATTCTAATAACCTGCGTCATACAAAAGCACGTCAAAATGTACTTATCTGAAAATTTAAACAAGTCTGTTTTACACCGAGATAAAAGCTTCCATTGTGCCCATTTCGTACAATGGAGGTAAATTATAGGACGATAAATTCAAACTTTTAATAAGACTAATTTATATTTATTTATTATTAAATTTTAGTATTAAATCTTATCTCTTATTTCTTATCTTATTTCCTTATTCCCAAAGATTTCTCAATGACTTATTACATGATTTGTGAGTAAATAATCCTTCTACATTTTGCTATTTACAATTTTTAAAAGTACTTATCACCTCAAACGTGTATTTTATCAAAGTAAAAGGGCGTAACGTCAACCTCCCTCTCTTGTTGAGTTAACATAACATTTGAACGCCCTTACTGTAGATTTCCTAGTCTTTTTATGTTTTGAAGCCCTGGATGATTCGATCCAGATTGAGCTCAACACGTTTATCGTTTTTCTTCTGACACATTTTTTATCGCCTTTCGTGAATCAAATTTTTACGAGACGTCATCTCAAGCCTTAGATCCTGAGGTCGAAATGTGCTATCGAACTCGTAAAGATCGCAGGCCCTAGTCGAATAATTGCCGCTGCTGATTCTTAGCTTCCATAAGGGAATCCATTTCGTTCCTATATTTCTTATTAAACCCACAGAAGATGAAGCCTATTATTGGGAGTTGGGACAGCTCATAAAATGAGGATGAAAACATTGTCATTTCTCTTTATGGGTTATGTATTTCCTCAATTTTCTGAACCCTCTTCTTTCTTACTTTCGTCGAGAATAAGACGCCTCGACCTTTTATCTCATCGCCCGAGCACTTTTTTTTCTCTTTATCGTTTCATCCAACTGTGCCTGTACTTTAGCGAGCCCTTCTCTCATAATAGAGATGTCTGATTACCCAAAGTTTGCTAAAATAATTGTAGGATGAGATATATCTACGCTTAAGTACCCTGACTACTGTATCTTTTACTGACAATGAGTCTTTTAATTCACTTCGATTAATTAGTCTTACCTTCAGAAATATAATTTAAATTGCAACTGTAATATATAATTTTAGAAATGGATAATAATTAATAAGAATTTAAACTCTCAAACAATAATTATGTAAATATAGATAGTAATTCTACATTTTGATGATCAATTTACTTTTTAGATTAACTCAAAAGTCGTTTCACTCATAAAACTGTGCAAAAGTTATAAATTTACTACCATAATTCTTTAAATCCCTTCAATAATTTCCCTTGAATAGAGATTTCCCCTGAAAGCTCGTAAAAGTCCTTAAAATTACTTAATATCCCAATAACAGGATAACAAAAATAACTTTCGTAAAATCCCAATTCCATAAAATTCCTTGAAATCACGTGAAATCCCTTAGTATCTTTAAAACTTAAACAAATTTCAAAAAATGCTTTTAAATTTCTGAAAATGTTTCAAAATTTCTAATCAAATGTACTTGCCTTAAAGGTTGAAAAACCATTTAATTGAAGCACCTAAAATTCTTGAATTTCCAATTGGAATCATGTAATGTTGTATCTTATTTGTATTAGAATATTACTCAATGATTAAATTTTTTGTTAATTAGGTGAGAACGTTATTGGAGAACCCGACTCGCTATCATGTGGTTCAGAAACAGAAGAACCAGGTTCGACAATATTTGCACGAGTCCTTTCGTGGTTCAGATGAAGGTGTGGTCACAGGGATTCACAACAGCGTTGGGAGTGATGGGGGTGGTTGTGGAACCCCCCTTGACACAGGACCCCAACAAATGCCTATGGTGGTCCACAGTGCACCCCCTGGATCTGCTGTTCATCATCCGAAACCACAACATCCACATATGGCATCATATCCTCATGCACCTGCGTTAATGCCTCACACACATGCCGTTACTCCAAGTCCTGACCCTACCGCAGGAGCTATGTCTCCTGATCTATCGAGTGTCGCCACAAGCAATTCTGAGGTGAGTTTTACTCTTCATTTTTTAAAATCATTTATCATTATTTTTTATTCATTTATTTTCACCAATAAATTCACTTAGAATTTCGGGTTCAGGTCCACATTTAAAAACAATTTTTTTTTCAACTGTTTGCAAAGAAAAAAATTACACTTTGTTTAATATTTCGCTGAAAGAAAATTTGTATATTCTTCATTTTCAAAAATACGAGACCATTTCAAGGCTCTTATATCGTGCAGAGTCATGCCAATATTTGCACGTTTGTTTTCAAAAAATTCAAATTCCTCTTGTTATTATGCAGGAAGCTCTTTATTATTATTATTATTATTTTTTTTTATCATGAACGACAATCAAAGGCACCTAAATGCTTGCAGTGATGATTGATCTTTCGAATTTACACCACGCAGTATTTATCTTAGTTTGAGTGATTATGATAATCTTTGGTAGTCTCCGCTTCCAGCGTTTCTCCTGGTTTCTCCCATCTATAATCGAGTTCCAGAACACCTTGGTTAAATTTGTCTTAGGGCTCTCTTACACAATTTATGTGGGGCGCAAGGTCCACTTCTGTAAGAAACCCGAAACACTATTTGCTTTTCAAGCCTTTTTTTTTAGTGTAAACTTCTTATTATCGCTTAGTACAATGATTAATCTCCGAGGTTAAGAGTTTCCTGGAATTTAGGATTATATTCTGGAAAAATGAAGTTCGATATTATCAACTTTGATTAATATCCCTCCAGAGCTTAAAATGGAAGTTTGATATATTTCCTCTGCTTTATTCTTGTTCGAAAAAGTGAAAAAACTAACTTTTCAATTGTGTCTTTTCTATTTTATTTTTGCATCATTTACAATTGTGCTATTGTCGAAATTACTGCTAGACACGTAAAACGAGAATCATTGCTCGGATGAAAGCAACTGACGAAGTTTATTTCGCGAGATAAATATCTGAATTTTTTAACGTCGAGCACAGAAGGCGAGTTTTCCTAAAGGCGCCTTTTATTTTTCATGCTGCGCTTTACTTCAGTTGTTCATTAGAGTTCTCAGAATTAAAGTTGCACACAGGTAAATTTAAATAAGAAATATAGGAATTCATCTTCAAAATTCTTCGTTTTGTTTCCTCACCTTCAATGGCCTTGATTAATTCTGCAATAAAGTTTATTATGTATTTAAGCAATAAATGATTATTTATATTTTTTAATTCATTCCATATTTATAATTTATATTTATGAGATTAATACCGACAAAAAGTATTTAAAATTGAAACATAAAGCATTCCATTTTAAATAATTAAAAACGTTTTAGTACCAGTGTCAGATTAGTAGTTAATTATAAGTCAACAAGGCGCTGAAGGTCTACTTATATACTTTTATCCGACATAAGCACAATTGTGTCACTTATACTTTAGCAGTTATTCACGCCTATATACGTATGCTAATATACACGGTAGTATCACAGATGTTCCATTTACGCACTAAAGTTTGTAAATCTATTGGTTCAGAATAATTTGGATTTGATGCCTTGTATTTCAACAGTCTCACAATTAGGCACTTAAAAGCTTTCATTACACGATACGATGGTGTTAAAAGTCTAAATGAAAGCTATTTCATTTACTTACTAAATAAAACAATTAGTCATTTTTTCGCTCTATGGCCATAATAAATTCTATTGAAAAAATAAGTACCGCTACGTCGAAAAAATAATTTTCATTAAAATCTTAATAAAAAATTGTCTAAAAAGTCTAAATCATTGAAGAAAATGTTGACTTCCATTAGTTATATTTTCTACATTCACTTTAAATGCACTATGGAAGCAAATACGGTTGTATCATTTAATGACAGCCTGCCGTGACATTATAAAGTCACCAATTAAAAGCTAACTAGCCTGCGTGTATCAATTGAGAAATGACGCGTGCGGTATAATGTAAACGCACATGTTTCATGAGAGCATAATCGATGACGCAGATGGGAATGGGACCAGAGGAATATTACTGTTTTTGGTCTAACGAACTTTGGTCTAACGAACCACACAAGTGACGATTACTCCCCTGAATGTGAGAAATTTTTACGAAACATTTTTTTAGTCATTTGGGGATTATCGTAGTGCTTGCTGAATTTTTCAGAACCTTGAGTTTTGCGCTAATTGCTAGTATACAAGCCCAAGGTGGTAATCCCACTTAAGCAGCTAGTGCTTAAATGAATCATTAGGAGTAAAGACTTTTAACATGACTAGACAGAAATTTTATTTAACTTTATTCTGGTGATGGAAGCCATTCTCTTAACTGCATTCATTACTAGGGTTCAAAGTCCGTTGAATCTATGTATATTTCAGGGCTATGTATCATGTTTTATGTATTTTGTGCTCTTATATTTTATTCTTGTATAATCTGCTTAGATTTTGCTTTTCAAAATTTGATTCAGGGAAATACTATACATATAAAACTAAATATTTGTGTGTGTATTTCAAACAGGCGCTCACACCCTTGAACGTCACTGGAAATCTTTTAAAATCCCGGGTAACGCCGGATAAATTTCAGTTAGTACTAAATTTCATTTAGTGGTTCTTCTAGGTGTGAAATTGACTTTTCATCAAGATATGTACAAGAGTGATTTCAGCACCGAGTAGGTTTCACAATAGGTGATCAAACTTTCCGAGACGTTTCCGTCCATTCAGAAAACGTTATTTTATTTTTTCAAAATGCTGCACTTTGATCAGTATTGAAGGCATATCAAGTTTTCATCATTTATCACTGAAATATCTCTCTATTTTATAGTTTATAGTTCTGCAGTAAGAACTTTTCAGAATTTATCACCTGACATTTTGATGTTTAAGCATTCTCCTAAATAAAGTGTATGAAAATAAAAAACGGAAAATATAGTTTATAGCGTCAATGAATATGCTTTGTTAACAAGCTTTCTAATTGCCAATTACTAATTGTTAGCCAGTCATGACTCGACTGAATCAGAATTAGCTCAAGAGAGAAATATCAAAGTTTAATTGAAAATTTATTATATTTTCAAATAGTTTTAAAATTCGTATTTTATTAGAGAAGTTGATGACAATATATAAAATGAAGATGTCACCTTGAAATGATAAGAAAATATTGAAGGTCCTGAAGTATTTTCAAAGGACAGAGAATGTGCCACCTCGACTAAAATTGCATTGTGATAATATCTGTTCTATTTTGTCGAGAGAACCCGTTTTACGCTGTGTATAGTTATCATAAAATGTCCTTTTACGGAGACCACTTCGTCTAACTTTACCTTGACAGTACGGCCAACTTATAGTGCTCTAGTTTTCTACCGGGTGTTTCATACCAACGTTATCAAGGTAGTAAAAGGAGGAGGACGAGGACAGCGAGGAGAAGTGAATGGAGGAAGTTTAAGGGTAGAGGAGAAGGAAAATGGAGGGGGAAAATCTAAGAGAGAGAAAGAGAGACAGAAAATAGTTACTGAGAAATAAAGAGAGGTCTTAATACATTTGCAACGCTTGACCTCTCGAGCTCGTCTCACTCCGATAGACGTAGACGTCTCGAGAAGAATAGTTCTGGGCTAATATTTGAGCCTCTTCAAACGGTTCCAATCTCGTTTGCCAGCTGGCCCGGTGGCCTTCCATTTTGAATAATGGATCAGCTTCACTTCGCAGGGCAAAGTAGATTCGCAGCATTCGCCGATATGGCCTTCAGGGAAAAAGTGCTTTTAGTATGCCAATTTGTGCGATACATCATTGCTGATATCTATGACGATCTAAAGATGTAATTCGATTTGCCTTCAGCTATATGGTGAAAGGGAAAAAGGTGCCAGTGGTGAAAGATAATACAGATCCATTTCCTTACTTTCTTACTCTCTTATTTTCACTTTTGTTGTACTTTTATTCCCATTTCAGCAGTCTCTTATTTCGTTTCAGACATTTTTATCATAAGATTCCTTTCCTTCTCTTTTCACTCTTTCTAGATTCCAATCTATGGTTACTCTTGTTCCTCACGCTTTTATTCATATCTAATAACACTGACAATTTACGTGAATTGCTTTGCCTCCTGCAGAACAAAAATTCCTTGAGGATCGTTTCGTAAAAGGGATATAACTAAAGAAAAATATATTTTAATCCTTAATTGCATTGTGCTATTTTTATCTTTATATGAAAAGGAGAAAACTTTTTCAAAACGTGTCATTATATTATATTATATTTAGTTATTAAATTTTCATCATCCTGGAACGAAGTCTTGAAACTGGGAAGTACTTTAATGTAATAAAGTTACAATTGGTCCCAATCTAAGGTTTCGTAATAAAGTAAACAATACAAAATATGATTGCAAAATTTTCAACATAAGGTACGTGCGCCTTAATTTGATCCAGTCAGAAGTGCTTTGAACCTGTCTTCACTCTTGAACTAATAGTGATAATCGTGATAATTATGATGAATGAAACACAAACCTTGATTTGTTATCGTAGGAAAGTAATTGTATTGTGATCAGAGTCTTTAGTTTTTACGTCGAATACATTGAATGACAAGTTGAGAAATATAAAGTAATCATTCTCTATTCAACATCCTGTGCTAGACTGGATGTGACTTGACATTATTAACAATCAAGTGGAGGGGGGTACTACAGTCTGGAGGTCGTAGAACATTGCTCTTTCTAATGTAACGTGTTGAGTGCATCTTTAGACGAATGGCTGACCGAAACCGTCCGTCTCTACTGCGGCTTTAACTTATTCAAGTCGCTCTAAAACTTATTCAAATTACGTGGTCAAATTAAAATTCGATACACAGTGCAGTTTTATATTTGATTTTGGATTAATACTAAAATACTAAGACGGAAAGTACGTGCTTTAATATGAAGTGTATATCTTAAATCATCGAGATGAATAACATATTACCGAAAATAAAAGTAAAGGACGTCACAAAGTATTCTTGAGCAATATGTCAATGTATACTGGAAAAGTTATTGAAGTTTATGGAGAATAGAGATGTGCAGAGCGGACATGAGGGCTTAGAATTACTGACCTAGTGTCGTAAATTCCCGCATGACTATACACACGCTTCTTGTGAAAATATTGTCGAATAATACGTAATACATCTTTTCCCTTCGATAAAAATTTCCATGCTATCCCATTTAAGTATATGAAAATAATAAATAACGTCTAAATTCATCAAATTTCCATAGGGTTGAGAAAGATAAGGCTACTCTTATATTTATAAGAAAAATAAAGACAAATCATTAGTTTCCTGAAGAGTTGAAAGCTTAATTTACTGATTTTTCAACACTTTGCGTGAAATTGCTGAAAGTTCTCTTATCTACAGTGGTCTCGTAATACATATCATATATCTTTCTAAAATCAATCGACAATTCTACGCCCGGGTAAATCTTTAAAATTATATCTTGATGTTTATCTCGTCTGAGACGATTTTTTTTTCGCAAGCTACCGATTCCTTTTGAAAGGAAACTTCTTG
The DNA here is from genome assembly GCA_904066015.1 of Synergus gifuensis. NCBI lineage: Eukaryota > Metazoa > Arthropoda > Insecta > Hymenoptera > Cynipidae > Synergus > Synergus gifuensis. Next base: position 3,883,910 of record CAJFCO010000035.1, read on the forward strand.
GGGTGGGTAATGAGTGCTTTCGAGTTCACCGGTTATCTCGAAACTCGTGGATTCTCAACAAAATTGATTCCCTTCTCCTGGAGCCCGAAGGGGGTTGATCCGTTGATCTTGAAGAAACTTGACGCTCGACCTTGATTCCTTCGTCACTGCCCTTCGATTGTTCCTCTCACGAAAGAGCGATCCCGATCATCAGTGACTTCCGTTTACGTAGAACTAAAGAATGATCAGCAAACGCTTTCTTTTCTTTCGTATTCCCCTCAGCAACCAGCAGTGACTAACCACATCAGTCTCAAACCGTTTTTATAGTTCCACTGGCCTAAATATTCATCAAGTTCTTTGCGGTCAATTCTTTAAACTCCAAGTCCAATTCTTGATTTCCATCGGCAAAAGTTGAAACCAGATTTTTTATTTAGAAAAAGGGACCTTTGTAAGACCTTTAGAAACATGTCGAAAATATCCAGTATGAGACGAAACTGAATTTTTAAATCTTTATTAAATTGGATTCGTGATTCCGACAAAAAATCCTATGGGAATCCGCAGTTAATCTAATTTGTAATTAGTCAAATCTGAAATTCTCCAAAGGAAATATGATCGCGAATATTCGCGAAAGCGAAACATTCTCTCTGTGTAACTTTATTCACAGGGACATAGTTTTAATTACAAGTCGTAATTTTCTTATACGACCCTACTTGCTTTGAAGAAGTGTGTGTCAAGTGTCATCGAGTTCGTAGAACTGATCGCTACAGAAGAGCAGCGCGGAATGAACGATTAGCCGTGCAGTCGTGCAGGAGGGACGCTTAGGCTACTCAGGTTATGTAAGGGAATCCCCTCTGACCCTCCCACACCATCTTTACCCCCTCCTCAAAGTCTCTCGACCGCGTGTGTTGATCCGTACACACTTGAGCGACGCTAGATAGTCAACGACTGCTGCTCGTTGTAAGTACGGCGTGTCAAGAATCCCTGATAATTTGACCTAAGTGAAGTTCCGTTATCACAATTAGGTGGTTGACATTTTTTAAAATTTCACATTTTAAAGGGGGATAATTTAATGAGATAGGGAAAAGGGAGATTTACCACTATTAGTATTAATATTATTATTACTATTATTATTATTATTATTATTATTATTATTATTATTATTATTATTATTATTATTATTATTATTATTATTA